>CM031236.1:695346727-695361727 GCA_018340775.1 Taxus wallichiana var. yunnanensis | reverse complement strand
CGCCCGTATTTAGCCTTGGACGGAATTTACCACCCGATTAGGGCTGCATTCCCAAACAACCGACGCATCGCGACATAGCGCCCGTGGTGCAAAGTGCAACAGGTCCGGGCCCGACGGGGCTCTCACCTCTCTCTGCGCCCCCTTCCAGGGGACTTGGGCCCGGCCCGTCGTCGCCGAGGCGCTTCTACGGAGACTACAATTCGGCGCGTAGATCGGCCGATTTTCATTTGGGCTCTTCCCGGTTCGCTCGCCGTTACTAGGGGAATCCTGGTAAGTTTCTTTTCCTCCGCTTAGTGATATGCTTAAACTCAGCGGGTACTCACGCCTGACCTGGGGCCGCGAAAGTTGGGACGCACCCTCCCGCGGAAGAGTCGCGACTAACAACGAGTAAAGTTCCGCACAAATCCGTGACCTCGTGCCACAATCCAACGCCGACCAACATTGGCCACCGCTCATCGTGACATCGGCCACAAGTCTCGTGCCCATTTAAGCCGACCGCGCCGCTGGTGGGCACGGACAGCCATCTCCGATCCTCCCGCCGAGGAACGGGGGAAGTCGATTTTAGAGTGCGACGCCCAAGCAGACGTGCCCTCGGCCGAGGCCTCGGGCGCAACTTGCGTTCAAAGACTCGATGATTCACGGGATTCTGCAATTCACACTAAGTATCGCATTTCGCTACATTCTTCATCGTGGCGAGAGCCGAGATATCCGTTGCCGAGAGTCGTGTTTAATTTTCGGATCCTTGGTGAGTCCGTGCGTTGAGTGTTATGACACGCGCATGCGCACTCGATGCGCACAGAGGTGATGAGGAGTGGTGCCCCCATGTGTCGAATTTATCGATCCTTGGTGCAATCCATGCGACTCTAATCACCCTCCCTTACTCATAACCCCGATGGAGGACCCAAGGCCAAGGGATGGATACGATCAGAATCTGAAACGTTCCACCGAGGCCTAAAGCTGAAGACTCACTCGTCGCGCCGAACTCGGAAAATGGGTCAACCTATATACGAGGTTACATCCGGCGTTGGCGGGCTTCGAGCCTCCCCTCTAGCAATGTCGATTCGGGCTATATACAGGGGGATTCCGCAGCGCCTCCCCTCTAGCAATGTCTTGCAAATCACTTCCGTAACCCCGATGGAGGACCCTAGGCCAAGTGGATACGATCAGAATCTGAAACGTTCCACTCTGCGGCCTATAAACTCACTCGTCGGCACCCACTCGGATATGGGTCAACCACCAAAGGCTACATCCGTAAAGCGAAACACGCTTTGAAGAGAGAACACAAAGAATCGAGCTATATACAGGGGGCCTCTAGCAATGTCTTGCAAATCACTTCCATAACACCGATGGAGGACCCTAGGCCAAGTGGATCCGATCAGAATCTGAAACGTTCCACTCTGCGGCCTACACGCATATGGGTACATCACACCGAATGTTACATCCGTAAAGAGTAAGATGCTTCGAGGAGAGAAGCGGGATCACAACGAAACGTGCAAATTGCCGAGCGCTGTCGCCGCCCCTACTCTCTAGAAACGTCCTGCAAATCACTTCCATAACCTGCACGGACGACCCTAGGCAAAGCGGATCCGATCAGAATCTGAAACATTCCGCTCTACTGCCTACAATCATTTGGGCCACCCACGAATGGTTACATCCGTGAAGAACATGACGCTTCCAATCGAGAGCCAACGGAACGAAGCGAGCACAACAAAGAGATCCGTACGAAAATCAACGTCGCCTTCCCATTGCAATCACATGAGCTCAAAGGAGAATTCAACGCAACGAACAAGGAGAGCCAAGGAGAACACCAATGGCAAAAATTTTATAACATGCACTCATAGCCCGCATAATCTTCGGCAATGACACCGATACACAGGATGGGACAGAATTCTTCCGTTCACCTATGAATCGGTTGTCACTCTATTAGAGGAGGAAGACCCATCCGTTGACAACTTGGCCAATAGAGGGCTGCCCGCATTATCATCGAACCGTATATACCATCAAGGAATCAACACAAGCACAACCGGCAGCACCCAATAAATTAGGCGTGCTAATGAGAGGCAAAACCCACGTGTTCCGAAGAAAACTCCAAGAACGGTGGGATATTTGCGTAATACATGTCACGTCCGTTACTAGGTGGATGTGGGTTAGACGGAAATTTCGACAGCCCTAACAATGGCCCGAGGCCAAAGCTCAGACTGACCCGAAAGACCACGTCAATTTAACTCAATCCACTCTTGGCAGACGATAAGAACAAATGCGAGCTGAGCAAGCTTTTCCGAGAGTCCGCTACATAGCGTAGTGGCAAAAACATCGAATGACCAACCTCTATCCATAGTAGTTCTAAGTAAAAGGACCTGTCGCGCGACGGATAAGGATACGGATGACAAAAACATTCACTTTTTTTTGCAGCAGCTAGATTAGCTCGCCGGCACGCTCGGCGACGATCTCGTTTTGTCAAAAGTTCACGATCGCGGATTGCCCACGTTGAGCCATGGCGCGCTCAGAAAACCTCCAATCAAAAATAATATTGTCTTGTGGCTCCGCAAGACTTTCGCACAAGATTATAATTCAAAACGTTCAGTTTTAATGTACCTCGCAAAGGTCATTGCTCGATGCAAATATCCCCATTCGCCTCACTATCGGACTCGCCAACATAAGGTACAAGCGAAAAACATCACAAGAGCAACGCCCACCCATAGTAGTTATAAGTAAATAGGCCTGTCAAGCGACGGATAAGGATCCGAACGAGAAAAACATTCATCCTTTTAGTTCGTAAACCAGCCAGACCACGCGCTCGGTATGTCCCAATGTGGGCGATTTTTGAATGCAAGTGTTGAGCCATGGCGCGCTCACTAACGCTGAAACCAAATCGGTATTTTAATGTTTCCGACGTCTCACCGCGCAAGATTTTGCACAAAGTTATTTCGCCAACATAGATTAGCTCGCCGCAAACATAGCCATACGGCTCACCGACCGACTCGCCAACATTGGGTACAAGCAAAATCATCCGACGAACAACCTCTACCCATAGTAGTTATAGGTAAAAAGGGCTCTCACACGACGGATAAGGAATCGAACGAGAAAAACATTCATTTTTTTTTTTTTTAGCTCGCAGGTCAGCTCGACGGCCAGCGCTGCGGCGAGCTCGCTATGTCCAACGCTCGCGATTTTGGAATGCAAGAGTTGAGCCATGGCGCGCTTAGCAAAGACCCAACCGATCCGATATTTTCACGTTTCCAACATCTCACCTCGCAAGATTTTGCGCAACGTTGCATTCAAAACGTTGAATCTTAATGTAGGCTCGCAGCGCATATTTCTCGCGGCGAAAGATAGCCAACATTGGGTACAAGCAAAATCATCCGACGAACAACCTCTACCCATAGTAGTTACAAGTAAAAAGGGCTCTCACACGACGGATAAGGAATCCAACGAGACAAACATTCATTTTTTCTTTTAGCTCGCAGGGCAGCGCGACGGCGAGCTCTGCGACGAGGTCGCTATGTCCAATGTTCCCGATTTTGGAATGCAAGAGCTGAGCCATGGCGCGCTCGGCAAACCCCCAACCGGACCGATATTTTCACGTTTCCAACATCTCACCTCGCAACATTTTTCACAACGTTGAATTTTAACTTAACTCGCCGCAAATATAGCCATACGGCTCACCGACCGACTCGCCAGCATTGGGTACAGGAAAAATCATCCGACGAACAACCTCTACCCATAGTAGTTATAAGTAAAAAGGGCTCTCACACGACGGATAAGGAATCCAACGAGAAAAACATTCATTTTTTCTTTTAGCTCGCAGGGCAGCGCGACGGCGAGCTCTGCGACGAGGTCGCTATGTCCAATGTTCCCGATTTTGGAATGCAAGAGCTGAGCCATGGCGCGCTCGGCAAACCCCCAACCGGACCGATATTTTCACGTTTCCAACGTCTCACCTCGCAAGATTTTGCACAACGTTGAATTTTAACTTAACTCGCCGCAAATATAGCCATACGGCTCACCGACCGACTCGCCAGCATTGGGTACAGGAAAAATCATCCGACGAACAACCTCTACCCATAGTAGTTATAAGTAAAAAGGGCTCTCACACGACGGATAAGGAATCGAACGAGAAAAACATTCATTTTTTTTTTTTTAGCTCCGAGGGCAACTCGACCGCGAGCTCTGCGACGAGCTCGCTATGTCCAATGTTCCCGATTTTGGAATGCAAGAGCTAAGCCATGGCGCGCTCGGCAAACCCCCAAACAAACCGATATTTTCACGTTTCCAACGTCTCACCTCGCAAGACTTTGCACAACGTTATATTCAAAACGTTGAATTTTAATGTAGCTCGCCGCAAAGATAGCCATACGGCTCACTGAAAGACTCGCCAACATTGGGTAGAAGCAAAATTGTCCGACGAACAACCTCTACCCATAGTAGTTATAGGTAAAAAGGGCTCTCACACGACGGATAAGGAATCGAACGAAAAAGACATTCATTTTTTTTTTTTTAACCTCGCAGAGCAGCTCGACGGCGAGCTCTGCAACGAGCTCGCTATGTCCAATGTTCGCAGTTTTGGAATGCAAGAGATGAGCCATGGCGCGCTCGGCAAAGCCCCAACCGAACCGATATTTTCACGTTTCCAACATCTCACCTCGCAAGATTTTGCACAACGTTGTATTCACAATGTTGAATTTTAACGTAGCTCGCCGCAAATATAGCCATACGGCTCACCGACCGGCTCGCCGGCATTGGGTACAAGCAAAATCATCCGACGAACAAACTCTACCCATAGTAGTTCTAAGTAAAAAGGGCTCTCACACGTCGGATAAGGAATCGAACGAGAAAAACATTCAATTTTTTTTTTTTAGCTCTGAGGGCAACTCGACGGCGAGCTCTGCGACGAGCTCGCTATGTACAATGTTCCCGATTTTGGAATGCAAGAGCTGAGCCATGGCGCGCTCAGCAAAGCCCCAACCGGACCGATATTTTCACGTTTCCAACATGTCACCTCGCAAGATTTTGCACAACGGTATATTCAAAACTTTAAATTTTAACGTAGCTCGATGCGGCGACTGCTCGCCGCAAAGATAGCCGTACGGCTCACTGACCGACTCGCCAACATTGGGTAAAAGCAAAATCGTCCGACGAACAACCTCTACCCATAGTAGTTATAAGTAAATAGGGCTCTCACACGACGGATAAGGAATCGAACGAAAAAAAACATTCATTCTTTTAAGCTCGACGGCGAGCTCTGCGACGAGCTCGCTATGTTCGCGCTTTTGGAACGCAAGAGCTGAGCCACGGCGCGCTCAGCAAAGCCCCAACCGAACCGATATTTTCACGTTTCCCACATCTCACCAACGTTGAATTTTAACGTTGCTCGCCGCAAGGATAGCCATACGGCTCGCTGACCGACTCGCCAACATTGGGTACAAGCAAAAATCATCCGACGAACAACCTCTACACATAGTAGTTACAAGTAAAAAGGGCTCTCACACGATGGATAAGGAATCGAACGAGAAAAACATTCGTTTTATTTTAGCTCGCATGGCAACTCGACGGCCGGCTCTTTGACGAGCTACCTATGTCCAATGTTCCCGATTTTGGAATGCAAGAGCTGAGCCATGGCACGCTCAGCAAAGCCCCAACCGAACCGATATTTTCACGTTTCCAACCTCTCACCTCGCAAGATTTTGCACAACGTTATATTGAAAACGTTGAATTTTAATGTAGCTCGACACGGAGATTGCTCGCCGCAAAGATAGCCATACGGCTCACTGACCGACGAGCCAACATTGCGTACAAGCTAAATCATCCGACGAGCAACATCTACCCATAGTAGTTATAAGTAAAAAGGGCTGCCACGCGACGGATAAGGAATCAAGCGAAAAAAAACATTCATTATTTCTAAACTCGCAGAGCAGCTCGACGGTGAGCTCTACGACGAGCTCGCTATGTCCAACGTTCTTGACTCACCTACTCACTGCGATGCGCCCTTCGCACCAAGTCACCCCAAACTTGGTAGCTCTGCAAGCTACACATGTTCACAATCTGGATGACATTAAGTCTCCGGGTCTGCGCCAACACACTGCTCAGATTTCCTCCCGGGCTCATCTGCGAGCGCCAACAGCCAGCAGCAACGAGGCGAGCACCGAAGCAGCTCCGAGACGAGCGCGAGCTCCTGAGCTCCGAGCTCAAGAGCAAGCATCATGCGAGCTCGGCGAGCTCGAGCGGCTCAGGTGAGCTGCGAGCTGCATGCGAGCTCGAAGGTGAGCTGCTCGGCGAGCTCCCAAGCGAGCTACTTGGCGAGTTGTTTGGCGAGCGATGAGCTCGAGCGAGCTCGAGAGGCGAGCGAGCTCAAGCGAGCTCCAGTGAGCTGCTCCGCGAGCTCGAGCGGCGAGCTGAGGCGAGAAGAGCGAGCTGCGCGAGCTCAGAGAGCGAGCTCAGGCGAGAGCAGAGGCGGCGAGCTCCAGCGCAGCAGCGGCGAGCTCGAGCGAGCGAGCTCAGGCGAGCTCGAACTGCGGCGAGCTGCTCAAGCGAGAGCGAGCTCAGCGAGAAGCGAGAGCAGGCGAGCAGCGAGCGAGCGAGCTGCGAGCTCCAAGCGAGCTGCAAGCGAGCTGAGCGCGAGCGAGCGAGCGAGAGCTCGAGCGAGCGAGCTCGAGCCGAGCTCGAGCGAGCCAGCTGCCAAGCGAGAGCTCGGCGAGCTGCTCGCGAGCGAGCTCAAGCGAGCTCAGCGAGCTCGAGCGAGCAGCTGAGCGAGCTCGCGAGCTCGCGAGCGAGCGAGCGAGCAGCAAGGCAGGCGATGCTCGGCGAGAGGCGAGCCAGTCGAGCGCGGCGAGCTCTCGGCTCGAGCTCGGCGAGGCAGGCCGAGAGCGAGCTCGGCAGAGAGCGAGCGAGCGGCGAGCGCGAGCGGCGAGAGCTGGCGAGCTCCGAGCGAGCTCGAGCGAGAGAGAGGCGAGCAAGGCGAGGCGAGCAGCTGCTCGGCTGAGCGAGCGGCGAGCTCGAGGCGAGCTGCGCAAGCGAGGCTGCGAGCGGCTCGAGCGAGCTCGAGAGTGAGCTGCTCAGCGAGCTCAAGGCAGAGAGAGCGAGAGCGAGCGAGCGAGCTGGCGAGCGAGCGAGCTTGCGAGCTCGAGAGCTGGGCGAGCTCAGGGCGAGCTCGGCGAGCTCAGCAGCGAGAGCGAGCTCGGCGAGCGAGCTCGAGCGAGCAGCGAGGCGAGGCGAGGCGAGCGAGCGAGCTGCAGGCGAGCGCTCAGCGAGCTGAGCTGCGAGCGAGAGCGAGCGAGAGCGCGGCGAGCTCCCGAGCGAGCTGAGCGAGGAGCGAGCTCGAGGCGAGCTGCTCGGCGAGAGCTCGGCGAGCGAGCGAGCGAGCGAGCTCGAGTGAGCTCAAGCGAGCGGCGAGCTCCGAGAGCGAGAGGCGAGCGAGCGAGCGAGCGAGCCGCGAGCGAGCTCAGCGGCGAGCTCGAGCGAGCTCAAGCGAGCTGCAGCGAGAGAGAGCGAGAGAGCCTGCGAGCTGAGAGAGCTCGAGCGAGAGGCGAGCGAGCTGCTCGGCGAGCGAGGCGAGCGAGAGCTCAGCTCCGAGCGAGCTCAGCGAGCTCCGCGAAGCTCGGCGAGCGCTCGCCGAGCGAGCTCCGGCGAGCTCATGGCGAGCTGGCGAGGCGGCGAGCGAGCGAGAGCTCGCGAGCGAGAGCGAGGCGAGCGAGCGAGCGAGCTCCTCGGCGAGCTGCGAGGCGAGCTGCGAGCTCGAGCGAGCGAGCGAGCGCGAGCGAGCGAGGAGGGTGAGCTGCTCGAGCTGAGAGCTGAGCAAGCGAGCTAAGAGCGAGCGAGAGCGAGCTCGAGCGAGAGGCGAGCTCGAGCTGCAAGAGCTCGAGCGAGCTAGCGAGCTGAGCGAGCTCAGCGAGCTCAGGCGAGGCGAGCTCGAGAGCGGCGAGAGCGAGTGAGCTCGAGAGCTCGAGCTCCGAGCGAGCTCGAGCAGCGAGAGCGAGAGAGCGAGCGGCGAGCTCGAGAGCGAGCTGAGCGCGAGCGAGCTCGAGCGAGCTCAGGCGAGCGAGCTCGCTGAGCTCGGCGAGCTGAGCGAGCGAGGCAGGCGAGCTCGGCGAGCGAGCGAGCGGCGAGAGCGAGCTCGAGCGAGGCTCGAGCGAGCTCGAGGCGAGAGCTGGCGAGCTGCTCGAGCGAGAGCTCGCGAGCTAGTGCGAGCAGAGCGAGCGAGCTGGCGAGGCGAGCTGAGCAGCGGCGCGAGAGCGGCGAGCTGGCGAGCGAGAGCGAGCGAGCGAGCGGCGAGCGAGCTGGCGAGCGAGGCGAGAGCGAGCGAGCTGCGGCGAGCTCGAGCGAGGAGCTCGAGCGAGCTCAGGAGCTGCGAGTCAGAGAGCTCGAGATGCGAGCGAGCGAGCTCAGAGCGAGAGCTCGAGCGAGCTCGAGCGAGCTGCTCGGCGAGCAAGGCAGAGCGGCGAGCTCGCTCGAGCGAGAGAGCTCGGCGCGAGCGAGAGCGTGGCGAGCGAGCGAGGCGAGCGAGAAGCGAGCGAGAGCGAGAGTGAGCTCGAGAGAGCGAGCGAGCGAGCGAGCGAGCTCCGAGCTAAGGAGCGAGCTCAGCGAGAGCGAGAAGGCGAGAGCGAGCGAGCCTCGAGCGAGCTCGAGCGAGGCGAGCAGGCGAGCTCGGCGAGAGCGAGAGCGAGCGGCGAGCGAGCTCGGCGAGCGAGGCAGCGAGAGCGCGAGCTCGAGCGAGCGAGAGCTCGAGCGAGCAGCGAGCGCGCGAGCGAGCGAGAGCGAGCGAGCGGCGAGCTGAGCTGGTCGAGCAGGTGAGAGCGAAGAGCAAGGCGAGGCCGAGCGAGCTGCGCGGCGAGCTCGAGCGAGCGAGCTCGAGCGAGCGCGAGCGAGCGAGCTCGAGCGAGCTCGAGCGAGCTCGGCGAGCGAGAGCGAGAGCTGAGCGAGTGAGCTCCCGTGCGAGCGAGGCGAAGCGAGCTCAGCGAGCGAGCGAGCGAGCGCTGGCGAGAGCTGGCGAGCGAGCTCGGCGAGCTCAGCGAGAGCGAGCTCAGCGAGAGGCGAGCTCCAGTGAGCGAGCTCGGTGAGAGCTCGAGCTCGGCGGAATGCGAGCGAGCGAGAGCAGCGAGCAAGCGCGAGCTCCGTGAGCCAGGCGAGTGAGCGCGAGCTCGGCGAGGCGAGCTCGGCAGCGAGCTCGCGAGCGAGCGAGAGCGAGAGCGAGGCGAGCGAGCGAGCGAGCGAGTGAGCGAGCGAGCTGAGCGCGAGCAGCGTGCGAGCGAGCGAGAGCGAGCTGAGCTCGCGAGCTCGAGGAGAGCGAGCAAGAGCGAGAGGCGAGCGAGCTGCTGGCGCTCGGCGAGCTGCTGGCGAGCGAGCTCCAGCGAGAGCGAGGCGAGGCGAGCGAGCGAGCGAGCGAGGCGAGCGAGGCGAGCGCGCGAGCGAGGCGAGCGAGCTGAGCTCGAGTGCGAGAGCGAGCGAGCGAGCGAGGCGAGAGCTCGGCGAGCGGCGAGCGAGCGAGCGAGCGAGCGGCGAGAGAGCGAGCGAGCCGAGGCGAGCGAGCGAGCGAGCGAGCTCGAGCGAGAGCGAGCTCGAGCGAGAGCTTGGCGAGCGAGGCGAGCTCGAGCTCGGCGAGCTCCTCGAGGCGAGCGAGCCAGCGAGCAGCGAGCGAGGAGCAGCGAGCGAGCCGAGAGCGGCGAGAGCGAGCGGCGAGCGGCGAGCGAGCTCGACTGGCGAGCTCGAGGCGAGCTCGAGCGGCGAGAGCGAGCGAGCTGAGCAGAGCGAGCGAGCTCGAGCTCGAGCGAGGCGAGCGAGCTCGAGGCGAGCTCTTGAGCAGCAGAGCGAGCTCGAGAGCGGCGAGCGAGAGCGAGCTAGCTGAGCGAGCGAGCGAGCGAGGCGAGAGCGGCGAGCGCGAGCTCGGCGAGCTGCGAGCGAGCGAGCGAGCGAGCGAGCTGGCGAGCTCGAGCGAGCGAGCTGCTAGCGAGAGCTCGAGCTGAGCGAAGCTCGGCGAGGCGAGCGAGCGAGCGGCGAGCGAGCTCCGAGCGAGGCGAGCGAGCGAGCAGCGGCGAGCTCAGCGAGGCGAGCGAGCGAGCTCGAGCGCGAGCTCGGCTGAGCGGCGAGAGCTGAGGCGAGCTGCTGAGCGGCGAGCGCTCGAGCGAGAGCGGGCGAGCGGGCGGCGAGCGAGCTCGGCCAGTGAGAGCCGATGAGAGCTCTGAGCGAGCGGCTGCTGCAGCGAGAGTGGCGAGCGAGAGCGAGGCGAGCGAGCTCGAGCGAGCTGCGAGCGAGCTCGGCGAGAGCCGGCGAGGCGAGCTCGGCGAGCGAGCTGCGAGGCGAGCTCGAGGCGAGCTCAAGGCGAGCTCGGCGAGGAGCGGCGAGCGAGCGGCGAGCCTGAGCGAGGCGAGCGAGCAGTGGCTGCTCGAGCGAGCTGAGCGAGCTCAAGCGAGCTCAAGCGAGCGAGAGCTCAGCGAGCTGGGAGCGCAGCGAGCGAGCGAGCGAGAGCGGCGAGCGAGAGCTCGAGCGAGCAGCGAGAGCGAGCGAGCTGCGAGCGAGCGAGCGCTCAGGCGAGCGGCGAGCGAGCGCGAGCGAGAGCGAGCGAGCGAGCGCGAGCGAGCGAGCGAGAGCGAGCGAGCGAGCGAGAGCTGCGGCGAGCTCGAGCGAGTGAGCGCTGGGAGCGGCGAGCTCTCGGCGAGCGAGCTGAGCTCTGCAAGGCGAGAGCTCGAGCGAGCGAGCTGCTCGGCGAGCGAGCTGAGCTGTCGAGTGAGCGAGCGCGAGCGAGCGCGAGCGAGCGAGCAGGCAGCGAGAGCGAGCAGTGAGCGAGAGCGCGAGCTCGCAGCGAGCTCGGCGAGCTCTCGAGCGAGCGAGCGAGCTCGGCGAGCGAGCGAGCCGAGCGGCGAGCGAGCGAGCTCGAGCGGCGAGGCGAGCGAGAGAGCGAGCTCGAGAGCGAGCGAGCTGAGCAAGCGAGCTCGAGCGAGCTGCAAGCGAGCGAGCGAGCTCGAGCGAGAGCGGCGAGGCGAGGCGAGCTCGGCGGCGAGCTCGAGCGAGCAGCGAGCGAGCTCGAGAGCGGCGAGCGAGCGGCGAGCGAGCGAGAGCGAGGCGGCGAGCTCGGCAGAGCGAGAGCGAGCGAGCGAGGCGAGCGAGCGAGCTGAGCTGAGCGAGCTCAGCTCGAAGCAGCGAGCGGCGAGCGCAGCTGGCGCGAGCGAGGCGAGAGCGAGCTCGCGAGCGAGCGAGCGCTGAGCGAGCGAGCGGAGAGCCAGCGCGAGCGAGCGAGCGAGCTGCTCGCGAGCTCGCGAGCGAGCGCTCGGTGAGCGGCGAGCTGAGCTCGGCAAGCTGCTCGGCGAGCTGGCGAGCGAGCGAGGCGAGCGAGCGAGGCGAGCGCTCGAGGCGAGCGAGGCGAGCTCCGAGGCGAGAGCGAGCGAGCGAGCGAGCGAGCGAGCTGGCGAGCGAGCGCCGAGCGAGCGAGGCGAGGCGAGCTGAGGCGCGGCTGAGCGAGCTCAGCGAGCGAGCAGAGCGAGCGCGAGCGAGCGGCGAGTGAGCTGCGAGTGGCGAGCGAGGCGAGGCGAGCTCGAGCGAGCAGCGGCGAGCAGCCAGCGAGAGAGCGAGCTCAGCGAGGCGAGAGCGAGCAGCGAGCTGAGGCGGCGAGCTGCTCGGCGAGCGAGCGAGCGAGCTCAGCGAGAGCGAGCCAGTGAGCTGAGCGAGCAGGCGAGCTGCTCAGGCGAGCGAGCTCGCGAGCGAGAGCTCGAGCGCAGCGAGCTCGGCGAGAGCCAGCTGGCGAGCTGAGGCGAGCTCCAGCGAGCGGCGAGGCAGCGAGCAGAGCGAGCTGAGCAGGCGAGAGAGCAAGCGCAGCGAGCAGCGAGCTCGAGCGAGCGAGCTGGCGAGCTGCGCGAGCGAGCGAGCTCGAGCGAGCGAGCGAGCTCAGGCGAGCTGCTGGCGAGCTCGGCGAGAGGCGAGCGCTCAGCGAGCGAGCGAGCGAGCGAGCGAGCGCGAGCTCGGCAGCGCTCGGCGAGCGGCGAGAGCGAGCGAGCGAGCGAGCTCGAGGCGAGCTCGAGCGAGGCGAGCTCGAGGCGAGGCGAGCGAGCGAGCGAGCGAGCGAGCGAGCGAGCAAGCGAAGGCGAGCGCTCTGAGCTGGCGAGCTTGAGCGAGAGCGAGCAGCGAGCGAGCGAGCTCGAGCGAGCTCCGAGGCGAGCGAGCGAGCTCGTCGGCGAGCTCGAGCGAGCGAGAGCGAGCTTCGAGCGAGCAGCGAGCGAGAGCGAGCAGGCGAGCGAGCGAGCGAAGGCGAGCGAGCGAGAGCGAGGCGAGAGCGAGCAAGCTCGAGGCGAGCAGAGAGCGAGCAAGCGAGCGAGCTCGAGCGGCGAGCTCGCGAGCGAGAGCGAGGCGAGCTCAGGCGCGAGCTCAGAGCGAGCGAGCGAGCTCGAGCGAGCTCGGCGAGCGAGCTGCTGAGCGAGCTCGGCGCGAGCTCGGCGAGAGAGCGAGGCGAGCGAGAGCGAGCTGAGCGAGCTCAGCGAGCGAGCTCAGCGAGAGCTCGAGCGAGCTGCTCAGTGAGCGCTGCGAGCCGCGAGCGAGAGGCTGCTCGCGCGAGCGAGCTCGGCGAGAGCGAGCGAGCGAGCTTGCTGCTCGGCGAGTCGCGAGCTCAGCGGCGAGAGCGAGCGAGCGAGCGCGAGGCTCAGCGAGGCGAGGGAGGCGAGCGAGGCGAGGCGAGCGAGGCGAGCGAGCGAGCGAAGAGCGCGAGCGAGCTGAGCGAGAGCGAGCGAGCAGGCGAGCTCAGCGGCGAGCTCAGCGAGAGTCAGCTCGAGCGCGAGCTCGAGCGAGCTCGAGCGAGCGAGCCGAGCGAGCGCTGTCGAGAGAGAGCTCGAGGCGAGCTCAGCGAGCGCGAGCGAGCGAGCGAG
This sequence comes from Taxus wallichiana var. yunnanensis, assembly GCA_018340775.1. NCBI lineage: Eukaryota > Viridiplantae > Streptophyta > Pinopsida > Cupressales > Taxaceae > Taxus > Taxus wallichiana. The sequence goes on along the minus strand of CM031236.1, from coordinate 695,348,885 downwards.
CTCGAGCGAGCAGAGAGCGAGAGCTCGGCGAGCTCAGGCGAGCTGCAGCGGTGAGCGAGCGAGCTCGAGTGAGCTGCGTGGCGAGCTGCTCGGCGAGCTCGAGCGAGCGAGCTCGAGCGAGCTGAGCTCGGCGAGCAGCGAGCGAGAGCAGGGCGAGCTCGAGCGAGCTGAGGCGAGCTCGGCGAGCTCGAGAGCGAGCTCGAGAGCTCGGTGCAGGCGAGAGCTGGCGAGGCGGCGAGCAAGCAAGCTCAGCGGCGCGAGCTAGCGAGAGCGAGCGTGTCAGAGCAGAGCTCAGCGAGTTTGCGAGCTGGAGGCGAGCTCGAGCGAGCTCGAGCGAGTGAGCGAGCTCGAGCTGCGAGGCGAGCTGAGCGAGCTCGAGGCGAGGCGAGCGAGCTGGCGAGGCGAGCGGCGGCGAGCTCGAGAGCGAGCTCCGGCGAGCTCGAGCTCAGCGAGCTGCTGGAGCGAGCAGCGAGCGAGCGAGCTCGGCGAGCAGCGCGAGCGAGCGCCGAGGCGAGCTCGAGCGCGAGCTCAGCGAGCGAGCGAGAGCGAGCGAGCTCGAGCAAGCGAGCGAGCTGAAAGCGAGCGAGAGCGAGCTCGAGCGAGCTAGCGAGCGAGCTCGAGGCGAGCGAGCTGGCGAGCGAGCTGGCAGCGGCGAGCGGCGAGGCGGAGAGGAGCGAGGCGAGCGAGGCGAGCGAGGCGAGCTCGGCGAGCTCGAGTGCGAGAGCTGCGAGCGAGAGTGAGCTCGAGCGAGCTGCAGGCGAGCGAGTGCGAGTGAGCAGCGCGAGCTCGAGCGCGAGCAGGAGGCGGCGAGCGAGCCGAGCGAGCTCGCAAGCTCGGCGAGCGAGCGAGCTCAGGCGAGCTCGAGCTGAGCTGCTCGGCGAAGAGCTCGAGCGAGCGAGCTGAGCTGCTCGGCGAGCTCCGAGGCGAGCGAGCGAGCTCGGCGAGAGCTCGAGCGAGCGAGGCGAGCTCAGGCGGCGAGCGAGCGGCGAGCGGCGAGCAAGGCGAGCGAGGCGAGCGAGCGAGGCGAGCTCGGCGAGCGAGCGAGGCGTGAGCAGCGAAGCAGCGGCGAGCAGCGAGTCGGCGAGAGGCGAGTGAGCCGAGAGCAAGGCGAAGCTCAGTGAGCTCAGGTGAGCTCAAGCGAAAGCTCAAGTCGAGAGCTGCCGGCGAGCTGCTGCGAGTGAGCTCGGTGAGCTCCAGTGAGCGAGCTGGCGAGCTCGGCGAGCTGAGCGAGCTCAGTGAGCTCGGCGAGCTCTCGGCGAGCTCTCGGCAGCTGAGCCTGTGAGCTGAGCGAGCTGCTGAGAGCTCAGCAATGGCGAGCTGCTAAGAGCACTCGCGGCAAGCTAAGCTCGAGCTGCGAGCTGCAAGCGAGCTCGAGCGGGCGAGCTCTGCGAAAGGCGAGCTGCGAGCGCGCGGCAGCGGCGAGCGCGTTGCGAGGCAGGCGAGCTCGTGGCGGCGAGAGCTGCTCGGCGAGCTCGCGGCGAGCGAGCTACCTCAAGGCGAGTTCGCAGGGTGTTCTCCTTAGCGAGCTCCCAGGCGAGTTTCCAGGCGAGTTGCTCGATGAGCTCCCGTGCGAGCTCAAGTCGAGCTGCTTGGCGAGCTCCCATGTGAGCCACTTAGCGAGTGCGGCGAGCTCCCAAAAGAGCTCAAAGGCGAGCTGCTCGGCGACCTCCCCGACAAGCTGCTCTAGGTCGAGCAGCTCGACGAACTCCGAGGCGAGCTTGTCGGTAATCTGTTAGGTGAGCTTACATGCGAGCTACTAGACGAGCTCAAGGCGAGTGTGCGATGAGATGAGCTCGAGCTCCGAGCGAGCTCGAGTCGAGCTCGAGAGCTCGAGCGAGCGAGCTCAGCGAGCGAAGCTAGCGAGCGAGCTCGAGGCGAGCGAGCTCCCGGCGAGCTCGAGCTCGCGACTCCGAGGCGAGCGAGGCGGCGAGCGAGCTCGACGAGCGAGCGGCGAGCGACCGAGCGAGGCGAGCGAAAGCGAGCGAGCTCCGTGGGAGCCTGTTTGGCGACCTACTCGGCGAGCTCTCAGCCGAGCTGCTCCGTGAGCTCCCGTGGGAGCTGAACCGCGAGCTCCCATGCGAGATGCTCGGTGAGATCCCAGGCAAGCTTTTTGGCGAGCTGCTCGGCGAGATCCCAGGCAAGCTGCTATAGGGCGAGC
>CM031236.1:695329227-695339227 GCA_018340775.1 Taxus wallichiana var. yunnanensis | reverse complement strand
GATACTTTGGCCAAAGATTTTCACATGCTTTGCATGATCATATTCTGGATGTGATACACACCAATGGAATACGTCCTTCACCTCACTTAAATCTCATTATCTAGAATGGTCTTTCCTAGTCCCTACCAGTCCTTCCAATTTAAGGTCAAACTCTAACTCCAACTAGCAATATGAGCGAGTATAGGAAGTTACTCATGGTAACTAAAGATACGCGAGACATACGGTGTCATCCTAGATGACTCGTGTGTCTAGTTATCTTTAGTCCTCGGAGTCACTCGTATACGTGATCACATTCCTATCCCGACCAAGATCTTAATATTCAGCTTATGTAATCTTGATGATTTAATTCGGGAGGGCATTGTAATATGTCAGCTATAACATTGTGTCGTCATGAAGGCCCCGCCTTCATGAAGACACCATTAACTGGCGTATGTCAATGTCCTACGGAATCCTCCCATCGAGAGTACACATCCAGCTCAAATGATTTGGTTATGATCTTAATATTTAAGATCAACTTTCAGCAGCCATGTTGATCCTTTATCCTCGTTCTTGTTACAGTTGTATGTAGCTAAGAGAGACTAAATCCATCTTCTAGCTTACTATGCATCTTCTCCTTCATACCGAAGGGTTGCATTTTCTCTACTTGGTTCTTTTCTTAATCCTTGGATTAAGCAGCCCATTACCGATAGACTTAATAAGTTTAACCTATTAAACTTAACCAAGTTTTTCCACAACTGAAAACAAATTCAGAATTCCAGCTTATTAGACGTCATTAAAACGAGGTCTAATTCTCAATGAATATATTCATTTATTCTCCTTAACCTTACATAGTTAAAGTCATTAACCATGGATATGTTTTTCCCATATCCTTACTTTCTGAATTTAACATACGAGGCTATTACTTGAGTCAGAATACGAAGTTGGTTGCTCCTAAGTTATTTGATATTCCTTAGCTTTCAAGCTAATCCCGAATACCTATCGGTTATGAGATCATGTTCTTCCTAATCCTTTTTAATGTCAATTAAAAATTCATCTTACCCAAGTATGAACTAATTGCACATTTCAAACGTAAAAGTTGCATTTAGGTAAGAATAGATATCAGTTCCTTTTACATTCATCCAAAAACATTTGAATAATTCCAAATCAAGAATTAATGTTATATTCCCAACTTAATCAACAATATCAAATGAAATGATCTGATCATTAAAATATCACACTTGTATTTGTATTCATCCATCCATTTCATAATCTATACATTTCCAATCAAATGACTGGACTTTGTTTATATAAAACAACATTACAACTCATAAGATAGAAGAATGTAATTTCTTCTTTTCTCAATTCCTCGTAGAGGAATAATAACTATCAAATACAATCCATCTTCATTCAATCAAAAGAAGTATCGAGAAAACAACCATGTCTTCGTTTTACTCAAATTCCATCTGCAAAATTACTTGCACGGGTCAGTTCATTGAACTGAGCATATTAAGCACTTGTCATTAAAATGAGGTGCTTCTAATTAACTGTCTCAATAAAAGAACCCTGCTTTTATGAAACGACAATATGAACATCAATCCAGAATTAAGTATCAAAAAGAATGATCAGCATAACAACTGAAATCATCTAATTACCATCCCAATCAGTCAAAGAACTACTGTCCTTTTTCCCAAATGATCATTACAAAAGTAATTTCCTTCAAAGCAGTTCCAGATTACAACATCTGTAAAAACTAGGAACACACGTATGCATACTGCTGTTATAACATTAAATGCTATCAATTTCCTTCCCTTTCATTAGTTATAATATCAAAGGATAAAATTTGACTGAAAATATAAACCAATTTACTTTCCTTTCAGTTCATGCAACTCATTTGATTTCAAGTAATCAAATACAGATGAGAAAAGCAAACAGCAATAAAATGTAGATGCTTAAACCAAAGCAATACAAAATTCGTTCCATAACGATTACAGATTTCTAACTGTATAAGAGAAGAAATGACCATTATTCCAAGTTATCCATCCTCACTCCTATTCCTTTCCTCATGTATGTACTTGAAAGTTAAATCCAAAGCGAGACATAAATGAAAGATACTTGATTCAGAGTGAAACTTACAAAATCCATTCAAAATTCACTTTCCAACAATGAAGGAATAAATCCATTCCTATTGACTTTAAATAAAAACAAGGAAGAATTTATCATCCATATCAATACTTCCTTTAAATCGAGGCACATATGAATACCAAAAACAAGTAGGTAAACATCGTATCCATCATAGAACAAGCAATATAAAGATGCATCCTATGCTCTTCTTGTACTAGAAGAATTCATACTTCATTCACTTGTATTATAACCAAATGAATAGTTATACGAGTCACTTTATCAAATATTACACACGACTTTCTATACCTATGAACACACACAGTTCATAAATAATTATTTGCACTTTCTTTATAACCTACAGCAAGTCTAACCCGTATTATACGGTAAAGCTCTATTGATGTTATTTCAGAATTCAAACAGACAAGAAGAGAAAATTCATACCTTTAACTATTTCCATAAGAAAACATCCATTTTCTTCAAACACAACAAGAATCACTCAAGTCGAGTTCATTTTTTTTTTTGAATGACAGTGCAAAATCAGAGATCACACGAAACATTTAAATCTTCCGTTTGTACAGAAAGAAAACAACACTCAGAAAAATAATCTAAATATCACTGTCACTTCCGTCAAGCCGAATCCAAAATGCTCAATGGAACCCAATTACCATTTCTTTCAAAATCTAAAACAACAGAAAGAAGAAGAACTCGTTTCCTTATAATTTCAGTAAAGAAACAATCATTTTCTTCAAAATGTAATAAGAACACCCAAGTCGTGTTTGTTTTATAATGACAGCTCAAACCCATATTGACAATAGAATGATTGTTCAACAATGTCAAACAAACTCACACAGCCTGTACAATTTTCATTCAATATGCCATTTGTAAAGAAATACCCAGTTCGAGTTCCTTATCAACAGACATTTCTACCCGAAATCCCATTCTTCTATTTCACAATGATGTGCAGAACCCGAAATGCAATATTCATATAACAATACCTATATCAAGGCAAACCCGCATAGGGTATTAGATGCAAGCAAGTTGGTACAGTCAAAACAGTCTCAAACAACAAGCTAATTCACATGTATTTCATTTATTTGCACAGAAATTCAAAGCCAAGTTCGTTTTCACGAAGACAGTTCGAATCAGAAGATCAAACCGCAACCACAAAACACAATAGAATCAACTTTTCATCACAGCAAGGAGAAAGACATAATTCATTTATAATTTCAGTAAGAAGAACAATTACTTTCTTCTACTTCCACGAATACTCATGTCGTATTCATCCTTCCACTTTTACAAAGAAAAGCACAACACTCGAGAATATTACTATCACTTCCATCAAACCGAGCCCATAATGCTCAATAAAACCCAATTACCATTTCCTTCAAAATCTAAAAAAGCAGCAGGAAGGAAGAGGAACTCATTTCCTTAAAAATTTCAGTAAAGAAACAATGTCAAAACAACTTTCGCATGCATGCACGATATCATAATATAAAGAACGAATTCCCCAATATTGTCGAATCAATTCAACACAAACATAGACTCGTATTTTAACTTAATACTTATGCAAAAGCGCAGTTCAAATCAAGCAGCAAAAGAAAATGACTCTACCCAAATCATCTCAATCATGACAAAATCAAATAAACCCAAAACCCCCTTCATCAGAAGAGCAGGGTTGTTTTAATGAGACGTTTAAGCAAAGCAAGCAGTTTAAAGAGAAGGGCTTAACATGCCTGATAATCTTCCTTGAAGCTCGAAGAAAACCACGCCTACAGGAGTTATTTCCTTCCACGGCGACAGGAGCAAAGCTTCCCAAACAATCACCTTCCGCTACAGGCTCAAAATAGCCTTAGATTTCCAAAGAAACAGAGATAACAATCAAACACAACTGGTTCGACAGAACCATGAAAAACCAAATGCAGAGCAACTTCCAAAAACCCGAAAGAACACAATGAACAACAAAATTTCCTCCATACTCTTTCCAAGGCGGGCTGGTCGCGAAGACCAAGAAAATTAAATGCATTGAAGGCTCTGCCTTTTTCCTCTTTCCTCACGCCACCGCCGACTCGGGTTGGCGAATTGCCAAATTCAAATTTTGCATGAAAACAGAGTTTAGTCTCATGACTAACTGAATGTCCCTATCTTTTCCCTGTTCCCACCAAACTTGGCACTATCCACGTAAGGACCACATTCATTGCCCATTAAATTTCCTTCCATCCTTATCCTTTCCATCCCCATGGGTCTGTGCGTCCCCTTCCTTAGGTTAGGATTAGTTTAGGATTTATAATAGTGTTCATACCTAGGTCATAGGTTAATAGGACTTAGTTCTATTTTCACCCTTAGAATTTAAAAATCCACTTAGGATAGTAGTTAGGATATAAGGTAGAACTTAGGAGTAGATTAGGGTCTAATCCCCTCACACTTAATTAATCAATTTCCAATCAAGTCCTTCCATTGACATCGGTTATATTAACATTAAGCGGGACATTTTGTCCCTTGTTTTACATGCGAGCCACCGCATCCAGGCCTTTATCACCTTACGAGTGCAGCGTTACAACGGTGTATGGTTCGAGAATCGAACCTTTTTCGTTGGCATCTACGTGCGACTATTCATACGAAATCGAGTGCTTTGCAACATTTATATCAACCTTGATCGGTTTAAAAGTAAATCGACAAAGCGATCACAAGAAGGCCACAACATACCTTGGATCAATGGAATTGATTCAAGGTGTGTTATCAATCGTGAATAGAGTTCATCAAGCATACAGACAGAATCATTGTCACATCAAGCAAACATACAAGCAATAATAAGCTGTTGTCCCATGTAAACAAATTACAGATGCGAGAATCAGTTAGCGACACATTCCTTTAAGATCAAAAATATATCTTAACATGTTTGTCTTCATTTCAGTGATTACAACATTATGAAAAATAATCACCATGATAACTTACAAAAATCAGGCGTTACATTCCTCCCTTCTTAAAGAATTATCGTCCCGATGATCAAATTAACCAAATCAAAGAGTTTTAGGAAAATTTCAGTTATTGTCCTTCCATTCATAAGTTCATACCAAAAAGCAGATTCACTCTTAAAAGCGTGTTTTAAGACAGCGTAAAATAGACTAATAATTGTCTATATTTGGTAGAATTATCAGCTTTTCAAATTTCAATTTCGATCAAAAAAGTATGGAAAAGCAGATCTCATTTCTTCGAGATTTTCCCAAGTTGCACTTTCTTTGCTAAACTAGTCCCATTGGACCTTACATTAATTCACTTCGTGATTTCTTAAGTACATTTGGCGAGTTCCCAAAGCACTCGAATGGGCTTAACCATGATTATTCACGGGTCTTGGACTGCGAGGAATTCAATTCAGCACATGTGATAAATGCATTACGTATTTCTTAAGCAAAGAAATATGAAAAACATCATGCATTTGAGATAAAGCAGGAGGTAATGCTAGATGATAAGCTACATGGTTGATTATTTCAACAATTTCAAAAGGTCCCACGTATCGTGGCGACAACTTAGCAGCCTTGCCAAAAGTTATTGAGCTCTTTTTGGCTTCACCCGAAGAAAGACCTTCTCTCCCGAGTTTATAATTCCTATCAGCCCGCTTTAAGTCTGCATAACTCTTTTGCCTATTGGCAGCCTCCTTTAGATGTTCCGAATCATTTTGATTTGTTGTTCCATTTCCATAAGGATTTTGGCCCAATACCTACCTCTCTGTCCTCTACGTTGTCCCGGTGATGGGGTTCGCATTTTCTTCCATCTGATGCTTCAAAGGGCACCATTTTTAAAGCATGGTATGGTATGTATTATTGTAGGAAAATTCTACCCAGTGGAAGGTATTCCTCCCATTTATCTTTGTTGGTCCATGCTGATACATCCTTAACATGTCCTCTAAAACTTGATTAACTCTCTTGGTGCTGTCCATCCGTCTCGGATGATATGCGAGCTGAAGTTTAATTTAGTTCCCAAGGCTTCATTAAGCATTTGCCAAAACCTTGATGTCATCCTCGGATCTCTTTCGATATGATTAATTCGGGTATTCCATGCAATCTAAAAATTTCATGTACAAATCTTCTTGCTAACTTTCTTGGTGCATCGTCTTTCAAATTACCAGCAATGAAGTGTGCCACTTTGGTCAATTTGTCGATGACAACCAGGATAATATCATGCTTATTTCTTGACATAGGCAATCCTTGAACAAAATCCATCGTTATCACTTGCCATTTGTACTGTGGAATGCTGTGGGGATACAATAATCCAGCGGGATGCATATGTTCCACCTTAACACGCTGACATTCTAAGCAGTGTGTTACAAATTCCACCACATCCTTTTTCATTCCCTTCCAGAAGTATTGCTGCTTAAGATCAGCAAGCATTTTCGTAATGCCAGGGTGTCCAGAAAAAGGTGAATTATGAAATTCAGTTAACAATTTCCTTCTTAAGTCATTTGCCAAAGGTATATATACCCTGTTTTCGAACCTCAGAATTCCTTCATTGTCGAAACAAAATCCTTTATACCTGACATCCTTTGGATCTGCAGCAAGTGTTGTTTTGACTTCTTTGAAATAAGGATCGATTCAAGGCATCTTTCACCTCATCCTTAAAGCTGAGTTCTTAACGTTATAAGAGCGAGAGATGTGCTTCCTTCGACTCGAGCATCTGCCACTCTATTTTCCTTGCCTTTGATGTAGCTTATATCAAAATCATACTGAGACAGAAATTCTAACCATCTTTATTACCTTGCATTCAGATTTGGTGAGTAAAAATATACTTCAACCCCGGATGGTCTATTTTTAACTCAAAAGGTTTTCCTAAAAGGTAATGCCTCCACATTTGAAGTGCATGAACAATGGCAATGAGCTCTAGGTTGTGTGGAGCATAATTTTGTTCATGTAACTTAAGCTTTCTTCTTTCATAAGCTATGGCATGGTTATTCTATAACAGAATACCTCCAAGGCCTTCTCTGATGCATCCGTTACAACCATAAAATTTCCATTTGGAGTGCAGTACAGTTAAAATAGGTCTTTGTAGTTAACTGTTCCTTTAAATTTTTAAAGGCAGATTCACATTTTCCATCCAAAAAAATTTCTTATCCTTCTTTTGCGGTGAAGTGATGGGGCAGCAATTTTTGAAAAGTCCTTAATGAACTTTCGATAATATCCTGCCAAGCCCATGAAGCTTCTCACTTCGTGCACGTTCTTAGGCGCAGGCCATTCGGTTATAGCTGTGATCTTTGAAGGGTCTACAGCTATTCCATTCTTTCTTATAACGTGTCCCAAATAATGCACCTCTGCATCATAAAAGGAACATTTAGACAGTTTACCATACAACTTCTTCTTTCTTAAAATTTCCAGCACTATTCTTAGATGTTCTTGGTGCTCTTTGACATTTTAGAGTATATAAGAATGTCGTCTAAGAATACAAGCACAAACTTGTCTAGGTATTCTTGAAAAATATTGTTCACCGATTCATGAAGGCGGCGAGTGCATTGAGTCAACCCAAAAGGTGACACCGTGAACTCATAATGCCCGTACCTTGTTCTAAAAGTTGTTTTATGAATATCTTCTTCCTTTATTCTCAGGTGATGGTACCTAGATCAAAGATCTATTTTTGAATAGTGATGCTCCTCGCATCTAATCGAGCAGATCATCAATCCTAGGAAGTGGGTATCGATTCTTAATAGTTACCTTGTTGACGATTCTGTAATCAATGCACTGACCTCAATGTACCATCCTTTTTCTTTACAAAAATTACCGGCGCTCCCCATGGTGAGACGCTCGGTCTTATCAGCCCCTTAGTCAAAAGTTCTGTAACTAAGCCTTTAGCTGTATCAACTCGATGGTGGTCATTCTATAAGGTGCCTTACATATGGGTTCGGTTCGGCTTGATTTCTATTGCAAATTCAAACTCTCGTTTGGGTGGAAGACAGCGATTCCTCAGGAAACACATCATGAAACCCCTTAACAATGGATATCTTTCCATGAAATCATTATCTTCCTCTGCATTTTCTGTCATTTTTACCGCATACAAGGTGCAACCTCTATTTTTATCCCTTTTTAGTTGCATAGTTGTCGGTTTCCTAACTACTGACTTCACGTTTTACCTTGAATATCAACTTGCTACTTTGCTGAGTCATCAAAACAACAAATTTTTTTCATAATGATCGACCTTTGCCTTATGTTCAGCCAACCGATTAACTCCAATAATGATATCATACGATCCTAAAGGAGTGACATATGAGTCAACTTTGGTGGAGAAATTGGGCAAGTCAAGAATTGCCCCAAAAAGGCACATTTTTTGTATGGACAACATTATTCCCATTATGCATTGTCCATGTTTTATCCATTTGTTCACATTTATTTTTAATTTCATTGCAAGTTTAGCAGAAATAAAGCATTCGGTAGCTCCAGTATCAAAAATTATGACTACGGGTGTCTTACCGAATAACTTACCAGAACTTCTATAGGCGTAACTTGCTTTTCAGCTTGTGCATTAGCCAACTGCGGCATGTATCCTATTGCTGATTGCGATCATCCTTCTTCAGAGGATAGTGATTCGCGTAGTGGTCCTTTCCATAGTTGAAGCATCCTCCAACTGGCCCTTTCTAGGCTCAAATTTGTTACCAGCTTTGAAGTTATCATTCTGGCTTCCATAGGACTTTTGTCCATTGCCACTAACTTTTACGAAGTTGTTCCACACACTATTTACAGGTTTGCCCATCACATATTTCTTGTTGTTATCCACAACAACAAAAATTTCACACCAAACCTTTTCCAAGGCCCCCTTTTAGGTGCGAGAGATGAAGAAGAATTGGGAATCTTCTTCCTTATCTCTTCCCTGTGAGCAGAAATTGCTCTCAATTTTTGTTCCTGTCTAATTGCCTTTTCGACAACTCCTTCCATGGTGGTTGGGCCGTGGACATCCACCTCACCACCAATGATGGGATTCGGTCCCATTATGAATTTTCGTATTCTAAACTTCTCGTCGGCTTGTATGCTGCGGCACATACTTAAGGAGTTTAGTAAACCCTTCCCAGTGATTCTGTCATCATGGCCTTCCTTGCGACCGATTACGAAATTTAGCCATTTTCCTATGAAAATAGAGTTGAGGTAGCCATCGTTGCCTAAATTAACCCTTAAATTGATCCCAAGTTATGTATGATTCGACAATATTCAACTCAACCTTATGGTTGTCCCACCATGATGATGCTTCATGAGAAAGCTGATATGCTCCCCATATCACTTTGGTCTCTTCGGAGAAGTTTCTAATTGCAAAGTATTTCTCCATTTCGCTGAGCCAATTCTTAGCTCCATCCCAAGGGTTGTTCCATCAAACTTTGGAGGACTTATTCTCTTTATGTCATTTGTAAGTTCATTGCTGATCTTTCCCTTTTATTTTCGGGATGATTAGGAGCATTTACATTATTATTATCAACACCCGGATTCCCTCCATTGGTGATGTCCAAAGGAGGCAGTGATCATTTATATCAGCATCTTCTTCCTCCTCTTCATTGCCCATTGATTGTTGTTCCGAGCAGTCAAACGATCTCTCGTATCTAGTAGAGGCGCAAGGATTTCATCCGACTTTTGAGCAATAGCTTGCTTCTCCACCCGATAACGGGTTGTTCGCAGCATTCCCTCTTGCTCGACCATTTTACGTTCAATAAGAAAATGTAAACCTTATTAATATTGTGGACTCATTAGGTCCAAGAGCTACAACCTTCGGATCTGATACCAAGATGTAATATCCCCATTTTAAGATACCGAACAAGGGAATTTTTTTTTTTTTTTTTTTTTTTTTTTTTTATACAACGTTCCCTATTATGAATTATATAATTCAAACACACGTTCAAGTTTTAATAATTTTTTCTCTACCCACTTTTAAAACTAAT
>CM031236.1:695163857-695329127 GCA_018340775.1 Taxus wallichiana var. yunnanensis | reverse complement strand
TTCACCAATGCTATGCATCATGTGAAGTTTTGAGTTGGCCATTTTTGCACAATTGTAAAAATTGTACACATTTTTAGCGATCCTCATGGGAAAGCTTCCTGCCATCTTATAAACCAAAGTGCCTTTCTCTTGTCCATACATGGAGTCTAAAGCATGTAACCAAAATATGCCTTCGAAGGTCCAACCCTTCCAAAATGAACTAAAATTTGGAAAAGGATCAGTAAACGAGGATCACATGCACAAATGCACTAATTGAATTGAAAAACAATGTAATGTGTAGAAAGCGCACTTATTAAATGGAAATCCTACTCTAAACAACATCCTTTAAGATTTTCAATAACAATGTTTGAGAAACATACCATTCACAAGAATGGGAAGTTCCTCTCCATTCGGCCTTGATTCACGAAAAGCATAGTGTTCTTTGCAGAAGATGAAATCATGTAAGGACCACCCCAAATTGTATTCAAACTTCGTGTGTCTTCCTAGATTTTCACGATCAACATCCCACTTTAACACAATATCTCTTTCATTGAAGATTCGAATTTGGATTTTTTTTATCAAAAGTCTTCTTCATCTGTTTTTGATTATTTTCCATGTTTACATGAGCTTGATCTCTAAGCTCTTGTAATTCACTTAATTCTACATAAAGAACCTGCAATGGTTCATTTTCAAGCAACTCCATTTGATGCAGCAAATCTAATGCGGGTAACTCAACTAAAATAGGAATTCTTACTTCTCTTTCGTAAACAATCTTGTATGGTGAATTACGAACTGATCTTTTAGGAGTCACTTTATCAGCCCAAAGTGTTGAATTCAACATTAGATGTCAATCTCTTCTGGTTATCTTTGAGTGTTCTTGATGATCCTCAAAATATTCTTGTTAGTACTTTTAGCTAACCCATTACCTTGTGGGTAATAATTAGATGAAGAACTTAGATAAATTCCATGGTTAATAGCCCAATTTGTTACCTTTGCACCAAGAAATGCTAAAGCATTATCTGATATGATAGTTGTTGGGACACCAAATCTGTAAACTATACCTTCATAAAAAGATAGTATCAAAGTTTCATTAGCATATTTCAAGGCTATTACTTCATTCCATGTGTAAAGTAATCTGTAGTAGTCAAAATCCACTTGTGTCCTTATGATGAAGGTGGGTTTATCATGCCAATAAAATCAAGGCCCCACTGCATAAAAGGTTGATCAACTAAAATAGGCTATAAGGCAGCGAAGCTAAACATTCTTTCCAACAAAGAAAGCACATTTCTTACACTTTCTAATCCATTCAAAACAATCCTTGAATATGTTGGGCCAATAGTAACCAGCTTTCATAATCTTTAAGGTTATGGTACGTGCTGAGAAATGACCTCCTACAGGTCCTTCATGGAATTCTGATAATAATTGTTGAATTTTATCATAGTCAACACATCGCAACAAGATTCCATTTATATCCTTTTTGAATAATAAACCATCAATGAAAACATAGGGTACAACTTGTAATCTGAAATACCTTCATTTATTATTGTCCATACCTTCCGGATAGATGCCATGATGTAGATAGTTAACTAAATCAGTCATCCATCTCGATTCTGGACTTCTTGAGCAAGTTCAGGTTGTTGATTTTCTGTGAACCATGATGTTTGATTGCTGATATGTAATTTCAGCATGCTATTTTGAATTTTAGGTTCTACGTCTGTTGTTTTTCCATATCAGCAATTAGATGTTCACACAAGCCTTTTCCTCGAACTGTCTTCACAACATGAATATCAACATCATATTCCATGACCTTCGTTATCCAACTTGCTCTTTTCTCATTCAATTCTTTATTTAACAAGAAAGCTTTCACACTTGGATGAGAAACAAGAACATGGATTTTGTTGTTTGAAAGCATGTACTTAAAATTATTTATCCCTCTGACTACTGAAAGTACTTGTTTTTCAAGAAATGTGTACCTTGTTTCATAGTCATGCAAGCTTTGTCCAAAGAAAGAAATTGGTTGTTCAATGTTTTCATCATTAACCTGAGTTAATATGGCTGAGATTGTTTCAGCTCCTGCAAGTGCATACATTGTAAAATATTTATCAAAATTTGGATTTGCAAGAGTAGGAGCTTGAGATATGGCTGCCTTAATTGATTCAAACCCTTCTCTCCCTTCACTGGTCCAAGAGAAAGTTTTCTCTTTCTTTAACATAGCTATGTCAATGGTTTCACCAATGTTGCAAAATCTGGAACAAATCTTCTAACAAAGTTGATTTTTCAAGAAAACTCTGTAATTCCTTCTTATGATGAGGTAATGATAGTTTTGATATGGCTTCGATCCTGAAAGGATCAATTGCCAAACCTTGTTTAGAAACAATATGACCAAGAAATTTACCTTGATGTACTGAAAAGATAGACTTTAGTGTATTCAAAGATATTCCAAACTGTCTGCATAACTGAAAAGTCTACCTTAGATGTATTAGATGTTCTTCTGAATTTTTTGAGAATACGAGTAATGTCATCTAAATAAACAAGGATGCATTTATTTAACAAGCTACGAAAAGCCATGTCCATTGCACGTTGAAATGTTGCACCAACATTTGAAAGGCTGAAAGGCATTCTTTTGTAAGCATAAGTACCCCACTTGGTGGTGAAAGCTATTTTGTGCCTATCTTCTTCTCGGACTAAAATTTGATTGTATCCACTATAACCATCTAGAAGAGATAGTCTATCTGAACCAGAAATTGTTCTCAAAATATGATCCATATTTGGAAGTGGGTAGTGATCTTTTAATGAAGCTTTATTAAGATCTTAAAATCCACACATAATTTGATTTCTCCATTCTTCTTCCTAATAGAACAAGATTGGCTACCCAACTTGAATGCTTAACTAGAAAGATAATACTTGATTCGATCAACTTAGATAACTCTTTCCTCATTAGAGGCTATATTTTGGGATTTACAGGCCTCGATTTTACCTAATTGGCTTGGAATTTGGTTGTAATTCAATAGTGTGTTGTGCTAAAATGGGATCAAACCCTTTCAAGTCTTGGTATTTCCAAGCAAAAACATCTTTAAATTCCTTGCAAAGATTAATAAAAGAATGTTTTTCAGCTAAAGAACATACCTTTCGAGAAACAAATTTTTACCTTCATCAATTGAGATCTCCTCATAATTATCAGCATTTGTTGACATCTTAGTCTTGACCTTCCTTAACTGATCGTCAGTGTTGAATATGTCTTCTAATGTGACCAGACCTTGAGGTAGTTTATTTGTCTTTAATTGAACAATCTAGTCACCATATAAGTGTTGTAATTTATCTTGATTTATTGCAGAAAATTTAGCTTCTTGCTATAAAAACCTATAGATTTGATCATCATTTTTAAAAAACCTACAATTCAAATCATTATCAGGTATCGAAGGCCTGACAATCAACTTTATATGAGGCTGAATTTTGCTATTT
The DNA here is from genome assembly GCA_018340775.1 of Taxus wallichiana var. yunnanensis. NCBI lineage: Eukaryota > Viridiplantae > Streptophyta > Pinopsida > Cupressales > Taxaceae > Taxus > Taxus wallichiana. The sequence continues at coordinate 695,325,686 of CM031236.1, read as the reverse complement.
TCAATCTATTCCAGCACTTCAAAACTAGCACCAATTGCTGCAAGTCTATCTGCATGCTTATTTTCTATTCTAGGAATGGATTGGATGTTAATAGCTTGAAATCTTCCATTAAGTCTAAAACTCTATATCTGTAAGACTTCATTAATGGATTCTTACAAACATTAAAATTTCTTACTTGATTGATAACCAACTTAGAATCACCAAAAATATGTAGCATGCTAATACCTCTCTTTCTGGCCCAAAGTAAGCCATGAATTAATGCTTCGTATTCAACTACGTTATAAGTGCATGAAAATTGGAGACTCAAAGCTGAGAAATACCTTTCATTTGTTGGGAAGTGAGCATCAAACTGCTCCTTGTCCTTTCTTATTTTTAGCTCCATCGAAATGAAGCTTCCAAATCCCTTCCATTGCATTTTTTGTTTTGGACAACAAGGGAATTGGTGTGTTTTCTTCATGCAAGCAATACACACCAAACAATTGTTCTTCAAACTTATTTGAAAGGATCATGAGCATGTTCCTCATGTGTATTTTCATCATAAAAAGGTTAGAAACACCATCCAATGCTGAAATATGAGTTGTATTATCAAAATCAGACTGGTCTAAGGTTGCATAATTAGATAATGCATTAGAAGCGTGAGGCTCAATGTGAAATATGGCCAATGGTTCTGAATTGATAGTAACCTTGGTCCCATAATGTGTAGTGAAAAATAAGAAAGACCAATATGAAGAGAGATAACCTCCTATATTTTTGTTGAAATCTCTTGATAAACATATAGCAAAGTAAGGAGGTAAATCTACAACAATAATATCTTGCAGAATGGAAACATTTGGGCAAGCATGCAATGTTACCTCTAGATTTCTTGATGACACCAATTGTATTAGTTGTAGTTCCATCCAACTGTAGGACACTCTTTTCTATAGGTTCATACTGCAGACCCAATTTTTCTACAATTACTTTTGGCATAACTGTGTTACTTGCACCGTTGTCCACCATATAGTTATGAACAAGATGTTCTCAATAATCAGTGATAGATAAAATGGTGGTGGCTTCTTGATGTCATGAGCATTTAAGACTTTCTGAACCATCCATTTAACCTCTTTGATGCGGTCTTGTTCCATTATTCTAAGGACCATGTCTGCTTTCTAGACTTCCTTTTCCATTGTTTTAGAAGAAATCTGCAGCTTAGCTAGTTCATGAGAAAGTAAATCTTGTTGTCTGGAATACTTAGAGCATCCCACATTGAGATGTTAACATTATGTTTTTCATTACATCAACAATGTTAAAAGAAGAAATAGTTTTAGAGACAGATTCTATTGTTTTAGCATAGGATTTGGTGAAAAAAAACTTTTCTGCTTTTGCTTTTGATATTTGAGGTATAAATAACCTTCTTGGATCAGGTTGTAGCTATTTTTTCTATTCTTTACCAACTATAACACCTACTGTTATTTTTAGGAACATCATTGTTAGCTGGTTTTGGGCTTATAGTTGTTTTATCGGTGTGACAATGAAGAACATGCCTAGTATGTTGTTTTTACTCTCTATGACCTTTTCCTTAGCCCTAGTAGTAACTGCAATGAAATCATCCTCACTAATGGCTGACTAGGTTCTTTTCAGGTGCCTTCTGAACCTAAGTATCTTGCTGCCCACCCTCCATTTGAGGCATGAACAATGTCTCAGATTGAGGTTGTGCAACAAGACTTATGTTAAAAAAGCATTTGGGCAACTTGCACTTGAATGAGGTTGATTACAAGGTTGACACCACTCTCGTAGCCATATTAACTGGAACTAAAGTGTTAGATGAACTAGGAGCCTTTGGGTCAAACTACCTTTGTTGATAAGGCTACCTATAATTTTGATTCTGCTGGTAAGGCTACCTATTTTGCTGGTTTTGCTGATAAGGAGCTTGATAAGGTCTGCTAGGTAATGCAAGCCTATTCTCGATTGAAGTCATCTTGTTCCCCATAGTCTGTAAAGCTTTAAAAACATCATCTGATGGGGTGCAATAACGGGTTCTATAATTGTGATAGGATGTGGGATAGGAGCTAAATATGCCAAAAAGGCATTGAAGGCCTTGGTGCTAATTTTCCAGCTTAAATAAGGTTATTTTCAGCTCAGATGGCGATATCATAGGCTCTTTGGGAGAGTCTCTCCTCCCATAGACTAAATCATAGTTGAAATATCACTATTTAATGCCTCTAAGATAATAAAGAAAAGCATGATCAGCTTGAGGCTTGACACTTGCTGGAATTCTTTCCCAAGTTCTGGAAAAACGGATGTTGAAACTAGACATAAATTCATTGGGAGCTCTTTTAATGGTAGATAGTTGTTCTATGAGAGATAAATGATCTGAATTATCTTGAAATTGTTTCAGCAATTTACCACCTAAATAATTCAAAGTTCTTATGCATCCAATCTCTAGATTTTTATACCATTACAAGGCTTGTCCTTTAAGGGATACAACTAAAAGTCTCAAAGCTACATCATCATGAGTGATATTATGAACTGCACATAAGGCTACAACATCTTTAATGTGCTCTATAGGTGTAACCTGATTTTCACCAGTGAATGATGGAAAACTTTTCATGGCAGCATTAGGGATGTCATGATAAACTGGGATTACTAATGGGCTGCCATTAGTAAAGGTCACAAAATTCCTAGGTGGTTGAATAGCCATTTGAAAAAATGGGATCTATATAGAGAAATTGATACGTGGTGAAGGAATATTAGGAGGGTTATCAAAACTAGACCTATTATAAGGTAAAGTATTACCAACTCTTCTCCTTCTTATAGAATTCAAAGGTAAAGAAATAAACTTAGAAGGAATTCCTCTTACCGATGATCTTGTAGTTACTTTAGGCATGGAACATGCTGCAATATTAGTATGAAATTAGCCCTACGGAGTTGCCAAATAGATCTTTAAATATTTTAGAATAAATTGATGCAACTTTTTTCTGAAAGTAACTTTTATCTGTTGTAAATCTATCATAGATCTGCTGTGAATATCTGTAACTTGTATGCAGATGATTCGTGGTCCCATCGGGCGTGCCAAAAACTATTATCTCTCAAAAGTGCACCCTATAGAGAGATGGTTGCAGGTGTTCTAAGCTTAAATTTTATCTCTCTCTTTCGTAGATATAATGGAAACACCTCAGGTCTATGGGTATACCTATTTTGAGGTGAGTCTCGTAGTATCAAGGTCGGTTCCTTATTGATGTATCCTAAACTGATTTTATGGGGTTTAAGGGTAAAAGATGATTGTAAAAAATGAAATTAAAATTGAGGTGATACACCAAACTTGTATGAGGTCTTTGACTGAGTACATGCACAATTGATATGGAATGAATTTTGATGCACATGCCAATAGTTTTCTACTAGAATATTAAAGGAAAACACTTAGATGTATTGAGGGAAAAGAATCACAACAACACTGTTAAGTTAAACATGCACATTAATATCATAGCAAAAATTACTGAAATTTGCAACAGGGTAAGATGATTAATCAGGGAATTAACATTCACAAGATTAATGGGAACATACACAAGATTGCAAATAATTGGAAAGGTAGAAAATACTTCACATTCAAAGGGAAAAACTTGCAAAAAATTGCTTTAGTACTCCTGTATCTAAAAATTCCTCTTCTTTTGCTTTGCTAAGGCACACAATATATAGCAAAATTAATTCACCCACCTTCCTAAAAAATACTAGGGTTGTACTCATCCATGCATTCTATTTTTATCCTTTATTTAATAATAAATAAGGAATAAAATAAAGCAAACTAATAGAAGAGGCATTAATAGCCTTTGATTACATCACCATAAAAATGTAGTTGACTATTCTATTTTTAAGAAAAACATGGGTGAATAATTTGCTAATAATAAATCTTGCTTGATGAGTAAGTCTTCTCCTAGTGCATGCAATTTTGTTTCTTGACATCTGATCTGTCCTCTTGTGAAGGCATGATGCAAAAATACTCCCTGTGAGTGAGAAAAGTTAATTATATTATTTGCAATACTTGCAAAAATAATTCATCCAAATATCCACTTGATGGGGACCACCTCCAAGCTTAGGCTCTGATGTTGACATTCCTTGTCTAATCTTGTGATCACATGAAAATTTTCAGTCCAAGTCATAACCAATTCATCAAATTAGTGGGGACCACCCTTGCACTTAATCATTAGTCTCCATTGGTTTGGCCATCCTTGATGGACTTAGCACATTATTGGTTTTGAAATAAGATAAGGGGCACTTTTTTTTAAAAAAGTCACCACAATACACTCGGCCACCTTTGTGGACTAGGAATATTATAAGGTCTACCACCTTTTTTATTATCATTATATTATATAGTTGTTGGCCCCACCTTTGCATTTGATTGGACATAGACCATGGTTTAACCTTACCTTTTGGGTGATCATTGCATAACATGATTCGGTCGAGCTTTTGATTCATTTGGAGCTTGGACTATAGTTTGATAAGTCAAAATGCAAATAATTTTTTAATGACAAAGGCTGACCCCTTCGTGACGATGAGTCACCCCTTCCTTATGCTTGTCGGTGGTATTTTAACTCGGGTTGAGTTTGCTTTGTTTTTGGTGATCAATTTTTGAGCATTGATCTTGTGTCCTTTCGATTCATTGGTCGTTGATCTCCAACCCATGATTAGGGTTTCTAACCTTAGCATTTAATATTGTGGGTGATATTCTGATCATCGTAGTTTGCTTTGAATATTGTTTATCATTTTTAATCGTTGATCTCTGATCCATTGAATCTCAGGTCATCGATCTCTGATCCATGGTTAGGGTTTCAACCCCTACTGATTAAAGTGGTCGGTGGCATCTTGATCATGGTGGTTTGTGTTGATTTTGGAGATCGACTTGAGGATGTTGATCTTGTGTACCTTTTCTTCTCTACCTTTGATTCTTTGACTGTGGTTGAGTTTCATTTAACTCATCTCTCGAGTTTGCGTGGAAAAGATCACTTGACCTTAATGATCACTTCATTTTGGATTTTCGGCTTGTGGGAAAAGCCCTGGAAAATTTTTGGCTCGACGTCATTGTTGAAGTTTTTAAAGCTTGGTTAAGTCCATTTTTTCGGCCTTCTTAGTCTTGAGCATCTTGTATCTTTTATCTACGATTTTGTTATCTCTTAGAGTTTTCCTGAGCAAGCCTTTTGGGGAGGTTCCACCATTATTCTAGACTTTGAGCTCAATTTTACATTATTATGGTCTGCAAGATTTTGGGGCTTGAACACATGTAATTTCTTTTCGTCTTGAGTTTTGAAAGCTCTGTTATGAGCCATGGATGTTTCTTTTCTTTGAGCTTTAGAATTTTTTGGTTTTATGCCTCTACTCGATATTTGTGAGTGAATCATAGTTGATGTCGGCCACCATGAGTGGTTATAGGTGAGCTAATTTTTCTCTTGCACACGTACACTTCTATTTTCATTTTCTTCCTTGGATATGTCACTGAAACTCTTGAAAATATTTGTGGGTTTTGTGATTTCTTTCTCCTGCTTGACTCCCAAGTTTAAAACTTCTCATGAGCATATGGATTTCTTGTTTCATCATTCATTTGTTCGAAATTTTACGTGAACTGTTTGATTATAAATGGTGAGTTCTTGTCTCTTATTTTGATTTCTTGATACCCATTAATGGGTTTTGTGATTTCTAGCTAGGAGCTATATCTCTCTCTCGATATATTTTATTCGGAAACTGATTTCAAATGGAATAAAAAATTTATGAAATAATTCAATATTTATTTAACTTGGATATGAATGCATTTCTAATTCAAAGCTCCTCCACTTGAGTTTGTGTTCTAAATACGGTTTAAAGCTCTATTTATTTGCTACTCACTTTCATTCCTTATAAATTCTCCCTTGAATCTAGACTGTTATACTTTATGATGCAGAAAAATCTCTTTTTTTATTATCTTTCGAGGGTTTATGACCATTGGCCCTAAGTATGCGTGTGTCTCTTATTCGAATCTTGTTCTGTCAATCCTTGAGCCTTTTCTAGAAACCCTAGATATTCTTGATTATACTTTACATTCTATCATCTTTGAACTTGCTTGAAAGAATTGAATGGCTTCGGTCTTAGTGACTCAAGACCCTGTTAAAATCTCTAAATAGCTTTTATCTATTTGGTCTCACCATTTGACTGTGCATTGAATTTTGAAGTTTTATTTGCTTCCTTACATATTTTTCTAGCATCAAGTTGTTGTAGCTTATTCTGAAAACACTATCTTTGAATTTGATGAGCTTTGAATATTGTTCTTCTCTTGTGGTAATATCTTTTGTATCACTTAAAATCATTTCTCTTTGAGTTCATAATGTTTCTGATTGTATTTTTCTCAGTCATCAATTGTAGTAACTGTAGTTTGTATATTCATGGAAATCATAACTCTGTCCTTTTCATAACTCATGGTGGTAACTTTTAGAAGCATGTAGACTATGTGAAATAATGTTCCTTAAATTTACTGCTTTAACATTCACTTGTTGAATACTTGAAAATATACCTTCCTTCAATAAAGACTATGTCATTTGATCATCTCTTGAAACTGTATGTGTGTCCTTTTTGATATATTTATAGTTGATTTTCACAGTTTGAAACCTTGTGTTGAAAATGTACTCTTATCATTGTTGCATTCTGTATTCTATCCATTGAGTTGTATCTGAATGATTCTTTGAGCTTGAATTTATGAATACTTGAAGTATGAAATGATCAATTAAATAGCAGCACTTGATTGGAATGGCCTAATTGTAAATCAAAAGCTTTATGGTATTCCCTTTTTTAATTGTTACTTGGGTGTTTTACTTGTTTTGCAACCATGTAAACCTTGTATCAAACTTGTGTCTTGAATCTTTCTTTGATTACATGGTTTTATGACTTCATATTCAAAAAAATGACTCTACTTAATTTTGCTTCGTAGTTGTACTCCATCATTTATTACAGCATTTTTGTATCATTCTAATGTAGTATGAAAGTGTTCATGTGTTTTGATCAAAATGGGCTATGTGATTCATTTAGATGCTTCATGGCTTGTTGTTGGGGCTGAAATATGATAACTGTTATCTTTGATCATGCCATGCATTATCTACTTTCTGCATTACTATTTGATTTACATATAGCCTTTAAAGTATGTATTAGTTTAAAATAACATGATGGAAAGATGTAAAATGTCTATTTTACATGGCGAAGCCCTGTCAAAATTTTCTCATATTTCCTTCTCATTTTGTTTCAGTTGTAATCTTATCTTGATTTAACTTTAGCTTTTAAATTTTGATTCTTCTTCTTTAGTTGCAATCTGAAACATGTACTTTTGTCTACAATTCTCTCCTCTGTTCTATACTATAACTTCTTTTATCCCTAAAATAGTTTTGAACTTTGAGTTGCATTATTCCTTCATTCTAGCATGTACTTATGACTCATCTGCTTCATGTACCATAGGATAGAAGTTATTGAACTCTGCAATCTTTATCTATAGTGAGGACTATAAGATATGATTTATTTCTTATTGGCTACAACCTGTACCTGCACACTTGAGAAAATAGTTAGAAAATATTTAGGCTTTTAGCCTCTCTTATGTCCATGGTTTTTCTTTTCTTCTCTCTCCTTCTTTCTGAGTGAGTAAATCATGTATACTTGTTTGATCTTCAAGTAATCTATGTCTCATGTTATTAAGAGATCCATGTGCACAAATTAGGATAGTATAGGAATATGGATTAACCCTGAGCTCGTAACTGATGATTTTTCTCTTTTCTTCATTTTAGGTGCAGTGCTTTGAAAGTGAAGATGGAGAGGGAACAAAGATGAAGATGAGGATGCATCAACCGAAGGAGAAACCTCCAAGGAAATGATGGGTTCACTCATACTCCTTTATTTTCTCTTTCATGCATATGTACCTCTTATTTTAGTAGTTGTACTTTAATTTTCAGTTACATCCCATGGCTTGTGTGGGAACATTTGAAATTCCTTATGAATAAAACATTGACTTGTGAAATTGAGTTGCGTATTTATTTCTGCATTTCTTATTTCTGATATGGATTGTATGATGAACTAAACAATTCAATAATATAATTGAATGTCTTAATCATGAAGGAAAGAACATTAAAGAATACATGTAACATCTAGTAATGAACTTTGATTTCTGTAATTTGTAGTCATGATTGCTGCTCCAAAACCTAACACTTCATCTATTCTATAATTCGGTGTCTTCATCAAGAAAACATAGCTTTCCTTTGGGGATTTGTGTTCTTTTGCTGAAGATAGTATGAAATTTTAGACTATGTGATCTGTTATGTTTTGTAACAAGACACATAGCTGCAGATTTCATCTAATCATTAATTAATTCAATAGTAATAGTATTGTCTGAAAGAATCTCCCCTAGCTTAGGTATACTTCACCAATTCTATCCATCATAATGATGTTTCGAGTTGGTCATTTTTTGCACAAGTGCAAAAATTTTCAACAAGTTCGTTATGTAGAATTAATGGAATTACAAGAGCAAAGAGATCAAGCTCATGTAAACATGGAAAAGAATCAGAAGTGGATGAAGAATACTTTTGATAAGAAGGCTAAGTTCATAATCTTCAATGAAGGAGATATTGTCTTGAAGTGGGATGTTGATTGTGCAAAGCAAGGAAGACACACAAAGTTTGATACAATCTGGAGTGGTCCTTACATGATTTCATATTGTAAAGAACACAATGCTTTTTAGCTCTCAAGGCTGAATGGAGAGGAACTTCCCATTCCTGTGAATGGTATGTTTCTCAAAAACGTTATTGAAAATCCTAAAGTATCTGTTTAGAGTAAGATTTCCCTTCAATAAGTGTTGTTCATACAAGATCTGGTTTACTAGATCCTTTCCAGTTTTAGTTTGTTTTGAAAGGGTTAGACCTTCAGAAAGATAGATTTTGGTTACATACTATGGACTCCATACCCAATGGACAAGAGAAAGGCACTGGTTTACAAGCTAGCAGGTAGCTTTCCCCGCAGGATCGCCAAAAATGTTGACAATTTTTGCACTTGTGTAAAAATGGGCAACTTGAAACTTCGTTACGATGGATGGAACTGGTGAAGTGAACCTAAACTAGGGGAGGTTATTTCAGTTCATATTGTTTCTTTTGAATTAATTACTGATTATATGAAATATGCAGCTATGTGTGTTGTTACAAAATGTAACAGATCACATAGTCTTTAATTTCATGACTATCTTCAACAAAAGAACACAAAGCCTCGATGGACAGATGGAGGCTACGGTGTGGGGTCATTTGGTAAAACCTCAATAGATTGAAGAACCTCCATGAGGGCTTGACGATGTGACTCAAAGGTTTGGATGAGGTCATATAAAGACATTTTGAGGGAGGATTGGTGCAATTGTTTTAGCATTGTGTGATGTGTGACCCCATCAGAAATAGGATACGCGGGACCTTGAATGGTGACTTTGGGTGTGGGTGTAAATGGTATGTTGGGTATAGGGTTGGTTGATGGGCTAGTTACCTTTTCCTTTCCTTTGTCTTTCTGAGCACGGGTGGCAACATGAACCATGTTAATATGAGGGGAGGTAGATGGAGAGGGTGTGCCATGGAAGGTATAATGACATGAAGGTAAAAATCCTAGCGAGTGGATAAGAGCCTTGTGAAATGAGTAGGGCACATTGACATTTAGGTGGTGGTTTGGCCAACTCTCTAATATGGACCATGTTGATCTCAAATTTTGGGGGGACATAAAAGGGTTATGGGGGTGGAGATATTGGTCACTGAGTAGGTAATGGAAGAAGATTTGGGGAGATTGGTGAAGGTGGAATGGGGTCCTCATCAAGAAGATCGTCATCGTCAAAATTATGCTTAGGAGGAAAAATTTGGATAAGAACGGTCTTCAAGGCCTTACAATTTTCAACATCATGTCCTGGCACATGATGATAGGCACAAATCTTGGTTTCATCAAACTCTTTTGGTTTGGGTTTGAGAGGATCATAAGGTCGAAGTGGTGGTAATGTGATGACGAAGTCTCTAGGAGATTGGTTAAAATTTTGGCGTAGGACCCCGCTAATGGATCACAATGGGAGGTGAGTGTGGGTTTGGGTATAGGTGTGACTGATTGTGAAGGAAGAGGCTTTATAGGAGGGGGAATGGGTTGGTCCACTAGTTTGGTATGTGGAGTGGTCTTGGGTCTTGCGGGCATCTGTTTGGGTAAAGGTGTGGTAGAAGAGCTGGTGATGGAAGGTTTGGTTGGTTTGACTACCTTATTGGAGGGTAGTAGATTCTTAGCTTTGGGTTGCACCTTCTTAGGTAAAGGTGACACTGGGGGTATGGGATGTAGAAGGAAAAGAAGATGGTGGAAGGGGGTGAGTTACCCATGGGGCAACCGAATTGTGGTGGAGGTGATTGGTAGAGGTTGGGTAGAATGTGTGAGTGGAAGAGAGGAGAGTGTCATGGGTAGTGAAGAAGTTATGGAAGGTAGTGGTGGTATGGGTGGTAAGAAGGTCACAGGTGACAGTGGGGGTTGTGTGGATCACTTGGGTATATTGGAGGGTCGTGATGAGGAGGTGAACTATTTCCTTCTCGGTTTATCGATGGAAGAAATTTATTTACCCTGGGGTTGAGGGGTGAGGTCCTAGGATGGACGAAAGGGGTGAAGGTGACAACGGTGTGGTAGGTGAGGTTAGTGTATGAGGCCTAGAAGGTTGGGTCTTCCTTTTAAGGGAAAGAATGAGTTTAGTGTTGGTTTGGGAAGATGTGGCTAAATCTAATTTGATGTGTGGATGAGTAAGGTTCGATGTCGGCATGACCCCTAAGGTAGTGATGGGTTTAGGTGAGGGAGATGATATAGGCATGGGAAGGTGTTTGGGTATAGGTGTGTGTTGGGTTGTGGGTAGAGGTGTGTGTTGGGTTATGGGAAATGACATGGAAGGTGTTCTAATATCCATGGTTGTGTTTGGTTTGGTGGCTTGAAACACTTTTGGATAGATTGTGGAGGTTTCAGTGAGTGACAACTGCATTTGGGTTAAAGTAGGAAGTAGAAGACGTCCCCAAAGCAAGGCTCTATCAACATAATCCAGGCAATTGGCCAAGCATGAAAATGGTACTGCTGCAAGTGGGGTTGATGTGGATCGAGTAGCAATCCCCGTAAAATATGTTTGAGAAATAGGGAAATGGTTAGCTTCAGACTCTGTGGGTAAGAGAGCCAAAACAAGTCAACATGATCTTGGAAGGATGATGGAGAATGGTCACCTAAAGGCAATGGTGTTTCTACAGGATCCTCTATGGGTAAAGGAGATGATGGGTAAGACGAGGTAGAATCTCCTTGCGATGGTGTAGGGAGTGGACATGTGTCCCCTATGGGTATGAGAGGTTTTACTAATGACTTCTCGGTAATTAAAGAGGCAAGAGGCAAAGTGATAATTATGGGATCTTTCATGGATGAAGGAGAAAATGAAGGGGGTCCCTCTCAGGTGGGTGGAGTAAATGAAATAGCTTCTTGTGTAGGTAGGGAGTTCGGGCTAGGATTTATTTTATGGAAGAGACTGGGAGCAATTGGCGAGCAATCGGTATGTCATCGAAAATAGCATGGACTTCATGGTCATTGCTATCATTGGTTGAAGCGTCACCAATTTGGTTGGAAGATAGTTTTGACAACTTTTACACTTGTGCAAAAATGGGAAAATCGAAACTTCGTTACGATGGATAGCATTGGTGAAGTGAACCTAAACTAGGGGAGGTTCTTTCAGTTCATATTGTTTCTTTTGAATTAATTAATGATTACATGAAATATGCAGCTATGTGTGATGTCATAAAACATAATAGATCACATAGTCTATAATTTCATGCCTATCTTTAACAAAAGAACCCAAAGCCCCAAAGGACATATGTGTTATCTCGATGAAGACATTGAATTACAAAATAAATGAATTGTTAAGATTTGGAACAATAATCATAACTACAAATTGCAGCAATCAGAGTTCATTACTAAATATTATAGGTATTCTTTAAGGTTCTTTCCTTCATGATTATGAGATTCAATTATATTTTTGAGTTGTTTAATTCATCATACAGTCCATGTAGAAAGCTAAAATGTAGAAAGAAATACACAACTCAAGTTCATAATTCAATGTTTTATTCATAAGGAATTTCAAATGTTCCCACACAAGCCATGGGATGTAACTAAAAAGTAAAATACAGCTACTGAAGTAAGAGGTACATATGCATGAAAAAGAAAGTAGAAGAGTATGAATGAACCCATCATTGCCTTGGGGGGTTTCTTTCATTGCGGTTGATGTATCTCCAGCTCCAGCTTTGACATCATCATCTTCACTGCTTGGCAGAAAGCACTGTACCTGAAAATAGAAAAGAGAAAACTGTCAGTTATGAGCTCAGGGTTAATCCATATTCCTATACTATCCAGATTTGTGCAGATGGATCTCTTAACAACAGGAGATATAAATTACATAAAGATCAAAGGAACAACTGATAAATTACTTTTCTGTAACAACATACATGATTTACTCACTCAGAAATAAGGAGAGAGAAGAAAAGAAAACCATGGAACACAAGAGAGGCAAAAATCCTAAATATTTTCTAATTGTTTTCTTAAGTGTACAAGTACATGTTACAGTCAAGAAGAAAATAAATCATGTCTTACAGTCCTCACTGTTAGATAAAGATTGCAGAGTTCAATGAATTATATCCTATGGTACATCAAGATTGGAATAAATCACAAGTACATACTGGTATGAAGGAAGAATGCAACTCAAAGTTTAGTAGCTATTCTAGAAATAGAAGAAGTTACAGTGTAGATCAGAGGAGAGACTTGCACGCTTACTTTCACTCAAAGATAAAGTACATGTTTCAGAATACAACTCAAAGGTGAAGTGAAGAATTAGAATATAAAGGCTGAAGTTAACTGGAAAGATAAGATTACAGCTGAAACATAATAAAATAAGTAAATCTGAGAAATTTTTGACAGGGCTTCGCCATGTAAAATTGACATTTTAAATTTTCCATCATGCATATTAAAGTCTGTAATAAAGATCAAATGCAATATTTAAGTAGAAAATAAATGGAACTATACTTTCAGTCATCAAGGTGAAGGACTTTGGAGCACTCATTATAGCTTAAAAACTAAAGAAAAATGGAGTTTCAAGGTAATCTTACAAAGTGCAGCCATTCTAGAAGTACAATTTTCAAATGAAGCAAATATGAGTGCATAGAAAATATCAAGGAAGTACAGCTATTTAAGCAAGGAATCAGATCAAGAAAATATTAAGATCAAGTTCATTACAGTCAACTGAAGGAGATCCAATTTATCAAACAGTCATGCTTTACCAACAGAATCAAACAGGTACGATTTTAAGAACAAAAGCATTGTTTCAGCATGTCTAGAATTTAATGGTCAGTTACAAGATTTAAAACAATTTTTTATGAATATACAAAGAAAGTAAGTGAACATGTTCAGAAGATAAGATGACTCTAATACACTCATCTAGACAACAAAAAATGAGATAACCTAAGAAATTTTGAGCTGATTTTCTAAGGATCACCTTTCAGAGAGATAATCGGGTTTTCGGGTTTCACAAGCAAGACAACATGTGTTTTGGATGCTTCATGTCGTGTGTTCCCGAAACCTGAAACCCGCATCAAGTAAGGCGAGTCGGGTTTGCGGACCTTCCAAGCATCGGAACATGCCTTCATCAAAACATGCTTCATGTCGCATGTCTTCCGATCCCGAAGCCCGATTTACTCCTTTGTTTCGGGTTTCGGGGTCATCAAGCATGATGCTTCATGTCGCTTGTTTCCCGCAACCCGAAACCCGAATTGCTCTAAAACCCTTTGTGTCGGGTTTCCGGATATCCTAAGCATGCTGACATGGCATTTATGCCGAGTTGTCGGGTAGTTGGCACGTGTCAACTGAAGTGTATTAAATGTGAATTTTCTTATATATATTCGGATTTCCATGTCATTTTTACCAGACGTACTTTTTACCTCGTGGATTTTCGCGCATGCATCTTTGACCCAGAAACCCGACTCGCCTCTGTGCCTGATTGCATTGCTCATTTTTATCATTTCTTGTTCTGGTTGAAGGTATTTTTCTTCATTCTTTGTTTGTGGTTTTTGTGGAATAATTGTGTAAAGAATTCTTCCAAGTTTCTTATCAGGGTTGTTGGGGTTTTATCTTTTCCATTTTGGGGGTTGTTTTCTAAATCAGGTTTGTGTTTTAGGGTTACCCCTTTGGAATTATCACTTTGTTTATTCCTTAAAGATGTCATTGTAATTAAAAATATATTGGGGATATCAACAGTGAGGAAAAACTTGCATGTTTCAACTCAACAATTACCCCATTCCCTCTTCTCGGGTTTCGCAGGGTGCTTTGCAGTGTTCAAAACCCGCAGTATATCGAAAAGTTTAAAGTATCGGGTTTTCTAAAGTCTCCGGCATCCTCCCAGTGTGTCGGGTTTTCCAAACTCTCGGCATCCTCCCAGTGTGTCGGGTTTTTCGAACTCTCGGCATCTCCAGTGTGTCGGGTTATTTCAACTCTCTGGCATCTCCAGTGTGTCGGGTTTCCGAAGTGTTCAACACCTTCTGATCTCGACACTCTCCTCCTTTGAAATTCCTCATGTCGGACCCTAGTCCATCACAAGATAAGACTGAAAAATTAGGGAGGATGAAGTACAAGTTCAGGAAGGTGGAGTCTCCCTCCTACATTGACTGTAATTACGACATCCGGGATACAGAGCTCGGAAACATAGATATGGAGGATTTTTGGAATAGGGTCAAGAGCTCTTCTCAGACTCCATGGATGAAATCAATAGTTGACAGTGGTCTACCTCTTGCAGTAGGTTTCCCTATGTCCGCTCAGTGCCCGAGTTCATCTTAGCTTATGTGCTTCGAATTATGATTCTGCTTCTCGTTCTGTGAAAAACCAGGCGGGAGAAGTTGTAATCAAGTTGGACGGAGGTTACTTCGATGACCTTCTCAAGCTGCCTAATTTTGAGGAATATGGAGATGTGGATCTCAAGTCAGCCCAAAAATCTTGGGACAATGATCAGGAGGATTGCATCAAGCACGTGAATAAGAAGTTCCTAATCAAAGCCAAACCGGTTGTTTCCAGGTTCCCAAGACTTGTTCCCAGAAGTGATTTCATTCAGGAAATCAATGATATCATTACTCTGTTGAGTCGGGTTTTGGTTTCCCGAATCAAATGTTTTCCAAGGATGGATGTACCAGTTCATGATCATTATTAAGAAGAATCAATAGGGAATTGATTGGGGTACTCTTATCAGTAACGAGATAGATTCTCAAATGACAACAATCCTATCTATGGGAAAGTTTTATATGTCCTCGTATGTCACCTATGCAATGGCGGCATGAGAAACTATCCGGGTTGGACACCAAGGGGAACAAGACAGTGGACCATGTTTATCAGTATTTTCCTCAGTTGACAAGAAAAGGGTCTGAAGACCAATTCAGAAGGGTAAATGATGCCTTCTTTTACGAGAACATTTGCAGGTTAAACCCTGAACTAAGGAAAATGAGAGTCTCTGATGAGGCATGGGCTGAAGTTTCAAAATGGGGTTGTGTCTTCTTGCAATTTAAGAAGTTCACATATCTTCGAGTAGTCATGTACCCAGGGGATCCTTTCCATTTGCCCAGATATCCAGGGGACAAACTAATCTTGATGGAGTTGGTCAGGAAATTGTTGGATTTTCACAAGTTCCAACAGAGTAAACACAAGGCCGTTGTATCTTTCCCAATTTCTATTGGAAGGTATACTTGTTCGACAGTGGTGAAAGCCAAGAACGTTGTCCATGAGCTTCAAGATAAGTTGAAGAAGCACATGAAGCCCCGAGATGGGTTTGATTTTGAGGAGTCCTTAAGGCATATGGAACTCTGCACCTGCACATACCAAGCATAGAAGACATCTGGATTGATTTACGTGATGAGGTTGCTTGTCGAAGAAAAGATCATAGCAGATTGACACTTGCTGAGATTCAAACACTTGAGCTCGCTAACATACCAGAAGGTGCTAGCGATAATGAAAGTGTTTTGGATCCTTCCTATGATGGATTGAATGAAGATCAATATGTTTTCCCACCTATTGATTGGTCTATCAGTGAAAAAGCCTCCATTACAGATAGATCAGCCCTGATTCTTGCACGCACCAAAGCATGGCTCGCCTCTTGGGGAATGAGTTTTAAAGATGATAATTTTTCAAAGTTGGTTGCTGCAGAGGCGGGGCCCTCCAAAAAGGGAAAAGACAAAAGATCTTCTAAGGGACCTATAAAGGTCAAGTTTGTCAAGAAGAGAAGAGAACGAGAAATCTCTTCAATTGTTTCTCCAGTTGAAATGGTGAATGTGCCAGAATCACCAACACCACCAGAAATAGGAGAAATTTCTTTGGAAGGAGAAGTAAGCCAGCCGCTAGTTTCACCATTTGTTGACTGCCCAACTGAAGTGACCTTATCTCTTGCATCCCAGGCTTTGGAGTCGGGATCTGCGCTTCCTCCTTCACAACCACTTCTACCTCCTCTTTCCCCATCTACTTCTTTGGTCATGGCCAGCATTTTCTCTGGACTCTCACCCCTCTCTGCTGGGACCAAAGTAATCACCAACACACCCCCTCCTGTGCCTCTTTTTATTGAATCTGCTACCACATTGGTAACTGTCCCCACTCGCTATTGGATCCCTCTCCCCCGAAAGTATGATACCAACTTCTACAATAGTGGAAACTCCCTCTGACATGCCTCAATGGCTACTCGAGAAAACTCGAGGAAGAGGAAGGTGATTGTACCCATACCAGCCTTTGATTTTAGTTCACTCAAGGCTTCTACTGCTAAATCAGCCAAGAAACCCAAAATAGTTTCAAGGGTTTTGGTGGACGCTTCAGGGCATAAGTTTGTAGAGATCGCCACTCCTGCGACTGACAAAACCAAAGAGGACATAACAACCTCTGACTATCAGATAACCAGGGTGGCTCTAGGAGAAGTGACAACAGAAGGAGCACAACAGGATGCATGGGATGCTACAAACGTGTTGTGCCAGAAGTTGAAGGAAACAAAAGACAGCAGAGATGAGCTTAAAGGAAAGGTGGAGCAGTTGACTGAGGTATTGCTTAAGCTCTCAAAACCCCTTGAATCCATACCATCTTCCTCTGTCCCTGTCGGATTCGATTTCTCATCAGTGCCTATAATTGAGAAGATTAATAAAAAAGGAAGGGTGGTCGATGAATGGATCCAAAGGCTGCTCCAACAGGGGAAAGAAGTGATTCAAGACGTCGTGGAAGTCTATCAATCTTTGGGGAATATTCAGAGTGATGGAGAAAAGATGGACGATGATTTCTCCCAAGAAATTGGACATCTTGATTTGACTTTCGAAGCTCTCCAGGTATTAAAGAAAATACCATCACACCTCTTGGTAGAAGAAGGCATCATCCCACATGTGGATAAGCATTTCCAGCTGACCAAAGCCATCAGGTTCAGGGTAAAGATTCTCAACGAAGCCTGTGGTAAATTGAGAGAATCAAGAGATCAATTGATTGATGGAAAAAGTGACCTGGAAGAAGAATTGCTGAAAATTTGTGCAAAAGTGTCAGTTGGAAATTTGGGCATCCTATCAGCTGATGATCTTTTCAAACAAGTCCAAGAATCTGTTCAGCATGAACCAACTCATGGATTTGGTATTGAAATCATTGACAAGTTTGTAAAGATTGAACATTCTTTGGAGGCCTTGAGAAGACTCAACAAAAGATTGAGGAAACTTCCGGTAGTGCCAGTGACACTCATGAAACCTGTGAAGTTTTGAGTGATCATTCCACTGCGCCTGATGAAAATGAGATGCAAGGTATAATCCGGAAGTTCCAAGAATTTCAGAACAAACAGGCTCAGTTGGAGGAAGAGAAAGATGAAGAAGCAAAAGATGACGATTCAGACTAAGTCTTGATGCGACGTGTCATTTCAATCTTGAAATTGACATGTCTTTTTCATTTCTGTTTCGTCACATTTTGAATCATATTGTGACTTGGTCTCCTGCGTGAGAGCCAAGCAAAATAGGACTCTTTTTAAAAGACTATTTTATAGGGTTTGTCCTATTTTCTCTCTACTCTTTTTATTATAAATAAGGGATGTTTATGCATTCCAAAGGGTTGAGATTTTTGAAACATTGGGAGCTATTGTGAAGAAGAAAAACTTTGTGTTTTCTTTTAATCATTTAAGGAATAGAAGCTGATACTATTTTCACAAACTTTGTGTTGTGAGATGTGTTTTTCTTAAGATATTGTTCTTATGTTCATGATCTTAAGCTATTCTTTGTTTAGCATCTTGATGATCCTAATAATTTCAAACATTATATTTGTGATCTAAAGCTCGTATGATTATTTCGTGCTCTGTGTTTACTCGAAAGAAAATACGTTCCTCTCATTTCCTTTCCATTGTGCTTCTTTCATTGTAATAATTTCCGACCCAGTCCATTTATAAAAACAACATCTTCACATAGTGTGGATATGGATTTGGGATTCTATCCCAACCCCAATGGTTAGATTAGTGTGAATACTGTATATATTATTTATGTTGTGTTTTAGATTAGTAATAAACAGGAAGCCTCACCTGTCTTTGAGGAGGGATTTAATCCCATGTACTGTGGTTGAACCTCATATTTTGGATTGACAAAATATCCAACCAATGTTTTTGGTGACTCTGCTGGGGAATACGGATTTATAGTGTAAAGCTTATCCTCTTGGTGTCTGGCGACTCCGTATTTGCCTTATTTTCAACAAGATCTCTTTCCCGGTTCAAGCTGGCGGAAAGATCTTCACTCGGTCCCGACCGAGCCCGGGGTGAAATTGATCCACTCTTTGAGTTACTACAATAGCACAATTTCAGTCTTTCCCCCAACAACGTTATTTCTAACCGAACCAGAAGTTCTTCGCCTGTTCAGAGAAACCGGATCCCCGAAGAATGAGACGTGTCTATAACTTGTCGCGCGTTATTCTTTTCCGACACTCGGATCCCCATACGCACTCTTGTCAGAAGGATGGCAGCACAACCTGTGCCCTGGGGCGCAGCTATTGGTCCTCTTTCTTTAACTCCGCCATTACACGAGTTACCACATGGATCACGTAAAAACATTCCCAAGTTCAATGGGGATGGGAAGCAACATCCTGATGAACACATTGCATCTTTCTTCGTAGCATGCGGTGTCCTCAGAGTAGCTCACGAAGATGTCTCTGTTTGACTCTTCGTTGAAACGTTGCGGTGCAGCAGCTGAATGGTTTTATCACCTTCCGAATGCATGCATCACAAACTAGGCTACCATGCGGACCAGATTCAAAGCACATTTCAAACCAGCCAAAGATTCTCATGCTTTGTTAGCACAACTTACCCATATGAAGAAGGAATCACATGAACCCATGCGGGACTTCGTGGCAAAGTTTAACAAGATGATCCGAAAGATTCAGAAATAGTTGTACCAACTCCAGAAAATTAGAAATGCTTCTTCATTAATGCTCAGCCTCCCGATGTGAGCTTTCTATTAAGAAGGTCGGCTATCCTAGATTTGGCTATCGCACTCAGTCAATACTATTGAAATAGAGGATGATCTCATTTTGGCCGGAAGAATCAGGAAAGATGTACCCAAACCTAAAAATCAAGGTTCTTCTCAAGGTAATACTGACCCTATGATCCAAAAAATGGCTAATGATTTGATTGCTTTAAAAAAGCAAATGTCCCAACAGGTGAGTAATGTTCCGTATCGGGATATCCCTAGATGGAATTTCAATAACACCAATGGTGTGCCTGCAAGAGATAGGCCGCGGTTAACCCCTGCTCAACCGAGGCTGGCAATCGAAGCTCCTCCCGTCAATGCAGTAGTAGAAATAGTCGAAGAAGAGGAGGAACCCGAAGAACAAGATTCCCCGAGGCTTTTGAAGCTTCAGGATACGCTGATGAGTCTTATGATGATTTGGTTGGTGACTCCAGCATTGGGTATTTGGAATATGAAGAGGATGAATGTGTGCGGATGGTCAGTCATTTGTTGTCTTCACTCGATCCCAATCTCAGAATCCAAGAAAACCTCTTGAAAGCCCCAAGGAGAAGAACAAGGAACCTCCCATAGCCATAGTTAAGAGAGGTGCTCCTATTTCAGCACAAACTGAAAGAGAAGTCACCAAAAAGGTAACAACTTCTCCTCATTCTCTTTCTCCTAAGGTCAGTGCCCCAGCTCAAGCTCACGTGATTAGAACTGAGCCTACCATCACCCCTTCTTATACTGCTTTTGACATTATCGATCATGCAAAAAGAACCAAGATCCAAATGTCAGAAGCGGAATACCTTCAGTCAAATCCTGAGCAGTTCGAAAAGCTCGCCAAATTCATTAGAAGTAAAGCCACCATTCTCTCACCTCCAAAAGGTCTCTTGCCAAACCCTACTCAATCCCCACCTCAGAACAATCTGACCTCTACTTCTTCTTCAGGAAAGATTGAACCATTTTATTTGTCTTTGCTAATAAATGGGTTTAAGCTCAGCAATTGCATCATCGACTCAGGGGCCTCGACAATGTTATGCCTGCAAAAGTAGCCCATGCCCTTGGGCTTACTTTGACTAAGTCATATGGATGATGTTACTCCATGGAAACCAAGCAAGTTCCCTTGATTGGTCAAATCAAAGATGCACAGTTTGCATTCGTTGCCTTCCCAGAGAAGAGAGTGAAAATGACTATTCTAGTTGCCGACATTCCTGCAGCCTATGGTATCCTCTTGGGTAGAGGTTTTTGTAAAGACGTCGGAGGAGAGATTAATATGGATTGGACCAAGGCAAGGATTCCAGTCAATGGGGTTTATCATGTTCTCCATCCCGAACCTCAGGCGAGGTATTTGGTAACTAAATCAGATGACCCTAAGGCTCAAATTCTTTTCGAAGATGCTAGCTTTGGAAATTATTTCATGACATCAGAGATACCGGTGGTAGATGTTAAGAAAGAAGATTCTAATGCTATTTGGACCCTCGAATTCGATGGTAGCTATTCAACCACCGGATCAGCGCACTGGTATAGTTCTTATATCTCCTAATTCCGAGATTTTCCCTCTGCTTTCAAATTGTAGTTTGATAATACTAATAACACGGCTGAATATGAAGCTTTGTTACTAGGATTAGAAATGGCCAGACAGAAGGGAATTCAAAATCTCAAAGTTCAAGGGGATGCAGAGCTGATTGTCAATCAGGTCAAGGGAATCTATCAAGTAAAAAATGATCGCTTGAGACATTACAGGAACAAAGTTTGGGATAATATAGAATGCTTTGATGCATTCTCCATTAAGGCGGTTTTGAGAGATTATAATGACAAGGCTGATTCTTTGGCCGTGTCTGCGTCCCTCCTTCTCCCTCATCCCCAGTTCAAACAAGATACATACACCATTGAGATCGTGTATCATCCCAGTATCCCAGATAATGCGGCTCATTGGCAAGTGTTCAATGATGATCAACAAGTGTTGAATTTTCTAGAAAAGGCTGACAATTTTAGTGAGTTGTACTTTGAAGGTTTTGAATCAGCTTTCCGTGAATCTATTTCAGATCCATATCAAGAGGTTGATGGTGAGTTTATTCAGCTTAAAGGCAACAAGATACCCAAAGGTCTGGTTTCTCTGGAGGGTTTGTTTGACAAGCATGACCGTTTTATTCAAAACAAAAGACAAGTTGAAGGAGCTTCTTCCTCGGAAGTAGATCAAGTCAATCTAGGTTCGTCTGATCAACCTCGGATGGTGAATATTGGGAAATGTTGTTCCCCTGAGGAGAAAGCAAAGTTCACTTCACTCCTGAAAAGATACATGGATGTCTTAGCCTGGTCCTATGTAGATTTAAAATCCTTCAAGCCCAAAGACGTACAACACAAGTATCCTTCAAGAAGCGATGTAAAACCATACAGGCAGAAGCAAAGACATTACAATCCCAAGATCTCAGGGACTATCCTTGTAGAAATTTAGAAAATGTTAGATGCCAGAATTATTTTTCCAATTCATCACTCCACTTGGATTGCTAACATCGTCCCTGTCAGGAAGAAGAATGGCGAAATCGGATTTGTGTTGATTTTCGGAACCTAAATCAGTCTTCGTTAAAAGACAATTATCCCTTGCCTATTATGGATCAGGTGTTATAGACCATTACTGGATCAGAAATGCTATCCATGCTCGATGGATTTTAGGATATAATCAAGTTGAGGTAGCTGCGGAGGATCAACACAAGACGGCCTTCACAACCCCATGGGGGACCTTTGCTTACAGGAGGATGCCTTTCGGCTTGATCAACGCCGGAGCCACCTTTTAGAGAGCTATGGACTTGGCATTCAGAGACCTAATGGGAAAAGTCATAGTAGTATATTTGGATGACTTGACCATTTTCTCTAAAAACGGAGTGATCATTATGATCATTTAGAGCAAGTACTTTTGAGATGCAGGCGTCACGGGATTTCATTAAATCCCAAGAAGTCCATGTTTGGAGTGACCGAAGGAAAGTTGCTTTGGGTCATATCGTGACTAGAGAAGGAACCAAAATCAACCCAGAGAGGGTAAAGGCCATTCAAAGCCTTACCCTACCCACAAGTAAAACTGGAGTTCATTCCTTCTTCGGAAAGGTCAATTTCCTAAGAAGGTTTGTACCTGATTTTGCTGATAAAACCAAGGATATCCTTGGGATGATGAAAGGAAAAATTCCATTTCGATGGAGTACTGAAGGGAAGCTTGCATTCGATGAAATCAAAAGGGAAGTTGCTTGCGCTCCTATCCTAGTATGTCTAGACTTCAAAAAATATTTCATCATGTACAGCTACGCCTCTGCTCACACAGTGTCAGCCATCCTGATGCAGGAGAATGGGGAGGGCATTGAAGCTCCCATCACTTTTATGAGCTTGTCCATTGAAGGAACATGAGCTAAAAATGTCACAAATTGAAAAGCATGCTTATGCAGTGGTACGAGTGGTGAAACATTTCAGGTACTATGTGTTGAACTCCCATACCCTCGTTCTCATTCCCGACACTGCCGTTAAATCCATTTTGACTCAACAAGAGTTGGGTAGTCAACGAGGTAACTGGATAGCTAAAGTTTAGGAGTATGACTTGGACATTAGACCTACCAAGTTGGTATGAGGAAGGGGCTGTGCCAATTGATCACGGAAAACCATGTGGAAGCTAGAATGTGAAAAGACCGAAGATACCTCTTCAAAGTTTCCCATGGTGCTTTTCGTGAGTACAACTGATGAATGGTACACGGATATTGCTTTCTTTCTAACTTATGGTGAATGCCCCCCACATTTAAGCCAAAAGGAGAAGAGGACGGTCAAGTTAAGATCTGTGAGATACCTCCTGTGGGATAATGGGATATATAAGAAAGGTATTGATGGTGTATTCCTGCGTTGTGTTGATAAATCACAACAGTTAAAGTTGTTAGAATCCTTCCATAGCCTAGCATGCGGAGGACATTTCTCATCCTCTGTAACAACTTATAAGATCCTGCGGGCTAGGTACTATTGGCCTACTCTCTTTCGGGATTCAGCAGAGTGGGTGTCCAAGTGTGAAGCTTGTCAACATTTTGTTGGTCATCCTAAGCTAGCAGCTCTTCCCCTGAAGCCCGTAGTGATTGAAGAACCTTTCGCCAATGGGGGATTGACTTCATTGGAACGTTGAATCCTACCTCAAAGGCTGCGGACACAATTACGTGTTGACTGCTATAGACTATTTTACCAAGTGGGTGGAAGTCGCACCAATCAAGCAAGCAACCTCAGAAGTTGTGTGCAAGTTCCTTAAAGAAAATATAATTGTCAGATTCGGTGTGCCTCACAAGATTGTGGCTGATAATGCCTCTAATTTCTCATCACATGAGTTGACAAGAATTTTCTATGGATTCGGCATCACCCTGGCTCACTCATCTGATTATTATCCCCAAGGCAATGGGCAAGCTGAGTCCAGCAACAAGAACCTGGTTACCATAATTAGAAAGCTAGTAGATGAAAACCAGAGGACATGGCACAAAGCATTGTATGATGCGTTGTGGGCTGATCGGATTACCCCAAAGTGAGCTATAGGAATGTCTCCTTTCCAAGTGTTATACGGGATTGATGCTGAGATACCTATCTCAGTAGAGTTTCCAGCCTTATAGTTGGCCAAAGCAGTCGAAGATGTGACTTTTCAAAATTCTATTGAGAAAAGGGTTATGTACCTAGCTAGGCTAGAAGAGGAATGAAGCAAGGTGGTTGATCGCATTGCAGATCATCAAAGCAAAGTAAAGAAATTTTTGACAAGAAATCAAGGCAACGTAATTTCCAGATTGGAGACCTGGTGTTGCTTTGGGATAAGAGGAGGGAGCAGAAAGGAATGCATGGGAAGTTTGATTCTTTGTGGAAAGGACCTTTTAAGATCCATCAGCTGAGTGGTGAAAATAGTTTCCATCTATCATATCTTGATGGAGAGTTACTCCCTTTTCCTTTCAGTGGCCAACATCTAAAGTTGTTCCATCATTAATGTAAGATGCTCTCTTGCATTGTACATACTTTACTTTCTGTCATGTGTTTTCTTTTAGTCTTCTTTCTTTCCTCGTTTTGTTTTTGGTTTTCTTCTTTTCTGACTCCGTAGCCCAATGGATAAAGCCAGAGATTCTGAGTTCTCTTCCTTTGATATCACAAAGAAAGTCCCCAACTAGAGCCAATTGTTATCTCATTTTTGAGTTTATGCCAAAAATGAGATAACCCTAAGAAATTTTTGAGCTGATTTTCTAAGGATCACCTTTCGAGAGAGATAATCGGGTTTTCGGGTTTCACAAGCAAGACAACATGTGTTTTGGGTGCTTCATGTCGTGTGTTCCCGAAACCTGAAACCCACATCAAGTAAGGAGTCAGGTTTGCGGACCTTCCAAGCATCGGAACATGCCTTCATCAAAACATGCTTCATGTCGCATGTCTTCCGATCCCCAAAGCCCAATTTACTCTTTTTTTCGGTTTTCGGGGTCATCAAGCATGATGCTTCATGTCGCTTGTTTCCGTAACCCAAAACCTAAATTGCTCTAAAACCCTTTGTGTCGGGTTTCTGGATATCCTAAGCATGCTGACATGGCATTTATGCCGAGTTGTCGGGTAGTTGGCACGTGTCAATGAAGTGTATTAAATGTGAATTTTCTTATATATATTCGGATTTCCACGTCATTTTTACCACACGTACTTTTTACCTCGTGGATTTTCACGCATGCATCTTGACCGAAACCCGACTCGCCTCGTGCCGATTGCATTGCTCATTTTTATCATTTCTTGTTCAGTTGAAGGTATTTTTCTTCATTCTTTGTTTGTGGTTTTTGTGGAATAATTGTGTAAAGAATTCTTCCAAGTTTCTTATCAGGGTTGTTGGGGTTTTATCTTTTCCATTTTGGGGTTCTTTTCTAAATCGGGTTTGTGTTTTAGGGTTACCCCTTTGGAATTATCACTTTGTTTATTCCTTAAAGATATCATTGTAATTAAAAATATATTGGGGATATCAACAGTGAGGAAAAAATTGCATGTTTCAACTCAACAATTACCCCATTCCCTCTTCTCGGGTTTCGCAGGGTGCTTTGCAGTGTAAAAAAACCCCAAGTATATCAGAAAGTTTAAAGTATCAGGTTTTCCGAAGTCTCCGGCATCCTCCCAATGTGTCGGGTTTTCCAAACTCTCCGGCATCCTCCTAGTGTGTCGGGTTTTTCGAACTCTCCGGCATCTCCAGTGTGTCGGGTTTTCAAGTGTTCAACACCTTCTGATCTCCGACACTCTCCTCCTTTGAAATTCCTCATGTCAGACCCTGGTCCATCACAAGATAAGACTGAAAAATCAAGGAGGATGAAGTACAAGTTTAGGAAGGTGGAGTCTCCCTCCTACATTGACTGTAATTACGACATCCGGGATACAGAGCTCAAAAACATATATATGGAGGATTTTTGGAATAGGGTCAAGAGCTCTTCTCAAACTCCATGGATGAAATCAATAGTTGACAAAGTGGTCTACCTCTTTGCAACAGGTTTCCTATGTCCGCTCGGTCCCGAGTTCATCTTAGCCCTGTGCTTGAATTATGATTCGCTTTCTCATTTCGTGAAAACCGGGAGGGAGAAGTTGTAATCAAGTTGGATGGAGGTTACTTCGATGACCTTCTCAAGATGCCTAATTTTGAGGAATATGGAGATGTGGATCTCAAGTCAACCCAAAAATCTTGGGACAATGATAAGGAGGATTGCATCAAGCACGTGAATAATAAGTTCCTAATCAAAGCCAAAGGTTATTTCGGTGTTCCCAAGACTTGTTCCCATAAGTGATTTCATTCAGAAATCAATGATATCATTACTCTGTTGAGTCGGGTTTTGGTTTCCCGAATCAAATGTTTTCCAAGGATGGATGTACCAGTTCATGATCATTATTAAGAAGAATCAACAGGGAATTGATTGGGGTACTCTTATCAGTAATGAGATAGATTCTCAAATGAAAACAGTCCTGTCTACAAGAAAGTTTTATATGTCCTCGTATGTCACCTATGCAGTGGCTGGCATGAGAAACTATCCCGGGTTGGACACCAAGGGGAACAAGACAGTGGACCATGTTTATCAGTATTTTCCTCAGCTGACAAGAAAAGGGTCTGAAGACCAATTCAGAAGGGTAAATGATGCCTTCTTTTATGAGAACATTTGCAGGTTAAACCCTAAACTAAGGAAAACAAGAGTCTCTGATGAGGCATGGGCTGAAGTTTCAAAATGGGGTTGTGTCTTCTTGCAATTTAAGAAGTTCACATATCTTCGAGTAGTCATGTACCTAGGGGATCCTTTCCATTTTCCCAGATATCCAGGGACAAACTAATCTTGATGGAGTTGGTCAGGCAATTGTTGGATTTTCACAAGTTCCAACAAAGTAAACACAAGGCCGTTGTATCTTTCCCAATTTCTATTGGAAGGTATACTTGTTCAAAGTGGTGAAAGCCAAGAACGTTGTCCATGAGCTTCAAGATAAGTTGAAGAAGCACATGAAGCCCCGAGATGGGTTTGATTTTCGAGGAGTCCTTAAGGCATATGGAACTCTGCACCTGCACATACCAAGCATAGAAGACATCTGGATTGATTTATGTGATGAGGTTGCTATCCGAAGAAAAGATCATAGCAGATTGACACTTGCTGAGATTCAAACACTTGAGCTCGCTAACATACCAGAAGGTGCTAGTGATAATGAAAGTGTTCTAGATCCTTCCTATGATGGATTGAATGAAGATCAATATGTTTTCCCACCTATTGATTGGTCTATCAGTGAAAAATCCTCCATTACAGATAGATCAGCCCTGATTCTTGCACGCACCAAAGCATGGCTCGCCTCTTGGGGAATGAGTTTTAAAGATGATAATTTTTCAAATTTGGTTACTGCAGAGGCGGGGTCCTCCAAAAAGGGAAAAGACAAAATATCTTTAAGGGACCTATAAAGGTCAAGTTTGTCAAGAAGAGAAGAAAATGAGAAATCTCTTCAATTGTTTCTCTAGTTGAAATGGTGAATGTGCCAGAATCACCAACACCACCAGAAATAGGAGAAATTTCTTTGGAAGGAGAAGTAAGCTAGCCTCTAGTTTCACCATTTGTTGACTGCCCAACTGAAGTGACCTTATCTCTTGCATCCCAAGATTTGGAGTTGAGATCTGCGCTTCCTCCTTCACAACCACTTCTACCTCCTCTTTCCCCATCTACTTCTTCGGTCATGGCCAGCATTTTCTCTGGAATCTCACCCCTCTCTATTGGGACAAAAGTAATCACCAACACGCCCCCTCCTGTGCCTCTTTTTATTGAATCTACTACCACATTGGTAACTGTTCCCCCTCCGCTAATGGATCCCTCTCCCCCTGAAAGTATGATACCAACTTCTACAATAGTGGCAACTCCCTCTGACATGCCTCAATGGCTACTCGAGAAAACTCTGAGGAAGAGGAAGGTGATTGTACCCATACTATCCTTTGATTTTAGTTCACTCAAGGCTTCTACTGCTAAATTAGCCAAGAAACCCAAAACAATTTCAAGAGTTTTGGTGGACACTTCGGGGCATAAGTTTGTAGAGATCGCCACTCCTGCGACTGACAAAACCAAAGAGGACATAACAGCCTCTGACTATCAGATAACCAGGGTGGCTCTAGGAGAAGTGACAATAGAAGGAGCACAACAGGATGCATAGGATGCTACAAACGTGTTGTGCTAGAAGTTGAAGGAAATAAAAGACAAGCAGAGATGAGCTTAAAGGAAAGGTGGAGCAGTTGACTGAGGTATTGCTTAAGCTCTCAAAACCCCTTGAATCCATACCATCTTCCTCTGTCCCTGTCGGATTCGATTTCTCATCAGTGCCTATAATTGAGAAGATTAATAAAAAAGGAAGGGTGGTCGATGAATGGATCCAAAGGCTGCTCCAACAGGGGAAAGAAGTGATTCAAGACATCGTGGAAGTCTATCAATCTTTGGGGAATATTCAGAGTGATGGAGAAAAGATGGACGATGATTTCTCCCAAGAAATTGGACACCTTGATTTGAATTTCGAAGCTCTCAGGTATTAAAGCAAATACCATCACACCTCTTGGTAGAAGAAGGCATCATCCCACATGCGGATAAGCATTTCCAGCTGACCAAAGCCATCAGGTTCAGGGTAAAGATTCTCAACGAAGCCTGTGGTAAATTGAGAGAATCAAGAGATCAATTGATTGATGGAAAAAGTGATCTGGAAGAAGAATTGCTGAAAATTTGCACAAAAGTGTCAATTGGAAACTCGGGCATCCTATCAGCTGATGATATTTTCAAACAAGTCCAAGAATCTGTTCAAAGCATGAACTAACTCACGGATTTGGTATTGAAATCATTGACAAGTTTGTAAAGATTGAACATTCTTTGGAGGCCTTGAGAAGACTCAGCAAAAGATTGAGGAAACTTCCCAGGTAGTGCCAGTGACACTCATGAAACCTGTGAAGTTTTGAGTGATCATTCCACTGCGCCTGACAAAAATGAGATGCAAGGTATAATCCGGAAGTTCCAAGAATTTTGGAACAAACAGGCTCAGTTGGAGGAAGAGAAAGATGAAGAAGCAAAAGATGACAATTCAGACTAAGTCTTGATGTGACGTGTCATTTCAATCTTGAAATTGACATGTCTTTTTCATTTCTGTTTCGTCACATTTTGAATCATATTGTGACTTGGTCTCCTGCGTGAGAGCCAAGAAAAATAGGACTCTTTTTAAAAGACTGTTTTATAGGGTTTGTCCTATTTTATCTCTACTCTTTTTATTATAAATAAGGGATGTTTATGCATTCCAAAGGGTTGAGATTTTTGAAACATTGGGGGCTATTGTGAAGAATAAAAACTTTGTGTTTTCTTTTAATCATTTAAGGAATAGAAGTTGATACTATTTTCGCAAACTTTGTGTTGTGAGATGTGTTTTTCTTAAGATATTGTTCTTATGTTCATGATCTTAAGCTATTCTTTGTTTAGCATCTTGATGATCCTAATAATTTCAAACATTATATTTGTGATCTAAAGCTTGTATGATTATTTTGTGCTGTGTTTACTCGAAGAAAATACGTTCCTCTCATTTCCTTTCCATTGTGCTTCTTTCATTGTAATAATTTCTGACCCGGTCCATTTATAAAAACAACATCTTCACACAGTGCGGATATGGATATCGGGATTCTATCCCAACCCCAATGGTTAGATTAGTGTGAATAATGTATATATTATTTATGTTGTGTTTTAGATTAGTAATAAACAGGTAGCCTCACCTGTCTTTGAGGAGGGATTTAATCCCATGTACTGTGGTTGAACCTCATATTTTGGATTGACAAAATATCCAACCAACAAAAGTAGATTCACTAAGGAGTGCAAATATGTCAAAACATAAATGAGAATGGTGAACAATGCTATGATGAGTGGAAGTAATGTCATCCCCAAGCCATGATTAACAAAATCAGGACAATGAAGAATGATTAGAGGAAGCTCCAAAAGGAATCAGCTCACAGAAAGCTCATACAAAGAGAAGAATGTAAAAGAATCCATCTCAGAACTTGAAAAGCCAGTGGAGAAGGCATCTACAGTTTTAGAACACAGAATCTCCATCTTCAAGCAAAATAATGGAGTAAATACCCATATCAAAGGAGGAATACCCAGATCTGAGTTGTTTAAAAGCAACGATTTGAGCCACAAAAGGAAAATATATATGCAGATACAGATCTAGAAAATGGGTCATTCATACATAACCACTACATGTTCATCTAAGTTTTGTAAAGAACTCAAAGGAATGAATGCAAGTAGCAAGTAAACAGAGCCCATTTAGTGTTCAGAACACAAACACAAGTAGAGGAGCTTTGAATAAGAAAACTCATGCATATCCAGTTAAAGAAAGATTCAATTACTTCAGAAATTTGTCATTCCCATTGAAATCAGTTTCAAGTTGCAGTATTCGAGGAAGAAAGGTACAGATCCTGGCTTTGATCAAAAAAACCATTAATGGGTATCAAGAAATCAGAGTAAGAAACAAGAACTCATCGATTAAATTGGAGCTATCAAACCCTCGAAAGATCATCAAATTCAAAGTGGAAAAATGAGGACCTAGAACGAGTCTAAACTCAAAATCTCCAAGGGAACCACAAAATCACAAAGATAATGCCCAGAAAGAACAAAGTATCAGTATCTTGAAAGTTGAAATGGCAACGACGAAGCAGGTTGTAATGCTCAGAGATCAAGACTTAGCTTCCCTCATCAAACAGTGATGCACATAGCAAGAGAACCGAGCTCGGACAGAGGTTGACAATGGTGGCCATTCTTTTACTACAGAAGTAAACAGAGCTCGAAAGGAACATAAATGGTGTCCACAAACCTCACAGAGTTCCACAGACTTAGAAAACGTATTCACAATGCCGGGAACCGAGCTCGAGGGTTACCCTAAAAATGATGAACATCAACCATTCACTCAGAAAACTCAAAAGAGATTAGAGGCGATAAGATACAGATGCATGAAGGTATAGAAACCAAACAAACCTCACAGATCCAAGCTCAAACCCATGAAGACGGCGGCCACTTTTTGCTACAGAAAATTTGCAGAAGCTCAAAGAAATATCTATAGCAGAAATAAAGTTTCAGAACTCAAATATCAAGCAAGGAACCATAGAACAAAGTTTTCACATTCGCAGAAAAACTCGTAGAGACCAAAGAATAACATAGTTTTGAGCTTCAAGTTCTCAACAATGGCGGCCATAAGACCCTGCAGAGAGTTCAAAAGAAGAAAGAATGATAGAGAACCATTTTTGTAGATGAACCAAGCTCAAAAGGCTTCAACAATGGTGTTGAGCCCAAAAAATTTCCATGGCTTCACCCGCAAGCCAGAAAACCAAATGAAGTGATCATTAAGGGTGATTGACCTTTACCGCATGAGATCGAGAGATGAGTTAAATGAAACGCAACCACAGTCAGAGAATCAAAGGTAGAGAAGAAAAGGTACACAAGATCAACGTCCTCAAATCGATCTCCAAAATCAATGCAAACCACCATGGTCAAGATGCCACCGACCACTTTAATTGTAGGGTTGAAACCCTAACCATGGGTACGAGATCGATGACCTAAGATCTAACAGTCTAGAGATCAATGATTCAAATCAATTACAACTTTCAAAGAAAACTCGACCTGGGTTTCATATGCCACCGACACAATGATAAAGGGGTGAGTCATCATCACGAGGGGGCCAGCCCATATTATATTAAAATTATTGCATTTGACATATCAAAAGGGGATCTCAACTATAGTCCGAGCACCGAATATTCCAAAATTCTGACCAAATCATGTTCATACAATGATCACCCAAAAGGTAAAGTATAACCTTATTCCATTCAAAATTCAAAATCCAACAAGTAATTGCATGGTCATGTGTTAATCAAAGGTGGCTGAGTATGGCATGGTATCCTTTTACAAAGTAACTCCATGTGTTTTCTAAAACCATGGTAATGTGCTAAGTCCACAAGAGTGGCCAAACCCAACGAATACAAGTGCTCATAGCCACAGGTGGTCCCCACTGATTATGATGGATTGAACATGACTTGGAATGCAAATTTTTCATGTGATCACAAGGGATAGAGCAGAGGTCAACATCAGAATGCAAGCAACCTTTTGAAGACTTGATTACCTTATTTTTTCATAAAATAAGAGTTGATTATGATTGCACATGTGCTCCCAGTGGTCCCCATAGTGAGGTGAATAATTTTTTAAGTATTGGAGATCAAAGGTATTTATTTTCTTGCACAGGAGTATTTTTGCATACCTTCACAAAAGGACAAAATAGACAAGAAGACAAATTTGCATACACAAGGAAGGAGACTTGCTCATCAAGCAATATTTATTATTAGCAAATTATTCACCCATGTTTTTTCTTAAAAATAGGACAATCAACTTTAGTTTGACTGAGATGTAATCAATGGCTATTAATGCCTCTTTGTATTAGCTTGCTTTATTTTATTCATTTATTTAATAGATAAAGGATAAAAATAGGATGCATGGGTGAGTACAATTTTAGCCTATTTTTAGGAAGGGTGGGTGAGTCAATTTTTCTATATATTGTGTGCCTTGGAAAAGCACAAAGAGAGGACTTTTAGATATAGGAGTGTTGAAGCAGATTTTGCCAGTTTTGCCCTCTGAATGAGAAGTATTTTCTGCCTTTCCAATTATTTGAGTCTTGTGTATGTCCCATTAATCTCATGAATGTTGAATTCCCTGATTAATCATCTTACCCTATTGCAAAATTCAGTAATTTCTGCATGATATTAATGTGTATGTTTAACTTAGTAGTATTGTTGTGATACTTTCCCTCAATACATCAAAGTGTTTGCCTTTAATATTCTGTAGAAAATTGTTGGCTTGTGCATCAAGAATTCATTCTCATATCAATTGTGCATGTACTCAGTCAAATACCTCATACAAGTTTTGTGTATCACCTCATTTTTAAAGTCTTATTTTACCCTCATACCCTAGAAAATTAGTTTAAGATACATCAATAAGGAACTAACCTTGATACTGAGAGACTCACCTCAAAATAGGTATACCCACAGACCTGAGGTGTTTCCATTGTATCTACGAAAGAGAGAGATCAATTTTGCAAGCTTAGAACACCTACAACCATCTCTCTACAGGGTGAAATTTTGAGAGATAATGGATGGGGCATGATTAGGGAATGGTGTTTTGAAGATATGTAGGTTTTTGTTGGGCTGTTGCATTTGGGTTATCCAAGACTACATCTCCATTGTCTAACATTTCTTGGATGATATTCTTGAAGTTGATGCAGTTACCATCGCTATGACCTTTGACATGATGATTGTTGCAAAAGTCATGTTCTTTATACCATGCGGGCGTGGGGTGATCACGGTCAAAACCAGTGTATGGTTTTATAGGTGGAAGGGTAATGGAACCAGCCTTAATAAGTTTTTCCAAAACAGAAGAATATGGTTCCGCTATTGGGGTGTAATTTCCTTTTCTCATCTGAACTATAAAGTTTAGACAGGAGAGAGATTAGAAGAAGGTTTGACTTGGTTTGATGGGTGAGAGGGTCCAACCTTGAGAACCACGACATTGGAATATCCTTTGGATTTTGAATAGTTGTTCTAGGGTTTCAAAGATGAAGAAGCATCATTCGATTTGAATGCGGTGTTTTTGTTACGTAGTTGAATTTTCTTCTCTTCAATAGCATGAATCTCTAATTTTCATGCCATGGTGAATGCCTCGTCAAAGGTGCGGAAGGTCTGCACCTGTAGGGTTGGTGAAATGTGTCTAGCACAAGCCCGAGTAAATAGCTCTATGAGCTCAGTTTGAGGTAATTGAAATGTGAGCTAGTTAATTAGGTTGTGCCAATGAGTGACAAAGTTCTGCGATAGACTCGTCATCATACTGTCGAGTGGAATAGAGATCAGTCATGGTGACTTTCTTGACAATGTTGATTGAGAAGTGGTCTAAGAAGGCTTGGGCTACTTGATTAAATGAGTAGATGGAATTTATGGGTAGCCCACTATACCATTCTAATACAGGTCATGTCAGGGACATCGGGAAGGTCCGTAGGAGTAAAACATCATCATGGGAAATCAGATAACACCCATGTTTGAAGGACCATAAATGTTGATGTGGGTCTTATTTACTATTAAAGCGGTTGGATTTTGGCATTTCCCAATGTACATGGTATGGGTGAATAGGAATGGATGGGTGAATGGGCTCATTACATATTTCATCATAGGTGAGAAAATTACATGAGCTGGAAACCGATGCTTCTAGTTTCTGCATCCTTTCCATCATTAATTTGATGAGGTCTTTGGTAGGTTGTGATAGAAGGGCACCTCATGTGGTGTAAGAGGGCTGGTGCTGAACATATGATGTGGGTGGAATTCTAGTGTATGGTGATCCTAAATAAGAAGGTTGAGAATGGGGATTGACATGGAGGACATATACCCAAAATGAATGACGGATGAGATAGAGGTTGTTGATAATATGTATATGTAGGTGGGGTAGTCGAAGTGACTCTAGAAGTAATTGGGGCGTAGAGGCTCTAAGTGGGATGGAGAGGACAACATTATGGAATGGGGCAGGGGTCGCCGAAACCATATCTCGGTTGTGTTGCGAATTGGTATATATGAGATAATAGGCATGGATGGGGTTATGCTCTCGATGGTCAATGACGTAACAACCGATACTATAGGTGTGAGTGATGTTGCGGATGTAGCGGTCACATGATGGGTGTGGGGCCTAGCTGTAAAACCATTGGGGGTAAAGCAGGTGAAGGTAACGCCGAACTAGTAGGGGTTGATGCAGGAGTGGGGATATAGGCATGCCATATATTAACCGACTCCGAGGAATCCTGAGTGGATGAGTGGGAAAGATAGAATTGTAAGACTGTGGGATTCTGATCAAGGAGTTGTGTGAACTCCTCGTCGCTTGTAGCAATGGTGGTAGGTGGGGTCAGATCCATGGGTGACATGATAGAAGGTGGTGAGGGACTAGGTGGGAGTGGTTGATGGTTGGCGTGGAATATAAGAGTGTTAGTTTGGCTGCGAGTTAACACCATGTGAATAAGTGTTGACCTAGTAAGACTGTATTCTATAAATGACACAGAAAATAATGAGAACAGAGAAAAATGAGGCTGGGAGGGTGAATTCGGTCAAAGTTTGGATTTTGAAACCAAACACAAACACCGACGATGGTTGGGATGACCAATGACGGCTAACGGAATCGATGTCGGTCATAACAACCGATGCGGTTGCACTATGGAAAAACACCAGTTTTAGAAAGTGAAATAGGATTGATGAATGTGTAATGGGGAAACTATGTATGATAGAAATATCAACATAGGGGAATAGGATGGTGCCCTGATGGCCAAAAATAGAACGGGGTTAGGTTTAACCGACGATGGTCAGATGTGAACCGATGATGGTCGTTGGACCAACACCAGTTACTATGAAATGAGAGAGCAATGAAGAAACTAGGCTTTGTGAATTAAATTTGGTGAAGAATCAAACTTAGAAATCTGAGAATGAGAAGATGGGGCCCTGACATACTCAAACAAAGTCAGAATACTCCAACTACGATGGTGGAGTGTGCAAGGAAGAAGAACAATGTAGATTCGTAGTCTCACACCTCAAAACACAAGTCAAGAGGAATGCTAAGAAAAAACACGATCCTAAAAGTGATTTTCTTATGTTTGTTTAGCTTATGCTATTTAGAACTAACCATGTGAATTCAGAATAGAATTTTTTTTTGAAAGACGTCCTACGAAGAAGGATATCTAAAAGGTGAGGTTTCAGGTTATGTTATGGTGGGGAGGGTGCTCTCTGATAGGTGACTAGACAAAGATAACCGGTGGGAGTACTTCCCATTCATCGATCGTGTGATTGTGTGAGACGTTCCGGGTAAGATTTCATTTTAAAAATGTGTATATTCATATATTGGTAGAAGAAGAAAGAGAGTGTTTTTGGTAGAAGAAGAAAGAGGTTGCCCTTATTTCAATGTGAACTAAAATGCAAAGCAATCGGGAATGTAACGCAAGTGTTTTAAAACCCAAAGTGTAGAACAAGGGAACCTCATGCATGCCGCCTATCACCCAACGGGTGCTGGGTGCTCACCCGAGGTGTGTGAGAGGGAGCCGAGTCTCTCTTTTATGTGAGTCTAGTGGAAGGCATAGCTCATGATTCTGACTTAGTGATTTAATAGACATGAAGGGCTATAGAGCTCAGGATGGCTTCTACACCCCTTCAGTCATAATAGAACCAAAGCGCGCAATAGAAATAATAGAACTAAGAGTTGTACATCTACTACTATACTTAACCATTTAAGCAAGATTCATGATTATATAAGAACTGAAGTGCAATAATAATATGTAGATAATACAGAGAAAGAGTCTTGATACATTTGTCATGGCAACCTTATCACATTCATTCATAGTGTTTACTTATAAAAGATTACAGAAGGTAGACCGTAGTCATGCGCCATATGTGGATCCATACATGTATTCTCACAAGACAAAAATTTCATTCCCCATTTCCCATTACATCCTTACTTGAATTTTGTACCCATTTTCATCCCATAGTTCTCAGCAGTAATTTCTGCAGAGCTCCACTACCTCTTTTCTCTCTCTCTTTTGCCAAGGGTGCACGTATAAATAGGCCTCTGAGCTCTAACAAACTCCTCTGCAGCCTCAGATCTGGCCCCAAGTGTCAAGGTGTGGGTCACCCTGGTGCATGCCTCTCCATGTCATGATTAACTTTTTGGATCTTTCTATCGCAAGGTATATTCCTCCAGACACCCTATCGTCACCAAGTTGGAACCTTATCCAAATGGAACACGTTCTTCATGTGTTCTATCCCAAAGGCCAAAAATGGCTAAGTCCCAAATTGTTCTTCATGTGGCACGTGCATCGTCCTGGGTTCTTCAAGAAGCCTTTTGAACTCTGCCTTGTGCATGCCTACACTTGCGTGCTTCTCCCGCCGCCATGCGCCTACGCGCCCTTAAGATTTGGAAGCTAAATTAGGGGCCCAACATTACCCCACACTTCACCTATTCTCCACCCTGGGAACCTTCTCAAAGAATGTAGTATAAAAGAATGCAAGGCCTTGCCTTGGAAAAGAATGGGGGAAAGAATAAAGAAAGGGGAAGAGAAAGAATAGGGGGAAAATTTCCTAAAGAAGGAGGGGAAAGTTTTTTTACTAGAGGTCGGCCTCCAGTGTACTCCAAGTGCTGACTTCCTTCTGCGCTTTAGTGTAGATGTCACCAACCAAGGTGCTCACCTCATCGTAAGTTAGCCCCTCCCCTTGTGTGGTAATGGTTTCCACCATAGTCTCCAGTTCTTTAGCGTGGTCTTCCAAGGCATCCATCTTCCTTGTGATGACCTTGTAGAGCTCTTTTAGCCGGGTTTTGATTGAGACTCACCGGTTCTCAATGGCTTGATTTCTTTTCTACCTCGGCTATGATCCTTTCCCACTCGGCTCTATTGCCCTTATTCTTTCTCTGAATTCCTTCAACTCGGCCTCATCACTAGCAAGCAGTATGCTTGTCACTTTGTCTTGATCTCGCGTAGTGGTCGTAAGTGACCCCCATGGTTTGTGTAGCTATTCTTACGTCGGTGAGCACCTTGTTGTATTCGGCCATGAGCATGATGACCTTCAACTTGTCTTCTTTCTCCAAGCACGCCGCTACCTCTTCTACCGACTCTAATGCCAAGGGCTGCCTCTCCATGGTGAGGATCCGAGTCAAGTCCTCTAGGCACTCCAGGAGGATCTATACTTTTTGCACAGGAGGGTTAAGGTCCGGGTGCTTCATGATAATCGATTGGGAGATGAGCTCCACCTTCTTGGAAACTTCACGTACACCCTGGCCTTTTCCTCCTGAAGCTCCCCTCTAGTTGAGCACTGATTAATTTCTCAGGCTGAGATCCTTCGTTAGCTTCACCACTTCTTCCTTCCTCTTCTCCAACAGGTCCTCCAAGACTCTAACCCTGTCATTTCTACCAAAGAGCCTAGCCTCGATTTCCACTGAGACTTTGTTCAACATGTGTTGCACACTTGCTCATCCGATAGTTGTTACATGTTTACAATGGGGTTGTCCCCTTTCCTTTGAACAGCTTCAATACCACTCCTTGGTTAATCTTGAATTCAGCTCATCGAGGTGGGAGTCGAATGCCCAAGATAGCATCTTCCTCATTTCATGGGTATCCACCCTCAGGGTCAAAGGACTCCATGGTGGTGAGCTCCTTGGTGGGCATGGTACTTTGGAAATGCACATGCAAAACTTTGTTGGGGTCATCAATGTAACTCATCATTGTTCTTCCCCCTTCCATGCATTTACTTCCCATGTGCACATGCCCTTGGGAATAGTTACCGAGAGAGTTGGTCCTTTTGTGCTACTTCCACTCTTCTCCCTCTGCTCCTTCTTGAACTCACCGAGCATGAGCTCCACACTGCGCCCCAACTCTTCATTGACCAAGGCATCAATTATCTTCTCTACCTCCCTTGTTTCCTTTTCATCCACCTCCCCGAGTGAGCTTGGGCATATCTGGTTCCTTGGTACTAGCCCCTTCGCTCCCCTCTTCGCTGCATGTGCCTTCCTCCCTTTGGGTGCCTTTCCTCCTTACAAAGATGAAGGCATCATTTGCATTCTCAGCCTCCTCTCCTTCCGAGTCATGGATATCAATTGGCTCTTGATCCACCTCCAGCTCTTCCCCTTCATCATCATCCCTTTCACCTACATAGGCATTCAGGTCATTCATATCTTCAGACCCTTGTTCCTCCATTCCTTGTTCTTCTTCTCTGGTAAAAATTTTGGAGTGGGGGATGCTGTCTTTTCTTCATCTGAAGGTTCTTCAGGGATGGTGGCTTCACAGGCTCCGGGGTCTTTTCCTTGACCACCATTCTTCTCTTCTTCTAGACATAGGTACTGGCCCCATGGTACCTACATCCTGCCTCCCCACCGCCCCTTGTTCTTCTTCTTCTTCTTCTTCTTTCTCCTTGTGCTTTAGCTGGCTTCTTCCTTCCCATGGGGTCATCTGGGATGGATATTTCATTTTCTATATACATACGCCCTTCTCAAACTTTGGCCTTATGTAGGTAAATTCTAGCAGCAGTGCTCTCAACAATCGGTAAGGTCATCGGCCTTATGATGTGCACGTCCTGCGACATGTACCTTTCAACATACGTGTGCACTTCCTGGATAGACCAGCTTCTTCCTCATCTCTCTGTGTTCACTGTCGAGGGTGGACAGGTCGAGTCTTAACTTCTTCGACTCCTTATATCTATTTACCCTTGCTGGAAGAATTGGGTAGTAAATGAGAAGGGGAGTTTGCACTAGGGACTCCAACTACCATCCACCAAGATAAATCTACCAATGTAGAAGTGTTGGTACACCGTGAACTCTGCTTCTCCTTCAGTCACCATGGGGAGTTGCTCTGGGATCCACCATTCTACCCCGAATGCATTCCTAAGGCGTATACCATTTATCCAAGCGCCTTGTGCACCCCCATCATTGACTCACAAGTATACTTCTGGAACCTGTCATGGGTGAAGGGTCTTCATCGGGGTACTCCCATATGAACTTATCAGATGCATCTGGCACCCCGATTTCTGAGAACACAATGGTTAGTAGAATGTTCCCAAACAATATCTTTCCTCCATCCTCCACGCTGCTTATAATCTCATCTACTATGTACTGGGAGATATTGTACATGGTGCCTTCCATGACCTTTCTGCAGACATTCAACCAGGGCTTGCTCACCTGGGTCCACCTCTCTTGTCCATTTAGCTTGGAAATGAGGTGTGTGGCCATTTTCATCACGGATCACTGATATCCATGATGTCGTAGTACCTCGATCCCTTCTTATAATCCTGGGATGTGATGGTTTCCTTTATTGCCTCCTCATCCTGGAGGTCATCTAGGATCACATCCCCTTTATAGCTAAGCCTGTAAAGTGTGAGATTAATTGTGGGGTTATGCATTTTGTGCCCTGCAAAGCAGAAGAAATCTTCATGCATGCATGTGTCATTAACCATTGGTAAGTGCTCAAGCTTCCCAAAGTAGGGAAACTCATAAAGCTGAGAGAAGCCCTACCTTCTCCATTTTCACCTTGACTACATCACTGTAAATCGGCATCCCATCAGTGTTTCATTTGTTTGTGGGGCGCACCAGCTCCAATGCCATTTCCTTCACAATTATACTCGACCGGTGATTGTAATCAATTATGGTCATCTGTCTGATGTGGGACTCCCACTCTTGCCCTAGCAAAACCCCATCGGGTATTGCATCTCTGAGTACCATTCCTCATTGGTATCCAAGGGGATTTCATCTTCTTTCTTCTTTCCTTTCCCTTCCCCTTTCCCTTTTGGATTGTACTACGTAGCTTATCAACTGGTTTCGTGGCCATCATTTTACCCTTTGCTTTCATTCCTTGGTTGCCTTCGAGTTGTCTGAGAGTTTTCTTCGTGCGCCCCATGCCCTAGGGTACAAACCCTAATTTTTGACTTTCCTCCTTTGATCACGGCACTCTTTCCCAATGTTCCTCACACCGTGAATCACTTCTACTCTAGTTTGTAGATCAACCTAGACTGATTACGCATGTGAGTTTCTGAGATTCTCCTTCACATGAGTTAGCTCTCGAACCCTAGCTCTTGAAAGAAAATTGTTCTCCTTGTTTTCGCAAAGTAAAATAATGAACTTACCATCCTTGTATTTATAGCTTTTCCCACTTTTACGCATTAAAGGCTAGGCTACCTACCACCATATGACAATATTTAATGTGGCATTTTCAAACAAACCCGACTTCAAGTGCTTTTCCTCGCGTGCCCAATCCTTGCGTGAAACTTTTTTCACCCACGAAACCGCCCAATCCTTGAAACATTTTTGAAAAATTTTCCAACCTTCTAGCGTGCAGACAATCCATCTTGACAGAAGACTTTTGCATGTGTGTGTTACCAGTGCCAAAGGCACCTCTTCCATCCTCATGATTCTTGCTTTCACCTACCTCATGTTTTTGCACTTTTTTTCTCCTTTGTACGTGGATTTCCAATGGAACTCTATTTTGTCATCCATCTGCCTTCCTAATGCATCTTTTCAATAGGCTAGTTCAAATGGTCTACCAACTCAATCTTCCTGTAGAATAACTTCATGCCTCTCTTAATCACCTCACCCCACACTAAATCGATGTGTGGTCCTCTACGCAATCATAAGTTTAAAAAGTAATAAGGTTTTCAGGCCAAGGCAGGCAAAACAAGACAAACAAAACAACGTGAAAGGGAAAAACAAGAAAGGAAAAGCATAAAAGGAAACTCTAAACTAATCGGCGTAACTACCTTATTTACAAACACCAAGAAGCATTATTTATAGTAGGGCTTCAGCCTACTCCCATTGAAGTGTCCAGTAATTTTGTTCCATCCAACGCTTGTAGCTGGCATGCGCCCGAATCAAGGATGTATGAAATTACATAAGGACCCAACCAATGCACCTTCAACTTTCCAGGATGGCGTAGAAATTTAGAATCATATAACAATACCATCTGGCCAACCTCAAACTATTTGTTTTAATGTGGCGGTCATGCCATGCCTTTTGTTTAGCTTTTTCAGTTGTTTGGCTCCATCTTGCTAGTGAGCACCTTTCATCCAACTTTATTAATTCATCAATTCTTTCTTCCAGTGCTTGTTCATCATCCAACCCCTCCTACGCACGCTATACATGCAGTGATGGTAGCATAAATTCAACTAAAAAATAGCCTCCACGCCAAACACCAGTTGAAATGGTGTGGCCTTGTTCAACCTTTTATACGTTGTTTGTATGCCCAAAGGACTACTGACACCTTGTCATCCCAATCCTTCCTACCCACATCACATATCTTAGTCAATGTGTGACTAAGGATTTTGTTGAATGCCTCTCGTAGTCCCATTTGCCTGAGGGTGATAAGGGGTAGTCTTGTGATGGGCTACCATGAATTCTGCTAATAGAATCCTGATTGTTTCATTTAAGAAGTGAGTGCCCCTATCACTTGTTAAACTTAATGGGCACCCATACCTACTGATAATGTTCTCCAAAAATCTAAAGCTAGCCATGGCTGTGGTGCAATCCCTAGTGGGTGTGGCCTCTACCCACCTTGTCAGATAATCTAGTATAGGTAATAATATACCATGAGTTAGTCCTTCACGCAACTGGTGAGATTGGTCCGACAAAATCTATTGCCCACTTTTCAAAAGGTTCCATCATGCGATGGGGCGCAAGGGCATCTCATCCCTTTTTCCTAGGTTTTCCAAGGCACTGGCAGTGGTCACAGCCTTGCAAAACTCAATACAATCCTGGTGAATCATCTCCCACCATAGTCCAAATGACTAGGATCTTGCACGTAGTTGCATTCCCTACATAGTGTCCTCCAGCAATCCCACCATGGGCCTCTTCTATTATAGCTATGTGTTCATGTTCTAGTACACACCTGCAAAACCTCATCATGGCCCATTTTATACAAATCCCCATTGATCAACATGAAGGGCGTTGTGCATATGGCTAACCTTTTCCTTTCTAGAGCATTCATCCTTTGGGTGCCACACCTTCCTTGAGAAAGATAGCAATGTCTTCTAGTTCTGAGGGTGCACGCCGCAACCCTGAAATAGTTGTGCATCCAAGCATGGTTTCCTCGATACTCTGCGCATCCTCTCCCGAATCAATCCTTGATAAATGATCTAGCCCACAATTGTTCTTTCCCGGTTTTACCACCACTTTGAATTCAAATTCCTGAAATAGAAGAACCCAATGACATATGTGCCCTTGCAACACTGCTTTGTTTACCAGATACTTCAAGGCCATATGGTCAGTGTAGAATATGAAAGGAGTTTCACAGATATTGCCTAAATTTGTGGAGCACGTAGATCATTGACAATGCCTCGCGCTTGGTCGTTGTATAATTTTTCTCTGGTGTCAACTTTCTACTTGCAAAACACAAAGGATGATCAACAATCCCCTCTCCTGGTTGAGCAAGAATGGCTCCTATTGTTACTGCAGAGGCATCCACGTGGACATGGAAAGGTTTATCCCATGATGGGAATCGTAGAATAGGTGTGGTGATAAGCCTTTCTTTTAGAGTGTCAAATGCCCTCTGCTGCGCCTCTCCCCACTGAAAGGCACTCTTGTGTCTGAGCAATATTTCCAAAGGTGGTGATCTTGGCATATCCCTTAATGAACTTTTTCTGTAGTACCCAGTGTGTCCAAGAAATCCATGCATGACGCTTTGGCTGGTAGGCTCCCCTAACCCCACAATAACTGCAACCTTCATGGGATCTACCAGTAAGCCCTCTTTACATATGATATGCCCCAACAACATTCCAAAAGGAGTTGCAAAGATACATTTCTTGATGTTGAGGGAGATCCTCAACTACCGACATCTTTCAAACATCAACCTTAAGTTATCACAATGGTCCCTTACTAATCCATACACTATCCAATCATCCAAATATACCTGAAGGAACTTGTGGATGAAGTCCTTAAATGCTTGTACCACTATGCGTGAAAAATACAATGGGCATTCTTCAGCCCAAAGGGCATGACCGTATATGCAAAGCTTCCCCACTCGGTGGTGAAAGTTGTCTTATCTTGGTCTTCCTTGGCAATCCTTACTTGGTGATATCCCGAGAATCCATCCGTAAAGGAATAGACCTCGCGCCCAACAACTCCTTCCAAAATCTCTTCAGTAAAGGGGGTGGGAAAAGGATCTATGATACAAACAACATTTAATTCCCTGTAATCCACACATATCCTAATCCACCCATCCTTCTTTATGCTGATCACCATTGGACTTATCCACTCTGATTCCTCCATAGCCTCAATGATACCGGATGCTATCATCTTGTCTAGTTCTTCTTTAACCCTTACGCGCATGTTGGGATTCATCCTGTAAGGCCTTTTCCTGACCGGGCGCGCACCATCTTTCAACCTTATCCTCATTTCCCCAATGAATGGTGGACCTTTCAACTCATGGTATCCACATGGGAATAAATCCTCAAATTTGTAAGAGATCGATGATCTTTGATACTTCCTTGTCCGACCAATAGTCCCCAATGATAGCCTCCTTGGGCTCCTCTTCCGAGCCGATGTTAACTTTCTTGGTTTTGAGTGGTTCATGATACATGCGCATGCACATGCATCCACACTATCAACTACTTCATGCCCCAACCAAATGGTCGACATTCAAGTTCTCTATCTCCTCTCCATCAACAAGGTATACCATCTTTCCTTTCTCCTTTTCAGCACACACGTGCACTCAAATTGTATGTCTTCTGGTTCCTCCTCTTCAAACCGTGCTTCTAAACTAGGTCCACCGAGTA
Source organism: Taxus wallichiana var. yunnanensis (assembly GCA_018340775.1). Classification (NCBI taxonomy): domain Eukaryota; kingdom Viridiplantae; phylum Streptophyta; class Pinopsida; order Cupressales; family Taxaceae; genus Taxus; species Taxus wallichiana. The sequence continues at coordinate 695,281,334 of CM031236.1, read as the reverse complement.
AGTTTACTAACCTATCTTCCACCATGGTGCAATCCCCAGAGTGAGTGAGGTGCTTGATAGTCTCAACAATGCCTCATCAACTAGTTGCTTGGTACTTCGGTACTCGAATGTGTGGACCAAGTCACCACAGTTAATTCCTGCCAACTTCCCATTTGGTGGCGTGTTTCAAAATGGATATACCAGCACGCGCACAACCTTAGAGTGTCGAATACAACTTATGCACCCAAAGAGAGGGTGGTAAAGCTTCCGCGCCTTCTCCCTAGACCCTCTCACATGCCTGGATGTGGGAAGAGGTGGGTCCATTGCCACTGTAATTTCTAATAGCGGTGGGTATGTTTTTTCGAGAATCAGACAGTGAGTGCAATTCAAACTTCATGCCATTCCAACAAGTTCTCACTATGCGTGGCCCACCACCTTGTTGTTGTGCCTATCAAAACATAACCTAGCATACTTCATCACTCATCCTCCCTCCAATGAGCTTCCATCTCTCTCAAAAAGACCTCAGGGTATGCATCCCCATAATACTTTGTTATTGTCTTCCTTCCTAGGTGCCGAACTATACGCGTGTTGTTGTTACCTTGGTTACTGATCCTTTCAGATGTCACCCAATCAATTCATAAGTCCCATGTGCCCAATTATCACATGCTATACTGGTAGTATCACTGACAGATTGAGCATCATCAAACTGGATGACTCCTTCTGTAGGGTGGATGGTCTCGGATCTCTTATGGAGCACACATATTCTATCCAGACTTCTCCCAAGGGGTTCAAGTATAGGGGTGGACTTCCCATCAACCAGTGGTATAACTACCCACTCTTCCTTGTTTTCAAAGCTTATGTACCCCTTGTTAAACTAGAGATCTGCATTATTCTTATAACACCATGGGCCCAAGTAGAGCTGGGAAATTATCTACCTCGGCAAGTGCCAAGACTTCAAAATCCCCAGTGAACCTAGTCCCCTGAATTGTAATGGTTGCATCCTTCAAGACACCTATGGGCATCACCTTTGTCTTATTTTCCATATACAACACATTTGAAGATGGCTGTAATGCAGGTCTTCCCATTTGATGCCAGGCATCCAGAGTGAGAACATTAACCTCCATGCCTATGTCAATGAGGATGTTGCTAAGAAACCATCCATCCACTACCGTTTCAGGGTAATCTCTTTGTCATAATCAAGGCTGTGAGGTGGGAGGTTTGCATGCAGGATCTACCTTTGTGTTCTTCTTCCCCGGCGTGGCACCTTCTCAACCATGCCCCTAGTAGGGGAATAATATTCTCCTACCTCAGCAGTTTACACACCTCCTTAACCTCATCCAAGTCATCCCTTGGTGCTTCTACTGGTCTCCTTTGCTCATCTTTTCTAGTCTGCTCTTTTAAGCATTGGATCTCCCCTTGTAAACTTCAAATTACGTCCATGGTTTCTTGGTAGACTTCTTTCTGGTGAGCCGGGTTTGGATACTTCCCATGTACTACTTCTTCTCTCAAAACTAGAGGTCTCTGCCTAGGTGCTTCCTTTGCATGCGCATGGATTCCACCCTCTTGTTACCATAAACAGCTCTAGTTCGATTCTCGTATTACTCATGGAAGGAAGCCACATGCATGTCAGCCTTCTTAATACTCACCATGGCAGCACCCTTATCCTTTCGGTAGTACTGCTGACTCATATGTTCATACAACTCTGGGCATTCTTCGTACTTATGTTTTTTTCCACACCAGGAGCATTGTAGAAGATCTGGACATTCACGCTTATAATGGTCTGTGGCTCCACAATTAAAACACGTCCCACGTGGGAACTCACTTCTTCCTCCATGGTTACCATGACCATGAAATCCTCCATGAAACCCTCTTCCACGCGTGCATCTCCATCTCTGCGCTCCTCATACCGATGTTCATCTCTTTGGAACTTGCAATGCAATGCTAGCCTCAGCACACACCAAGATCAATTGCCTCATGAATCTGGTCAATCAATCTACAATCCTTGGTGTCATGTGTGGTTGAGGTACATATTTTACAATAACAAGATACATTTTTGTGGATCACGCTGCAACAGGGGGCACCTACTTGCATCATGGTCCTCGTGACATATTTCATAGTTTACTACCATGGCACATACCACCTTCTTCCGAGTACATATCCCACCATTATCCTTTGTGTGTCCTTCCACGTTACAATCCATGCACCACATTCCTCCGTGAATCTGGAACTGTGTTGGCAGACAATTTCTCCAATTTCTTAGCCATGGCAGCAATCTGAGCCTCTAGAAATGGGCTAACACCAGTGTCAACACTACCAACTACTTCAGCATGTAAAGTAGCTTCCAATGCTTCACGTGGGTCCGTGAATGTTTTATGAGATAAGGCCCTCCTAAAGGGTGTGATCAACCCTCCGAAAACCACTGAGCATGTTGTGAAGGGTGGATATCATAAGATAACTTAGACAAAAGAGTTTTAAAGTGTGCATCATATTCCCACATGCTCTCTGCCATTCCCTGCTGGATTTCTTTGAGAGAGCTAATGCTCTTTTGTTCAAACTCAGGTATGTGGAATTCCACCAAGAATGCATTTCTCAAAGGTGGTATAATCCACAACAGTCTGATGAGGGTCATACTTTCTATACCAACTATGTGCACATCCTTGCAAGGTCATCACAAATTGACTGGCCTTTCGATCCTGGGTCATGATTCCCTTTCGCATGCCATAGCAGCTCGCACTTATGCACATGCTCCACGTGGCATCTTCTATTCCACTGTAATCTGGAAAGTGTAGAGACATCTCAAAAAGACTTGAGGAGGTGGCTGAGGCCCTTGCCCTCCCGATCCAGTCCCTTGGTTTCCTCCGTGTTTCCTCCTCCACCGGATCCACTAGATCCTGAGCCACCAGCTCCACCACTTCCACCTCCAGATCCTCCTGTGTTAGGTACATAGGGCCTGTGTTTGTCATGCCGAGCACTCCCATCATCCCACTAAAAATGCGCACCAATAGTTTGTGAACTAGTACCACTCCCAATCGTAGTTCCTCCACCACTTCCTAATGCACTTCCAAAACCAGCCGTATATGTGCCTTGTCCAAACATTCCACCAAATACGGAATAGTGTGTGAAGCCATAGAAGTCCCAAATGAGAAATTGTATGTTCTAGGCACCGATCGGTTGCTTCCACCGATATCAAATGGATCAACTATACTTTTCCCTCATTCAAACAAACCAAGCACCAAGGTCCTGGTCACTAGGTGGGGTTAGATGTGCCAATGACTCTTCTCTCTCTATGTGATGGACTCTCATCAGAAGCCGCAAGGTTTTCTCTTCCACGCTTACCAAGATGGGGTACCATAATATTTGGGTTCGACATCCTCCACGTGAACCTCAACTCCTTTCCACCATGTCTAGCTCCATAACCCACTTGTAATCCCCATGCTACTGTCTATCGATCTCCTTTTCACGTGCTTCATTATACTTGAGCCACCTCTCCTCCCTTTCCTGTTCAATCATCAGATCAGCCATCCTTCCCCAACCTGGCTTCCTCACCTAGCACTCAGGGTGGTTTAGCCGGCCATAGGGAATGCCTCTAAACCCATGGTTACCATCAAGATTTTGATCGCAAGGGGAATAACACAAAAATGATCCCCTGGGCTCTCGCAAGAACTCAAACTCAACAACTTCTAGACAGGAATACGTGGAAATGGCGTATTCCAGAGTGTAGCTAGTCAATACTCCCTTCCACCAATGATCTATAGCATGGGTCCACTTTAGATCAACATCTTGTAGGTTCTGATATGTTTCTTGGGTCCAAGGGTATGATCTATAATGCCACCCCGATCTAGATGTATAAGCCGAGAGCCATTCGAATAACTCTACTGGGAAACAACAGAAGAAGGTTTCATACAACTCATGATAAAGAGTGTCTTCCACCCATCTTTCACGTATCAAACCTAGATCCGGTACTAAATCTCTGAGTGAATTCATCCTCCATGCTCTTAAACCAATCTTCAACACCTTCAAGTGTTAAGTGCTCCGCCATCACTTTTTACAGAGATCATGATATATGCCATGTTCCCCTACAACTTTGAAAAGAGGTCCCAGCAATGGAACCAAGATGTAGTCACTTTTGCACCCACTAAGAACAAGGGAACCTCATGCGCGCGGCCTATCACCCAGCAGGCACTGGGTGCTCACCCGAGGTGCGAGAGGGAGCCGAGTCTCTCTTTTATGTGAGTCTAGTGGAAGGCATAGCTCATGATTTTGACTTAGTGATTTAATGACATGAAGGGCTATAGAGCTCAGGATGGCTTCTACACCCCTTCAGTCATAATAGAACCAAAGCACGCAACAGAAATAATAGAACTAAGAGTTGTAAATCTACTACTATACTTAACCATTTAAGTAAGATTCATGATTATATAAGAACAAAAGTACAATAGAAATATGTAGATAATACAAGAGAAAGAGTCTTAATACATTTGTCATGGTAACCTTATCACATTCATTCATAGTGTTTACTTATAAAAGATTATAGAAGGTAGACCGTAGTCATGTGCCATATGTGGATCCATACATGTATTCTCACAAGACAAAAATTTCATTCCCCATTTCCCATTACATCCTTACTTGAATTTTGTACCCATTTTCATCCCATAGTTCTCAAGTAATTCTACAGAGCTCCGCTACCTCACTTTTCTCTCTCTTCTTTGCCAAGGGGCATGCATATAAATAGGCCTCTGAGCTCTAACAAACTCCTCTGCAGCCTCAGATCTGGCCCCAAGTGTCAAGGTGTGGGTCACCCGGTGCATGCCTCTCCATGTCATGATTAACTTTTTGGATCTTTCTATCGCAAGGTATATTCCCTCCAGGACACCCTGTCGCCAAGCTGGAACCTTATCCAAATGGAACACGTTCTTCATGTGTTCTATCCCAAAGGCCAAAAATGGCTAAGTCCTGAATTGTTCTTCGTGCGGCGCGCATGTCCTGGGTTCTTCAAGAAGCCTTTGAACTCTCGCCTCGCGTGCCTACACTTGTGCTTCTCCTCCGCCATGCGTGCCTATGCACCCTTAAGATTTGGAAGCTAGTGCCAAAATGTTTCATAATTTTCTTTACGTTTTGAATGTGGTGAAACAGATAATGTTATGGGATGAGGAGGAATACCTATCATTTTGGTCGGTTGGAGGTTGATGCACGCGTTCTAACTTCTCGATCTGATGCTGACTATGAGAGCTTCCTTTTGGCTAGGAGGAACTACCTGAAATAGAAAACAAGACCACAAAAGAAGAGTTAAACAATATATGGCAGTGGACCTAGTGTGTGCTAGATCCGGGAAGTGTGATACTCCCTAGATGGTTGTCAATCCACTGTTTAAAACAACTTAATGTGAGAAATAAACAAAGTCCTACTATAGTTGATATGATTTAGGTATCTCATTCAAATACAATAAGCAAATCTAATCATAACAGGCTAGGCTATAATCAGATCTGAATGGAGGGGTAATTGTCAAGGTACTGGAATTGGTCAGGGTCAGTTCTAGGTTTCTTAGGTCACTTGGATGAAGGTTCTTAGGTTCTATTATTAGCAAAGGTATTAAACATAGAGACCGATGTCGGTATGGTATAACCGATGACGGTTTAAAAGGGACTGACAATGGTCATGGGTAACTAGCATCGGTAGGGTCGGGGTGAAAGAAACTTAATGAGATCTAGTTGTAGAGGTTGATCTGAGGTTAAACAGAGAAAAAGGGGGTGGAGAGGTCTGTGGGAATCTTAGGTATACTCAGAGATGTGTAACAATTAGATATAGGTGATTTAATGGTGTGGGTGGAGGAATGGTTGAGTTTACAGGTAGGTAAATGGTAGGGGAATGAGAGTGCAAGTGGAAACTGATAACAATGGTAGAAGAACTTAATAGACTGAAGTAGAAATAGATGATGTTGGTTAAAAGTATACTTACTATGGTGCAGGTTCAAATGGTTGGATGGTGATGATAGTTGATCAAAGGAATGATGTTTGGTACCACGACAATGCTTTTGAAATGTTATCGTGAGTGTAATACCTCTGGATCTATCCTGGTGCTGGCTATGGATGTCTAGAGGTATGAAAAGGCTCTGGTCCTACTTGCATGCAGCTCTCTTCTCTTCTCCTCGATTCTAGAATGTGCCAACCTCTCCCACAAGGTTCCTAAAGTGAATAAATGGTAACCGACGATGGTTCCTAATTGACCAACATTGATTTCGGGATGACTGGCGTCGGTTAAGGTGAGATTCCCTAGGTTTACTAAAAATGGCAGATCTTGGCAATCACTTGGGCCAAGTTTGTTTTTTCTCGCGGATCAAAATGGAAGTTTCCCTTCTAATGAGCGGGAATGTGGTTAGAGGAATAATAGGCATGTGCTTTTAGGGTTAAACTAAATCTTAGCTCATTAAGGTAAGTGGGACTAAGTCTTAGTTAGTTATGGAAACATGCTATGAATAGGTCTATGGTGAGGTGTCTAGGTGAGGTGGAAATTAGTTTAATTAGGATAATTAAATAATAAATATTGTGAGAATAGGTATTAATTTAATTGAAGTAATTGAATTAATATTAATGTGGGGTGAAAGGGGCCATGGTTAGAGGAACATGTTTAAGTTGGTTATTCGACCGGGGCTAAGGGGAGTGTGACCAAATTTTGGTGTCTACACTTGGTTGGGGATAATACTCAGGATAGTTGGAGCCTCGCACCTCTACCTGACAATTTTCCTAGGTTTTCTCTTGCCATATTGCCCTCTCGAGTCACTGTTGAAGAAACTGAAGCAAAAAGCCATCCTGGATCTAGTTGGGACGTGTAGGATAATGTAAAATACTTGCCTAGATCTGGCTACATGATCAAGACCCACCCCCTGTAGGACAACAATTCGCAGCGGCAGCTTAATTTCTCTACTTTTTTGCTCTCTAATGCTATGTAATCAATTGTATTCCAAGGCTTTGTTGTTGCCTAGTTTTCTTTTGAGGTTTTGGGGCGCACTTCCATGCCACATGTTTTTTTTTGTGAATTGTCTTGTATCATTGTACTTATTAATATAATATAATATCATATCCATCAACCTTGATAACATATGTAGTCCCTTGATAATAATATTTAAGGAAATCTGAAGGATAGAAGGGACAACATTAGCCAAGGACTACTTAAGAGAAGATTATAAATAAGTTAATTTGGCATAACATGACAAGGGGTAAGAATGGTGCGAGATCCATTAGTATGGAAACATAATTTATCCCAATGGTTGACGTGTTCTATTATCAAAACCATGAATATTAATGGTTAAAGGGGATAAATCTATAACAGGGATGCCTAAATGATAAAGAAAAAAATATTGAAAATATTAAGACCCAGGCCATTGTCAATGGGAAAACTCTTAACCATGGTATTTTATACAATTTCTTGACTATATAAAGGGAGTCCATTATCCATGATGTCTTGTGGGGGTGATTTAACAAAAAATAAAAGAGGCAGATTCCTCCTAAAAAGAAAGATCCATTTGGATGCATGCCCATACATAATTAAGGGAGGTATTAAGAAGAATCTTAGCATATTGAAATATTCCAAAGATAATATCCTTACATGGGGGTTTAAGATGAAGAAATTCAAGGAATTGGATAATGAGATTACTAGTTGAAGCCATTAATGTGCCCAAAAGTGGGATAAGAAGGCCTAAAGACAAGATAAAAATAATCGTATAGTGAAATAATAGAAAAAACCCTAAGGCACATAGGGTTTGAGCCAAATTATTCAATTTAAGACATGGGTTCACCAAATGTTTACACCCTTTTTTAAGATTTACTTAAGATTAGAATGGTATTGAATGCACAACAAACTAAAAAAGGAATTTAAGGTTTGAAACTATGAGCTATTCTAATTAATTAAATTCTAGAATTAATTACACAATTTTATAATAACATATTGGCACTTACAACAAGTGTTTAAAATATGCTACAAGATATAAAACAAAAGAAGGAAGGTGTCATTAGCTACACATAATGATACAAGAGAGATTTGGGTTCATAGACTAGAGAATCTAAGATTGCAGATGATGAAGATGCTTCATTAGTGAAACTGAAACTAGAAGATGACCTAGTTTAGGACCATACAGATCTTCATAATAGTTGTACAATCTATGACCTATTGTACATTCATGTACCTACTCAATGTGTGGTTATGCAACATTTTTTTCCTTTGGTGCTTTAGAAATGTGTTTTTTGTCAAAACCTAAGTGTCGCACAATCCTAAAGCCATATATAATTAGTTAAAATCAACCTCAAACCCTAACTATGGGTGTGAGACCCTAAAATATGGTTATTTTTGGGTTGAAGTGTAATATATGCACCACATATGTCAACACTACTCTAAATATTCCTTAAACCACACGTAGTTCTACACCTAATATATATTTATATATATATATGAATGCAATTACTTGGCAACTTGAACCACTTTGAATATGTTTGAGAGGATTGTTTGTTTGTTAATAGTTTAAAGTAAGGATCTTGGTGAGTTTGGAATTGAAGGAAGCTAGATTCCTTGACCTAGTTGATTTCTTCAAAACTATAGTAGTGGTGATGTGCATGTTATCAGTCTGAAGTACACACTTGACTTGGAAATGCAATCTGACTCTACACTTTGGCCGGAACAATGAGAAATCCTCTAAGTTGTGGGTGCCTTAGGTTGAGGAGAACCTCCAGAGTAGGTTGGTTCCCTTCATAAATCACCTAAACTAATTCTCTGGTGAGGTTTAGGGAGAGAAAACAACACAAACCTAAGGAAAGTGGATAAATATGTTGATATAATAATGTTTTGGGACCTATACTTGCACAAAAGTACACTTAATGACTACAAAAAGAATGAAAAACTTCACTAAAAGTGTTCTATGATGGATATTGCACTCACAAAGGCATTAATATACACTTACGCGACTTGTAACACTTATAAAATAGTTAAATGGAGGTACTGGAAAGATATGAGCATCTAAAGGAAATAATGATTGATTAAAACATACCACACAACCTGTTGTATCACACTTCACAAAACTTCAATTGGAGGAAAAAATTGTCTTTATTGCTTCAATGAGGTGGAAAAGTACAATTATTTCTACATACAAGTATGCATAATGACATAATCCCCCCTTTGGAGTTGCACAAGTAAGGTATAAGTAGCAAAATATAACACGACCCTCAGCTAAAAATAGCTCATCCAAAAATAGATAAGATGGCTAATTGGAGACAAATCTAATTTTAGCCTTTACATGCATAATTTTATCTCTTCTTTGCAAATAAATACAATTTCAATAATAAGAAGCTAAAATTGGCTTGCATGAGGCTCCAAGGCCTAAAAATAGCTTTTCATGACCTTTTTCAAGCTTGGTCATCCTATTGTTGACTCAGTAAACCTTTCTTATTTGTAAGGATTAAGGTATGTGTATGGTTGAGTTTGTAAATAAGAAAGCAGTTTTGGCTTTACTTTATTTTTAAAAGCTATCTTTGTCTCTTTCCCTGTTTGGATTGCATGCATGTTCTCATCATGGGTAATTATATGGTTTTATCTTTTAGCAATTATAAATTTTGGACCCTTATTCATGCAAAAGTAATAACCTTGGTCCTACCTTGGCTAAAATTATTACGCCACATGCATATAATCATTGATGGAAAATAGAAAAATACTCGATTGATGGGAAAATCATATGGTCTTAACTCACCATTGACCATGATTAACTAAGTAAGGTTATCCCAACCCTATGGTTAACCCATCCAAACTAGGGTTGTAACCCTAAGATACCCTCATTTTGCATCGAAAACTTTGGATGGTTCTAGAGAAAGGGGGAGGCCCTGCCAAATTTTCTATAGGACACCAATTTTTGTGCATGGAATCTCTAGTTTCTATGGTTTTATTTTGAATTGGCCATCATGTATCTTTGTATTGAGCTCCTTTTTCAGGTTTATGAGCTAGAGTTTCTCATTGAAAGGTTGTCATTTTATTTTTCTAGTTCCTCACTCTTCCTTTTTATGGATCTGCTTATTGATCCTTTGAGCTTTGTTTTCTCCACCTTGGGATCAGGTTTTGATATGCTCTGATATGGTCATGGCCACCATTAAAAGGAGACTCAAACTTTGTATGGTTTGAAGGTTGTTTTATTTCATTCATTGTTGGATCTTGAGTTGGGGTTCCACTGTAGAGATCTCAGTTTGTTGTGTTTGTGCATTGTTTTAGATCTACCTAACATGGTCATTCAGTGTTTAGAGGTGATTTATTCTTACCTTATGGTCATCATGTCTTTGCATTGTTTAACTCACATTGAACTTATTGCTTCAAATCTAGGCACGAGCTCAAAATTGGCTTTTGTTTTTTTGCTTTGGCTTGGACTGATTAGAGTGGCTCTGCTCCAGCTCTGCCTTTCATTATTATTCAGTGGGTAGCACTTTTCTTGGTTGTTCTTTGATTTGTATTGGGCTCAAGGGTTTATACAATATCACTACTCTATTTATATGGCTCAGTGTGCTTACCTGACTTGGTATGTCCTTCGAATGAGGTCGTTGGTTCTATTTCTTATCTTGACCTTATAGTACTTGCTCAGATAGTACAAGACTCTACCCTGCTGAATAGGTTCATGTTGTGCACCTAGTCGATCCTATGCACATACTTTTCCTCGACCCTAGAAATCCGAAATCAAAATAGTTCGAGATCTCGTTGAGGATAAACTCACAATAGAGTTTCCTCAAAAATTAATGTGGAACCTTGTTGTTATTGCAAGGTTGAAAATCAAACACCATCCACCATCGGTCCCAAAAATTATTTTTAATCAAGTCACTATTATACCAGTTGATTGGAAACTGTTTGCATGACAACGGAACAGGAAATTAGATTCGGGGTTCTGTAAATAAGGTGCATATGAGTTATTTTATAATTTATTTTTACTTTACATTCACATATGAAATTTTTTTGGTGTAATATTCCCTACAACGCTCTCTATAAGATGTCCAATGATCAATTTGACTCATTTTCACATCAACTTGTGCCACTAATGCCTCCAATGTGTTTGCAAAAGAGGCACGGTGGGGGTTTATAGAATTGGAATCCCTCATTTTATTGAATTTTTGATTAATTCCTTAATTTCAATCTATTTTCCACTATATGGGTTGATAAATGCTCCTAAGTAGGTTGGGGATGTTCAACAACTAGGAGGGCTAGGAGGCTTCACAAGAATTGTAGGTTTTGGTTGTGGATGAGGTGGAACTATAACAATAAAAAAAGTATTCAATTCAAATTCTATTATATAATTACCGAATTTTAATCCAATTTAGAGAAAATAAATTTTCCTACATCTTCTCCATGGTGCCATTGTCGATTTTTATCTTCATGGTGATTCTCAGACAAACGTGGGAGCTAGATGCAGCTGAAAATAAAACGTGAGTGCAGGGTTTTTTTGTCAAACTCACATTTGGGGGAAAATAAAATGAATAGGGCTTAGGCCTTTTTTGTTTATAGTTCAGTATAATGCGTACTCATTTTAGGTTTGTGAATTACCAAACCAAAGAAAATGTAATGTGATCACGTTTTTCTCATTTTTCATTTTCTTGTCCACTTTTTGACCCCCTTTATTGGTGCACTTACCCATATATTTATGAAATAATTTTTAAGTTACAATAATTTTTCAATAATACGCTTGAAAAGTAAAAATAATTTATTTTATTAAATAATTGATGGAAAGGCTCTAGGGACCATTACAATAAAGATATAATAGTGAAGCTCACATGGAACTAAAAAAACAAACAACAAAGAGCCAAAGAAGATTGACTCAAGCAACCAAAAAAAGGGAAAAACCCATAAATCCACATGGAAGAATAATATCAATAAAAGAAATAGGTTGAAACAAAACCTTAGTAGGAGAAGAAGGAGATTCCTTCTCCTTAACCAACCCGCTGAAACATGGGGAATTTTCTCTAAAGTATGTGAACCATATTAGGGCACCTAAGAAGATTACTCTACCACAGGGGTAGATTTAACCCTAGAGGTTCTCTTTTCGGAAATGAATCTTCCTCACGAACTAAAGGGGATTTGATGATATAGTGAGAAGGAAGAGAATCCTTCCACCATGAAGCTTTTCCCTAATTTTATGCTTAGGTTTCCCACACTCTTGTATCAAATGACCTATTTGAAAACATTAATGCCAACGAAAAGACAATCTTTTGTAATCCAATCTTTGAGTCCAAACCCTTTCACCTATTTGCAGATATATGCCATGTTGATATTATAGAGGGTAATGGTATGATTCTAAAATAATGATGGATTGACTCTTTTATGATATTCTAAAACATATGTATGAGTAAGTTATTGTCTTTCATATTTTTAGTACAAAAAAAGACAGTGTATGAATACTATGACAAATATATCCTGAATATTTTTTAGAGAGAATTTTGATGTGTTAGGAAACTCTAGAGAGGGGGTGGATAGCTAACCACAAGTCTATTATACAAGAAGAAATTCTTATTACCCATGGAAATGAGGATATGGAATACACAACCAAGAGATGATTGAATTTATGGCAAGAAAAGGGAAACCATAACAAGAGGATGGTTGGATATTTCTAAACCTCAAATAGGATTGATGTATTTAGGGAATAAAATAATGAATACATATGGGTGGAAAATCAATTAGTGGATGTGAAAATAAATTTCACAAAATCAAGTAAATAGTCTTGAAAAATGATGGCAGTTACATGATCAGATTTAATATCCATATTTCTCCAATTTTTATGCAAGATAACGATGATAATTGTCTTAATGTTTTTGTCTTTCTTCCAAATTCAGGTCAGAACTTCTTGAAGGTACTCTCTCAAGCATGTAAAATTGTAGATTTCATTGAGACAGAGGTAGGGGCAACCGATGTGATTTCCTCCTCTCATTTCAATTCTTGTGATTATATTAGAGTCGACACATCCTTATGGCCAACACATGCCAATCTAAATTTTTAGCAGTTCCTTGTGGATTGTCAATGATATAAGAAAAATAGTATAAAAATGAGACTGAAGAAAAAATAAGTGACTGCACAAGCATACGTTGTTTCAGTGGCACTACGATGGTTGCCATTTTTTTACTTATTTCATTTCTTCCTTCAAATGTTGACATAAAAATGGCTCAGTACAAAACTAAAATACAACAGACACAAGATCGAATCTCCTAAAATTTACACCCAAGATACAAGAAACATGAACAGAGGTTGAGCACTGAATATATAGAGATGACGAGAGGGGAAAGATGAGATCATAAGGTGACAATTTCCAGGTTACGTGAGTAGGTTTTCAAATTAACATGGGTAGAAAAATCCATAATAACAATAACATAGGTGTTACCATGAAGTGATTCGAACCAGGTTAAGGGATTGTGGCAACCTAAGGCAGCTGAAATGATAATGATATCCAACATCGCATAATTTGGAGTTCCATAAAAAAGAAATGCTTGAAACAAAGAGATCAAGCTTTCATAAATATGTAGGTTCGGGATGATAAAACATCGAGAACCAAGTAGAGTAGAGTTAGTAGAACAAGGCATTCATAGAAAACAAAAATAAAACAAAGCGGTGAACACGGAGATAAGGAACTGTTAGCATTAGTTTAGTTTATAATACATTGTTGTTATGTATTTTTTGGTGGACAGTTATAAGTGTCACCTTCCTCTCCTTCTTCCACAGCCTTTATATTTGGCTCTGCTCTTTTGTTTGGAGATGGAACACATTGAATAAATCATTCTTTGTCTTCGATATCATTGGTATCAGAGCCCGTAAAGGTCCTGTGTTGTGCGTGGAGGTTTGTGTGAGCCATGTGGGCAGAAGCCTAGCATGGAGTGTTGGTGAGCCATGAGGAAGCACCGCCAAGGAAGGAGCGTGGGAGTGTTTTTGTTCTTGCATTGACATCTGTGAAGACTGCAGGAGGAAGCATTTAGTTTTGAAACCATTTTTTAAATCTCCTGACAGGACTATCGAAGTCGGTTAGAACGACTGCTTCCCTTCTTGCGTGGGAAGATTAAGTGCATGTGTCCTGTGTTTCAGCCAAGCATGAGCCTTCTTAGTATCTCCATGACCATTCCATTTGCTTGGGCGTTTTGTTGTTCGTGAGTGGCACCAACCTACGTGGATCAACTTTTGGAGACCTGTTTGTTGGCTGGGACGTGGAACTTACCTATGTCTAGACCAGTAACTTGTTGATTTTGACATGCTTGGGAACGTCTGCACTTGGAATCAAATCTTATTTTGTGCATAGTGTTGATGCCCTTGGATGTTAATGTTGGAAGCAAGGAGGTGCTGGGCAGTGAGGAGGTGCTGTTGTGTGACGCCAAGGAGCCAAGTGCAAACCCTTCCAGCGTGATTTCCCCAGCAGAGTGCCAAGAGGGCACGTACATGTCACACATTTCTGATGTCGAGAGTGTTGCGAGTAACCCTTCCGCTGAGTCACCTCTGAGAGCCCAAGAGGACACCACCGGCATCTATTTTGCCTTACTCAATGAATTGTTGAATACTAGGAACTTATTATTTGACGAATTGGTGCGTCAAGGATTGTTCGACTATTTCTGGTTTGACGTGTGTTGTCAAGCACGCTAAATCCATGAAGAATTAGAGTGTGGCTATGATGTAGATGATGAACACAAAGTAGAATGCCCACAGGAGCGTCTGCATCTCATTGTACAAGCTTATAGAACCCATCTTCATGACAGGTTCCTTTAGTAAGGATTTGTAACCGTTTTTGAACAATCAATAAATAAAATACAATTTTGAGTTTTTAGAAATGTCTCCACCTTGCATTTTTTTTCGGATGCCCAGTTGCTAAAAGGGCCAAATTTCACTGCATGGAAAACCAAGATGTGGACGATTCTTCAATTTGAAGATCTTTGGGGGATTGTTTACGCACAAACGCCCTCTCTCACGAGATGCTGATCTGTTGGCTAAGTATGAAAAGGCCAATGCAAAAGAATTAATGCTTATCACTCTGAGCCTTTCTGATGAGGTTCAACCTCACATTCGGGAAGCAACCACTTCCTCTATGGCATGGGCCACGTTGTGTACCATCTATGAAGCCAAGAATCTGATGACGATGTTGCATCTTCAGAAAAAGCTTCACACGATGAGTATGCATGATGGTGAATCAGTCGAAGCCTTCTTGTGGCATGTGGCTGAGTTACACATAGAACTTTCTGCTCTCGGTGAAATGGTGGACGACAAGTTGCTAGTCCCGCTCACCTTGCGAGCTCTTCCTTCCCGGTTTCAGACACTGATCACCACATTGACCATCACTCAACAAGAGGTGATTTTTGCCACACTGGTGAATTATCTCCAGCAGGAAGAAGCCATTCAGAATGTTCAAGAAGCCTTCGAAGACAAGGCTCTCATCATGAGGCAAAAGCATAGTAACAAGCCTCGAAAGGTCGGTCGACTCCCAAAATCAGAAACAACATCCACAAGCAATAACCATCTCGGTGACCACCACGGCCACTCCGGAAGAAGCAAAACAACAAGGTGGATCGATGGTGCCAAATTTTCTCCACGAATACGCACACGACTGAATTGTTATTACAACAATCATAAGCATGGCAACTCTGGCGAAGAGAGAACTTTTGGCCAAGGATATTCCAAGAAATCCCAATGGCGTGCTCGTAATCAGATGTAGAAGGGTCATATTACTACTCAGTAGGATGCCTCCTCCAATGAAGAGGTTCCAGATGCAACTCATCCGGACATTGTCCTAGTCTCGCAGACTTCGCAGCCATTAGAAAGTGTCTGGTTGATTGATTCGGGTGCCAACAAACACATGACTGGCAATAAGAAGTTGTTCCATACCGTGAGTGACTGGCCCACTGGAGATCAGATCACCATCACAGATAATCAAGAGTATATTGCAGCGGGGATTAGTGATGTCATCATTCCTCTTGGGACACGAAGATGTACACTCACGAAGGTGCTATATGTTCCAAGTTTGACCTCAAATCTCTTGTCTGTGAGTCAGCTTCTTAATCATCAAATGTGGGTCGAATTCTTTGTTCAAAAAGGGGTCAAGTCTTGCATCATTTCCTAGGGAGACTTAGTTATTGCTTGAGCATTTATGAAGGGTTGTCTATTTACACTGGATGTAGTCACTTCATCTAGCATTTCTCTCTCTGCTTTAACGGTGGAGTCCACTACACTATGGCACTTTCGATATGGTCATCTTTCTCGGGGCTCTGCATCAGCTCAGTGCAAGGAAATGGTAAGAGGGCTTCCTCCACTCTCCCATTCCTTACCTGTTTTCTTAGGATGTCTTGCGGGAAAACAACACAGAGGTCCGTTCAAACAGAGCTCTTATCATTCTACGGAGCATCTTCAGGTTGTACACACCGATCTATGTGGACCCCTTCCAGCTAGCTTCAAGGTTTTGAATACTTCCAGCTCATCATTGATGATTACTCACGGAAAATGTGGGTATATTTCCTCCTGGAAGAAGAGTGAGGCATTTTCCAATTTCCAAGTGTTTTACCACCTACCACCAGTAATGGGAAGCCTCTCCTTCTCCTCCGTTCGGATCGAGGGGGAATTTATATCGAAGAATTTCTTAGCATACCACAAGCAAGCGGCATGGCGTTGAAACATCTCGACTACACCCTACACGCCACAATAGAATGGGACTTATGAGTGACACAACAAGATTGTCATGGAAATGTCTTGTTGTATGCTCTTCACCACTAAGTTGGAGGATCAGTTTTGGGCGAAGTAGTCCAGATAAAGAAAGTGTATCTACTCAACCAGGCACCCACGAAGATCTTGCGAGAACAAGACAGGAAGAGTTATGGATTGGCCGTAAACCTTATATCTATCATTTGAGGGTTTTGGTTGTCATGATCGCATATATGCATGTTCCGGATAAGAAAAGGAAGAAGATCAATCCAAAGACAACGCCATGTCTTTTATTGGGGTATAGTACTAACTCAAAGGCATATCATATCATGGATCACGAGACAAAGAAAATGTACGAGAGTTGAGATGTGGTGTGTGATGAGTCATCCTTTGACTCTCTACGCCACACAATGGAGATCCAAGATCGACCTCGTCACATAGATTGCTCACACATCTAGATGATGGGCAAGATGATTCTTCTTAGAGAGAAGAAGAGTTGAGTGGAGACTTATTCATTGATCTAGGCACATTGGAAAACACATCTTCGCATCAGCACCAACAAGCACCAACGTCGAAATGGGTCCGAGAACACTATTGGGGATGCACACTGAACTCACTTCCAAGCACTTCTACGGGAGTCGAACATGAATTCAATCTAGACATGAGGTAAATTTTACACTCATGAGTTCGTTGTTGATAGCACCAAACCCGACTGCTCATTGATGAGGCATTAGACCAACCACATTGAAACAAAGCATGGGTGTTGAATATGATTCCCTACTTCAAAATTAGACGTGGGAGCTTGTCGATCTACCTCTAAGTAAGAAATCCATTGGCTACAAATGGATTTTGAAAACAAAATATAAAGGCGAGATGGTTCAATCGACAAACACAAAGCATGACTTGTTGCGCAAAGGGTTATGCTTAGCAAGAAGGAATTGACTATGACAAGACCTTTGCACCCACGGTGAAGATCAGAACCATCGAGTTGTCTATGCACCTGCTGCAAAGACAAAATGGATGGAAACTTCAAGTAGATGGATGCCAAGAGTGATTTTCTACGAATGGTGATCTCAAAGAAGAAGTATACATGGCCCAACCCGAAGGTTTTGTAGACGAGCATCAACCACCAAGCTATGTTGTCTAATAAAGTGACTTTATGGACTCAAACAAGCACCTAGTGTAGACACCAAATTTGTGTCTTACGACCCCCGCACCCCGCATCTCATTTCGCAACCTAACCTCATTACCTAAACCTTACACAATTATTTATTAATTCATGACTAATGACTCCTCACCCACACCTAAAACCAACCTCATAATGACTTGACCAAGCCCATGACTAATCCCTCGGGAGAAAAGGAGGGAAAGTTGGCTATTTTACTAAAAATAGCCCACTTTGACCTGACCGATACCGGTTCCTACTCGACCGCCGTCGGTTACGTAACCACCATCGGTTCCCTGTAAATGACCACTCCCAACCAAAAACAAAGGGTTGGATTTTCATTTGATCAAAAAGGAGAAGTCATTGGAAAGATCCGGAATTGACTTGGCTGAGTAGAGACAAGTGAAGGAAAGAGAGAAGTTTGCAGAGAAGGACATCAAGCCCAGGCTGCATGCGGAATGAATAACCGAGCCAGTGACACTCATCCGAGCATCAGGAGAGGAGATAGCTCATCTTGGATTGTCAGATCATCCTACTTGAGCCTGTCTTCGTCATCACAGTCCCAGAACCTGCATTTTCCATCAGGAACTAGTAAGTAAGTCTTATATGTTCTTTTAATAATATTTCTTGGATTTCTGAATCACAGTAATTACAAGTCTACCCCCAGATCTATTACCCGGTAACACTCTCCACCTAACTTACATTCCTCTACCCCTACTTTGCCCCAAGAACAGCCCCCATACTCTCTGAGTCTTCTCCATCACCTCATTACCTATCCCCAGTCATTCTACCAGCCTTATAAACACCATAACTATCATATAGCCATCTTATAGCCAACCTTCACCCAACCCCTTAAATCACTACCCCTACCGATATCGGTTATCATCAACCGGTACCGGTGACACTAACCGGCGTCGGTCACCGTGATTCAAAACCAAAACCAGCCTTTCCTCTACTTGTTTCAACGAGGCAATTAAATTGTGATTTTACAATCATTTGTGTTAATTCATATTAGCAGGGGAACTGACCACCTTCGAAAGGAAGTTTTATATTTCCTGGGCCTAAGGCAGCTCCCTCATTTATTGTCTAATTAAAATCTGGTGGTCTTGTATTCTTACTTGCAGGTAGTCCTTCCAGAGACAAAAGGAGTTCTTTGCGGATCGATCTGATCTTTCTCTCTGAGTGCGCGCACACCTCTCAACATTCAACAGGTATTCCTCCTAGCCCTAACCCTTATCTGTTTCTCAAAGGAATGAAAGGATAGAAGCAACTCTATCCCAAAAGCTGAAACATTTATGTGTGAAACATTTTGGCACGCCCGGTGGGACCCATTTCGGGTTTCTTTCTTTCTTGCTTGCTTTCATATAGGGAGCATACTTGTTGTTTTCTTCTTCTAAAAATTTCACACGATATTTTGTTATATTTGGTAAAAGAATTTGTCTTGCTTTCCCAGCTTTGCATTAGTGAAAGTCATCTTCTTTGCTTCATCGAATAACATTTTCAATTTGGGTTTAAAACACGTGCATCCCATTTTTGCGTGTTGTTTTCAATTCTAGTGAACGTAGATTAAGTAACAGGTCGTACACGTGGGGGTGATTTCCATGGTATTGACAAGAAATTAATCTTACTTTCACTGCACAACACATACCGAATCACTTCACAATTAACACAACAGCTCAAAACATCCCCCCTTTTTCCGCGGTATTCCTCCACCCGATTGAGGTAACCTTATAAGCCAAAACAAACTTGACATTTCCCCTAAGTCTTTTGTTTAGGATTGACATCATTCTACGTCTAAAGGCATAAGCCCAAATTGATTAAAATTAACCCTAGGGTTAGTCTGTTAATTTGTTTGTGCATTCTTGCTTGTTTTTTAGGTTCTGTTTCTCTGTCATACACTGCTTTTTTTTGTGATCACCTCGAGAACAGTTTGGTAGGCATACTAAGCCTTTGTTAACACCAAATCAACAAACTTCCTACTTGCTTCTTACACCAGTTCTATTCTCGACATCGGTTAGCTTACAGCGCGTGGCTACATTCTAACCGACATCGGTTACGGCCGATATCGGTTCTTGTCTTTCATGAGTTTCGAAACCAACAACTTGCCAATTCCAACATTTTGTTGTTGTTTTATTCATTCTGATAGATTGCATCCTCTACATGTACTCTTGTCCATGGTTGTTATCACTCGGAAAGCAAGCTGACCATGGTTTCACATGCTGCTCGTGCCTTTGCTGAATCACCTCCCCCATTCTATGGGGAACCCTACGGACACCAGTGAGGTTCCCAAAATCCTGTAGGAGATAAGGAATTTGCAAAAATTTTGGACGCTAATCCTAGCGCTTTGTACAATACTATTTGTCTCATGCCTTTTGACCGTACGCCCGATGGTGACTCCTTGTTGGCATGCCTATTAGTATAGCTGCTCATTTAGCTCCTTCTCCGCCTGATAACTCCGCTTTGCCTTCTGCATCTTTAGTCCCGTCTCCTAACTCAGCAGCTTCAGGGGTTCATATGGCACAGATTGGCTTTCCTTTGGTTAATCTTGGGCCCAACATATCATTACCACCGACTGCTCCCACCTCGTCTCTCTTGCAGACTGCTCCTTTTATGACTTGCTCTCTGCCACCTATCCACACGAGCTTTCCTTCTCAAGCTCCGCCCACCTTTTCATTTCCACACACGTATCCGGTAACCTCAACATCTTATATAGGACATCCCTATTCGGTCGCCTCAACACATTCGTCCTCCATACCTTATCAACATTTAACCCCACCATTGTCTAGTGGTGGCCCTTGGCCCAATCTGCCTCCGTTTACCACAACCACACCATCATCTCATCCAACTCTTGGATTTAATTAAAC
This sequence comes from Taxus wallichiana var. yunnanensis, assembly GCA_018340775.1. NCBI lineage: Eukaryota > Viridiplantae > Streptophyta > Pinopsida > Cupressales > Taxaceae > Taxus > Taxus wallichiana. The sequence continues at coordinate 695,260,658 of CM031236.1, read as the reverse complement.
AAATGATGGACAAAATGCAAAATACTGGAGGCTTACATTTGAGGAAGTCGTAGCGCCACGACATACGAGCAAGTTTGTGGGAGCCTATCCACCCTTCTGTCCCCCTTCATTCATATCCTCCTCAATGGGAATTACCAAAATTTACTCGTTTTAATAGTAAGGAGGATCCTCAACAACACTTGCGCTCATTTAGACATGCCTGCTATCTAATTGCTCATGACGATGCCTTACTACTCCGCACCTTTCCCATGTCCTTATCAGGACCCGCCTTGGAGTGGTACAGTGCTTTAACCCAGCACTCAATCTTCTCTTTTAACCAACTAGCCCAATCTTTCTTGGATCATTTCTCCATTAACATTGCCAAGAAAGTATCTATCACCGACCTCTATGCCATCGACAATTTGAAGACGAATCTATCGCAGATTTCGTTGGACGATGGCGGGGCCTTATCAACCAACTTACGTATGCCTTGCCTCAGGCCGAACTTATCGAACTTTTACGCGGGCCTGCGCTAAGCACATCTCTCCTACCCTCCAAATTCAAACTTTCCACACATTTGATGAGGCCTTTACTATGGCTCGAAAACTAGAGATTCGAGCCTTAGAGGAAGAGAAATTGCGGTTGCGCAACAAAAACCCCAATTTCTGAACCCAAGATTCCACCAACAAACCTAACACCACCAATCCTCACCCATCGACTGCTTCGAAATCAAAAGGAGTTGTGCACGCGGTGATGGTCAAATCGACCACCATGTCAATACCCCTTGAAAACCACCTATAAGTATAAAGCTGAGCCCATCAATTACACCCCTTGGGAGAAACTTATGGTGTGATATTGGAAAAATTGCTTAAAGCAGGAGCCATTACCTTACCTCCTGTTAAACCTCACTCCGGGTTTGATTCCACTCGCGCCATACCTTCTTGGTACAAAGAAAATGACTTCTGTAACTTCCACCGCGTGAAGGGACACAGTCATGAAAACTGCAAGATGTTGAAAAACATAGTGCAGGAAATGGTTGATGCAGGAGATATAGCCCTCGATAATCCTAACGCTCCTGCTAACCAGAAATTTGAAAATTTTCAACAAACCATTCCCGAATCACTCTTCTAACAGTAACATAAACCAAGATATCTTAGCGAGGAGAGTGTTCATGAGATCCATGCGTCTTCGACTCCCAGCCAAAAGCCTCTATCGAAAAAATTCTGAATCAAGCCTCTTCACTAACGCAGGAACCCGAACCCCCTTCATCACCATCAAGACAAGATGAAATCCTTGCCGTTCCTTTACCCATCAAGGAATTAACCACCCAGAGTTCTCTTCTCACAAATGAGCCTTCTTACACCACATCCTTGCAAGACTGTGAGCGGATGTTATCTAACTTATCTATTTCCCAAACGTCTCCTTCTACCATTCTTGTTGTACAAGAGGAAGGCTCACCACTTCTTTTGTCATCCTTAGATGAGAAACCTCTTGCACCGACATCACCACATTCTTTAAACATGACGGATCCTCTCAAACACGCCCTCCTACCTATTAGTTCTTCATCGCCTAAATCTTTTCAGTGACCGGTTGACCTCTTAACGCCCATTGATACAGTGCCTCATCTACCCCCTGTATCACACCCACAGTGGACCGGAATCACAACCCACCTTTCTTCCATACAAAAGTTCCTATTCACACGTGAGGATTGTCATCCCTCAGAAGATAGACGAGTCCTATGGGAACGTTTGAGTACGCCATATTCTACTCAAATGCAGATGACCGATCCAGACGCCTCTACCATATACCCGAAGTGTTTACAGAAGCTTAAAATGCCTATGTCCTCATCTTCACCCCCCTCATCTCTACCAAATACCTCATCCACCTCTATTAGCCTAACCAAATCTTCCCCTACGCTTGGGACCTCACCAATACCCAGTCTAACACACCCACCTAAGTGGCTAGATTTATCTAAAAATAAAGCCGTCCATCCACTTAGGAGACAGACTCAATCTCCTCAACCTATGCCTCTATCACAACTAAAACCATCGTCGTCACACCTACCTTCCATATTGGGACCTCATCCCTCCACCTTGCATCAATATATCATACCTCCTGCGTTTTCTTTAAAATGACCTCGCCTTACGCACCCATACGAGAGAATCGAGGGTATATCACACACGTCCCGCGTATCTGTCCACCTATCAACCTAAACAAATTCCATCATCAAAAGATTTGTTTGTTGTCACTCCTATTTCTCCGTGGTTGTTTTCTGATACCACATCATCTGTGGCCTCATCATCTAACCAGCTAAACATAGCTTCTACGCCAAAGAAGCCACGTTTAGTTAAAACCCATTATCAAAACCCCTTGGCTAAACCACCACCCATACAAATCAACCATACCCGTCATTACCAGAATCTACCCAGTCAATAGCCTCATCTTCCTCTGACTTTGACCCACTCAAAGGGTCTTACGCCAAAATCCTTGCTATGTTGGTGGAGAATGCGACCATTTCCCTACCCCCACTTAGACCTTATGATCCATCTAAACCTCGACCTATAGGTTATGATGAGTCTAAAATCTGCGCTTACCACCGCACACCAGGACATGACGTAGAGGGATGCAAAGCGTTGAAAGCCATACTTCGTCAGTCACCTCTCTCAGATAGAAAAGTTAAGAAAGACAACTTACGAAGGGAGAGACCTTTAGCTTCAATTCCCTCTCCTATACCACCTGTCCCCGCCTCACCAAGATCTATCATTATTACAACTCCACCTCTCGAAGACCATGACTTATCCCTACCGTCTTCCTCCTCTCGTATTCACGAGATCAATATGATTAGTGTTGCTACTCGAGGGTAGAAAAACAATGGGAAAGTGAAAGAAAGCACACCTGCGGCCTCTCTTTCTCCGTCCACCATCCGATCGCACCACCACCTAAAGTGGTTATTCGTGGACCCGCCTACCCCGTCTCTAATGGAGTTGCCCACCGAACCATGATCAAACGACTTCACCGATCACTGTAAAAATGACCTTTGTATGATCTCATTCGGACTTCGAATCTCATCGACAAGCTCTCGTTGAAATCCTTGAGGATAGAGGTCTTACCTAATGAAACCTTTGCTGTTACCTCCATTCTCACACCCGATCACGTTGCTTCGCTCACCAAACAACCTATCTCCCCTGACCATATCTCTCTGTCATGCAATGAGCGGCTTCTTTGTCGAGTTTCTCGAAGACGAAATTATCGACTTTGGTCTTGAAGATCGACCCTGCTCTTTTCATCTCGGCTTATGTCGGGACATTCGGGTGCGTCGTGTTATGATTGATTGGGGGTCTTAGTCTAAACATCATCTCTTCAAAATCCTTCCAACAAATGAATATCCCTTCTAGTTGCATGTGTGCCCGACCCCATCATGTTGCGGTCATTCAATGATCTATTACTTCTACCTTAGGTACCGTGATCCTTAACATTCGTGTAGGGCCACGCACTTTACCCGAACTCTTCTATGTCCTTGAGGGAGAGTTCGATACAATATGTTGTTAGGCCGCCCTTGGATCCGGGCTATGGGATGCGTTCCCTCCACCTTACATAGATGCATAAAATTTGAGTACGAGGGAAGTCCTACACCAGTAAAAGCTGATCCTCCCCTTCAAAACCTGCAATATGTTATATCGCCCTAATGATGTGCTTGTACCAGTCAAGACACCCATTCATCAACCCTGACCATCCACTTGACCACACCTCTACCATCCACTTCAACCACACCTACACCTTGACCAATGAAACCGCCGTCACAAATACCACTTCCTTTCCCATGAGATAACATCCCAACCTCCGACCCCTTAGTAGATGTTTTTCAACGCCTTACGTTGGGGAGTACCACCTATATAACGTTAGTTCTTTCCATACCCCACAGGAGTACGGACAGTTACATGCGCATCCTACCTACGACCGTCGCGTGGGGGAGGTAATCTCTTACGGACCACCTAATTGCCGCACCAACCTAACGTATGGGGGTGTCGACGCATCCTCCGTTACCCCTGAACCTCCTCTTGGGGTGGTTCCCTTCAATCGATTTTCAATACCTGACAAATCGTCGTTTTGCCCTCACCTTCTTGACTCGTTGTGCTTGGAAAGGCTTTGGTTTTGGTCTTTATGAACAAGGCCGACATGATCATTCCCGTGACTGCGCAAACACAATGATCGTAGTGGTCTCGGATTTCCTGAAACACTTACACCGGAGAAACCTCGTGTCAGTTGTATCCTGGAAGATGACGACGTCACCCCTACCAAACCATCATCACCCATTTTGCCATCGTCACCCACAGAGTCGATAGACCTGAATCTATCCCTCTAACTTTTTTTTTTTCATAAATGCTATCTTCCTAGGTCCTCTCACTTATCAACGCGATAATGAGGACCCATCTTCTCTTCCCCTTTGTATCCAGGACATGATCGAAGAGGATTCACCTTGATTAATGTTGTTGAGTGCCGGGATGATGACTCCATCCTCACTTACCTTGGTGCGGATGACTCCTATATTCAACGCGCCTTACCAGTGAAACTCAAACCATGTTGAATGAGTCGACTATAGAAATCAACATCCACGAGAGGAGGATCCTCACATTGTGAAGATCGGACAATCCCTACACACATCGAGAACAAGCCGCCTTTACTACCTTTCTCGTACCCATGACCAAGCTTTCGCTTGGTCCTACTCTTGACATGCGGGAATTGATCCACGACATTGCTTTGTCCATAACATTACCCTAAAACCGATTCCAAACCAGTCAAAAGCGAGCTGAGAAAAATGCATCCACGCATTGCCCTCTTGGTCAAAGAAGAGCTTCAAGCGACTCCTTTCTGTTTCCTTCATCTTGCCTATTGACTATCCTCGATGGATTTCTAACATCGTACTGTCACTAACTAAAGCGGGGGGACTTCGGATATGCATGGATTTACGAGACCTTAACCTCGCTTGCCCCGAGGATGACTTCCCCCTCCCAGTATTGATCAACTTGTTGATCTCACTTTGCGAGCCATGAGATGCTTTCTCTCATGGATGGCTTTTCGGGATCTGATCAAATTTTGGTAGCCTGGCCGATCAACATAAAACTGCCTTCATAACTCCTTGGGAACCTTACATTATCGTGTCATGCCGTTTGGCCTTAAGAATCTTTGGTGCGACCTATCGGCGGGCTATGACTTACATTTTCATGACATTATGCACACTATCCTTGAGGATTATGTCGATGATCTTCTTGGAAAATCTAAACATCGCGAGTGAACATCTCGATGTTTTAACCATTATTTTCGATGCTTTGTTACAATATTCTATGTAAAACTTGACCAAAGAAATGTGTCTTTGGTGTTCTTTCGGGAAAACTTCTTGGTTTTATCGTCTCTTTGCGTGGCATTGAGGTCGATCCATCTAAAGTCAAAGCTATCCTAGAAATGCCCCCACCCAAAAACCTCAAACAATTGCGTAGTTTGCAAGGTAAACTTCAATCTATCCGGCGTTTCATTTCCCAACTCTCGGATCGATGTCAACCTTTCCATCACCTTCTTAAAAAGGACATTGCCTTTCAATGGAGCGAAGAGTGTCACCAAGCCTTTGAAGCTCTCAAAGCCTATCTCTTGCAGCCACCCGTGCTTATCCCACCTCAGGATGATCGCCCTTTCTACCTTTACCTTTCTGCCACTGACCATGCTATAGGAGCCATGCTCGCACATCGGGACTCGGCACATCGAGAACAAGCCGTTTATTATATAAGTCGTACTCTCGTGGATTACGAGACTAGGTATACACATGTAGAAAAATTGTGCCTAGCCCTATCATTCGTAGCCACCAAACTCGACACTACCTCCTGAATCATAAAACTTTTGTCATCACCAACACGGACCCCATTCATTATATGTACGCCAAACCACATCTAAACCAACGCATCGCCGATGGCTTATGCTCCTCGCTGACCTCGACCTTGAATTTATACACCAGAAGTCAATCAAAGGACAAACTATTGCGAGACCAACTCGCGGAGGCCCCTTTACCTAGGGAACAATTTACCAATTTTAATTTCCCGACGAACTCATCGCCACTCTTTCACTCGGGGAGGAGTCTATCAATGACCCTCTTCTTTGATGGATCAAATGCCGTAGTGCGTGGCGGAGGAGCGGCGTTGTTCTCATTCCTCTTTGCTTTGAGCCTATGCCTCTTTCATTCGGCTCGATTTCCCTGCACTAATAATACTGGCGGAATACGAGGCCCTTGTTTTGGGTCTCAGGGTTGCGTTACACTTAGGTGTCAAATCTATCAATATTTTGGTGACTCTCAATTGGTAGTCAATCAAGTTATGGGCATCTACCAATGTAAAAATGAGGAACTTCAAAAGTACAAACATTACGTGGATTCACTTTTGACCTCATTTACTCGTTATTCTATCAAACCATTCCCGCTCCACTAACAAATTTGTGGATACTATGGCTTGCTTAGCCTCACAAATTCTGCCTCCTGACTTGACTCGACATATTCGTCTTGGTCCAACAACTCTTTGCCCCATCTTACTCGGCCCGGTTGTTTGTATGATAAATAATGTGTCTGCTAATTCGCAGGATACAGTACCACCAATTTCACGACTACCTTACTGACCTCTGTTCTCCACACGACCTTACTAGTAATGGAAAACGTGCTTTTCTTAAAGTGTTTCTCGTTATGTTGTCATGGGGGGACTCCTTTATAAACGTGGCTTTGATGGCATCCTCCTTCGATGTCTAACCGGTGCGGAGGTCACCTATACCATCCAACAAGTCCATGACGGTATTTGTGGTGGACATTTTAGTGGCCTTGCCGTGGCTAAACGAATCCTTCGCCTAGGTTATTATTGGCCTACTCTTAATAACGACTACTACGAATATGTTAAGCGTTGTGTTATGTGTCAACAACATGCCAACCTTCAACATACTCCTAGCCATCGCTACTCTAGGTGCACGAGATCTTTGGCCTTTCTCACTGATGGGGTTTAGACCTTATTGGTGAGATTCACCCACCCTCTTATGCAGCGTCACCGTTGGATAATCACAACAATGAGAATATTACACTAAATGGGTGGAAGCCATTCCACTCATTTCAACCAAAAAAAAAAAAAAATCGTCGAATTCGTTACCATCACATTATCATCGTTTTGGTGTTCCTCATCGCACGATAACGAGATAATGGTAAATCTTTCAAAAATAAGTTGTTCTGAGACCTTTGTGACAACTTTGGTATCAAACTTAGTTTCTCATCACCTTACTATCCACGAGGCCAATGGTCAATTTGAATCTTCTAATAAAACCCTAACCAAAATCCTCATGAAAGTTGTTAATGATTCTGGAAGAAATTGGCATGATCACATCCCCTTTGCCCTTTGGGCTTATCGTACTAGCATTCGTACCTCCACTAATGCCACACCATTTTCTTTGGTATATGTAGTGCCGAAATTTGTCTTGCCTCTCGAAATACAAATACCCTCCCTCGAATATCTCTTGGGATATTCTCACCAACGATGATTTCCGCCAAGAGCGGTTAGCCCAATTAGAGCTTCTTGACGAGCGTCGTCTTACGGCTCTTGACCACCTTCAAATCTATCAAAAATGCATCAAGCGTGCTTATGATAAGTGACTTCATGAGCGTACCTTTAAGGTTGGTGATCTTGTCCTCAAAGAGAATCAACATGTAACCAAACTAGAAAAGAAAACGTGGAAAATTTGCTCCTAATTGGATTGGGCCTTACATTATCACTCACACTTATGGATCAGGCACTTATCGTTTAGCTTCGCTTAATGGTAAACTGAGCCCTGAGCCCCTTAATGCCTTGCATCTCTGACCATTCTATTGTTGAATTTAGTGTTATATCACTTCTTATCTACCTTGCGCTCGTCCCTTGAGCTCATTTACCACCGCATACACTTTGTTTCCTACATCTCAAAATCAAATCAAGCTCACATGGTTTGATTATCACCTCCCCTTAAAGATGCCTTCCCCTTTTTAGTCTAGTCCATGACTTCAAAGTATCAAAATGACACATTCTTAATTAAACACTTATGGGATTTTCTTGAGTCAAACTTCCTACAAAACTAGATGCTTTATGCCCAACGGACATCTAGACCTCTAAATTATACATAGATTGCTCCCTCGAAGGATAGCTATATGCCAAACTATTCTCTTATTTATATATAGATTGCTCCCCAGAAGGACTATACACAAAAACCGCATCTGCTCTACTATAAATAGCTCTGCTCCTTGAAGGACAGCTATACACAGTCAGCCTTTATCAGAAGCTTCTCGCATTGATCAGCTTCGTGAAGACCTCAAGAGTAACAAAATACATATCCCTTGTAGACTTCCCGCATCGATCAGTCTATATTCAAAAAAAAAAGCCGCATTCAAAAGCACTTTTGAGTCATGGACTTGTCTATTTAGGTTTGGTTCTCTTTCGTCAGAATAATCACCTTATAACAAGCTCTCAGCACCCCCGCCTATATCAACCACCTCACCTCACCATTTGTCAAAGCAACAAAACTCAAGGGACGTGACGTATATCCGATATATTGTGATTATACAACTCTTTTCACCTATCGACTTCTCGCCTATGCAAGGTACCTAGGGATTCAAGCTCATCCTATGTTAATATGTGGTTTGTTTAGCTCTTCTCAACTACGGGACACTTTTGCCTCTTTTGCTCGACTCTAGGATTGTGTGTTGACCTTAATCAGGATACGATTCCCTACTACTTGGGTAAGCTAACTTTCGCTTTACCTATACCTACATCAACATCGCCAATACCTTACCAACACCAACAACATTACCCTACCAACATCAAATTTTTACCAACCAACAAATTGCCTAACCATACCAAATTGCCTGAATTCACCTCTCCACTGGTCCTAAGGGAGAACTACATCGGTCTGAGGCCCTCCTTGCTTTGTGCAATGGGCTATGTAGGCAGCACTTAGGAGACATGGGGTCTCCCAAGGTTAGCTCGACCATCCCCTACCATACCCTATCATGTGTTGTAAATATAAATATTTTTGTGTATTTCTATTTGACAACATTCATCTTTATCCTTTTTCAAAACAAACAAAAACAACATTCAAAACACAACCATTCTTATTATTATCATCACTCAAAACAACATACATATTTAGTTTTATTTTAGATGTTAAACAAATACATCTTCTCTATCATCGACTCAGTCGGCATCCTTATTTATTCTTATATTCCTATGAAATTCACTTAGACCCTTGCGCCTCCTCCCGAATCAGGTGGTGATCATGATCGTCGATGCCCTTCACTTGGCCTCTCCATCCTCAAAGGTGCCACTGCTATTGGTTCCTCCCACTGATCCACAACATCTCCTGTAACATACGAATACGTCCTCTCGCGTGGAGGAATCTTGCCTCTAGTCTCTCCACTCGTAACTGTGAAACCTCTAACAATCCGTTGTCTCATTCACCTGTGTTTGAAGCTGGTGAACCAAATCCTATGAGATGATCTCTCTCCGCTGTAATCACAGCTATGTCAGGGCGCTCACGTGCACCTCGCAGCTCTGCTACCCACCATACTCTATAGGCCTCTGTCGTTCCCGCATCCATTACCCTACGATCGGCTGCTATCTCTTCTGGCCCTTCTGGAGGTGTCGGCCGGGGAGGTGAGAATGTTGCCTCGGCGTCGATCCTCATGTATGGTCTATATGTCATAGGTATATCCTGAATGAACCCAAATTGTCGCCGCACGTGATCTAGAGGAATCCTCTCGTACTCACCGCCTGTGCCCTGTGATCCACCTCAATCGCTCTACACCCCTTAACTCCTCAGCTATGTTCTCTGTCACCATATAGTTCCCGTAAGGCCTCAACAAATATCATGACAATCGTCACCATCTCCCATACACTGTCTATAATACTCGATGTCATCTATCACGGCACTGGGATCTCTGCTTCTTGTTGCATGCTGGACCCATCGTCTGAATCCCAACCTCTGCACTCCTGCCTCTCCCGACTCGATGGGTCGGCCTATTGGGCACACACAAACAATGTGCTCATAGGCCCAACAATGTAATAAGTACGAACAATCCAGTGTCATCTGTGTTTTTCACTTGCAAGCCCATAAACCCTATATAACTCTGCCAGATATGCGGGTGCCCATGCGAAAGTCACGCTCATTTCTATCATTTCCCAAATAACACTCATCAATGCTTTTGGAAATCTTCCACCCTCCGCCCTCGGTAATGCATAATACCCTACCACTATCATTAATACCACTGCCAACCTTGTTTCCTCAGGGTGTGTTGCATACATTGTACCATAAGTGAATGTCAAACCTCGCTATGTCAAATCTCGTGCGGTAAATTTGAACCAAATCTTGTTGTTATATTATCGCTGCCCCCATGCTCAAGGCACACTGCTGATACACTATTTTTCCTATCATTGGGAGTCTCAAAATCCTGGAACACATCTTCCAACGTCACTTTGCATCATCTCCTGTTGGCGGATAGAAGGTATTTTTCTGGATTCCATCTCTCGATCAACGCTGCAACATAGCATGGTTACGTGCGATTCAGTGAATAATAGTGGATTCCACTTAACCCCAAATGATTTATCAATGCCCATTCAATTTGGTGTTACATCCGCTCGGATTCGTGACAACAAGCGTTGGCGCAGTATCATTCATCCTTAACCTGCTTCCGCTGCGTACATCAAAAGCGACACATAATTATTCAATAGAACAAATCCCCAAGGGTTTTCTCAAATTCTAGAAACTCCTACGATGGCGATATCGGTTATAGATAACCCGATACCGGTTTGCTAACCGATACGGTTATCTCTAAAGCGATATCGGTCCTTATCAAAAATATACCTACCTACTTAAAACATACACCTACGATAATTATTTTGCCCGTTTACTCCTATCTATACCTAAAAACATACGTGAACACCCTACTTACCTACCCCATAGCACTCACCCCATCCCAAACCCTTGCCTATCACCTTTTCTTTCTCATCTTTACCCACTTACACTTCTCTCATCCTATTCACAAAACATGCAAGAATCAAATTACAACCAAAACGTTTACCTCTTGGGCTGCAGCAGCTTGAGGTGGAACTTGTCTTCCCTCTCGTCCCTGCCTGCTGGATGCTTCTCCTTGTTCAGCCATGTTCACCACCCTCTTCAAATATAACTTGTCTTTCTGCCTTCTGAATCTCAGCCCACACTCACTTCACCTGTCTCTTTCCTCCTTATCACTCAAATTCTTTCATAAATTACTGTATCGTCAAATCAACAGCAATCGCATTCACGTATTTAACTTGTTGCATGACTCTAAAAATAAGAATGCTAAAAATAAGAACTTAAGTTGCCAACCAAGCAGTTCTATTTTTAGGAAATATAATTTTGGACATAACCGATATCGGTTACATAACCGATATCGGTCATATAGCTACCGATATCGGTTACATAACCGATATCGGTCACATGCCGCTTTTTGCTTAAACCTAGGCCTTTTCTTATTTTTACCCAAATTTTTGTGGCGCCCGCCTCTTTTTCTGCATAACAACACCATTATCAATATTTGTCATCAAATCACATATATATATTCTCACAATTTCAGCAACATCATCCATCTACATTATAACAACCATTATAACATACCACAATGACATACATACGACCATATATATATATATATATATACATCAAACCCATCAAGCATACACAACATGTGAATTAAACTCATCATCTATATATACATACATTCCATTTCAAAAAGCCATCAACACATCAACACCATCGATATATAAACCATGTGGATCAAACTCGTCATACATTAAATTTCACAAACCATCGACAAAATACTTAAAACATTTTAAACACAACATATGGTCAAAATCATCATATATATATATATCAAAGGTTTCAAATATACAACTTGCCCTGCATAGGGGCCTCTGTGATCTCATAATAATACAAAGCCGGCACGCAGGCCGCAATAACTGTCAAAATACTCGGCTCGCAGGCCGGTCTCTCATATCAAAAATATACTCGGCTCATAGGCCGGTATCAACTATACAACCCGTACTCGGCTCGCAGGCCGGTATATACAATAAATGAATAAATGAATGAAAGAATCATATGTGGGCACGCAGGCCTCTATAAACATAACTGGTTCGCAGACCGGTGCCTATATCTAATATACAAACAAAAACATCTCTCTCGACCCAGGGATGTCTCAACTCTCCCCACCGCCCTCAGCACCTCTCCCTGCGGGTCCTGGCCCTGGCTCCCGCCTCCTCCCTGTCACGGACCCACCGGCTGTAGGCTGCACCCCCACAGGATCTCGACTCCGCGAGGTCTCTCACTGCTCATGCGCCACATACGGGTGATAGTCGGCCCGGTACCATCGAGGACGTCACGATAGTCTGGGCCTCCGCTCTCGCCTCCATATAACGGGCCCGTGCCACCATGCCATGGCTCTTGGGGCTGGTCCCCGACTCCTAATACCAATGGCCCTATCCTACCCGGTACACCTTGTTTGTGTGCAGCATGTGCTTGGTGCTTGGTGGTGATACGTACTGTTGTGGTCTTGTAGGTGGTGAGTACCTATGTGCTATGTGCACTTGCATTCATGGTGGTGCACTGTGGTATGCATGTACATGTGCATGTTTGATGCTTTGGTGTGCTGGGCTATGCACATTGTACTGTGCACTGCAGGCTAAGCTTTGCCCTGTAAGACACCTATACGTGCTGTGTGCGTGACAAGTGCCTATAACTATGTACAACTGTACCTGTCCCTGGGCTAGTCCCTCTCTGCTTTATAACTTGCCGCTTTAAGTCTGGTTGTGTGGTTTGTGCTCTCCTCATTGCTCTCTCCCACCTACCCACCATACCAAAAATGACCTGCACTGGCGTCATCCTTTGTATCATCTGTTGGCCTCTCTGCTACCCAATCTGGGTCCAGCGGGCTGTGGTGCGGGCGGTGGGGCCTCTACACATCATCCCTCGTGTGCGGGGAAGGGAGGTGGCTCATCTGTCGTAGCCCCGATCTGTCTATCGTACCCTCTCGGGGGGTATCGCTCATGCTCTCTCGGCCCGTCCTGCTATCCAGAATGTATCTTGGATCCAGCGCATCTGTGATCGGGCTCCTCCTCGGGGCTGATGACCTCTGTAAGGCCTCCATACAATATCAAGAGTAGTCACGCCCTCTAATACATGACGGTGTACGCTACATCCCCCGTCCGTGAAAGCACCGCTCGTGGTGGCCCATGACCCCCGACCACCTCGAAAGCCATATCTATATATCACTGTGGCCCATTTCTTGCTGGGCAGCCCTCTTGGTCGAATACATATGATATGCTCATATGCCAATGATGTAACAAAAATGTGGAACAAATCCGAATCGCCTCATCCGGCGATAGCCCCCTGACTCTCTGTATAAGCTGCACGGGTATCTTTGGTGCCAAGCATAACATGTATGCTCCTCCACCATCTCGTGTAGTACCCCCATCAGCGCCCATGGAAAGCGGCCTCCCTCTGAGTCTGGGAGGGTGAAGCATGTGATGCCTATCATCATCAACACGGCAAGCCGTGTCTCATGTCTGTGGGCACGATACATGTCCCCATAGGCAATGCTCGCGCTGTGATAAGTCAATAGCGTGGTTGCATCCCCAAATACCTGTAGAATGCTGTCCATGGCTGTCTCTGCATCTACTTGGAATATTGCCTCTCCATCGATGGCAGATCTAAGGATGCGATACACATCCTCGAGTGTAATAGTCATCTCTCCGTCGGGAGATGGAACACATTAGTCACTTTGGATCCCATCTCTCGATGAGGGACCATAAGGCCGTGATCCCTCTCTATAGCCCTATATCATTTGGACTCCCGAGTCCCACCTCGCGCATGATGGCCGTCGGTGCGCTGCGGACATGTGTGGCGCATCCGTCTCAACAGCGGAGGCATCCTATCCCGCATAGTCATTGGGCTTGACGTGCTACACAAATCACCCACTTCATTAGACCTACCCTTTCAAACAACAACTACTTTAACCTTCTATACCCCCTTTTACCCACCCGACCACACCAACGCCCTTTAAACACACCCCACCCACCTACTAATCACCCTAAAAACATCTCAACCTCTCCCCCTTCCCTCTTCACCCCAAAACACAAAACCCAACAATAAACCAAAACCCAAACCATTCCCCAACCCCACCCAAACAACAACCCAAACACTACCAAAACACAACCACTAATAAAAAAACACCCCAACAACGACCCAAAATTCAAAACAACAACAAAACCCAACCAACCAAATTAATAATCCTAGCTAGGGACCGGTGCACGGTCACCCATTACCACCACCGGTCCCCTCTCCGCCGTGCGGTCAGCGTCGACCAACACCGGTCAACCACAAACCCACCCTACCCCAAAACTTCTTGACCGATGCCGGTCGCTTAGTGACCGGCATCGGTCACTGAAAAATCACGGAGCCGAACCCGACGCGGCCCCCCAAATCCATTTTTGGCCTATTTATCTCTATTTACCCACCCAAACACCCTAAAAACCTACCCACCCTACCGCCTTGACCTATTTAACCCATCTATCCTCTTCATTTTTCAAATAACTTCAATTTATTCATTATTTTATCAAAACATGGATTCCTACCCAAACCCCCAAATATAGCTTAACAACATCAAATTCACACAATGAAGGGTTTCGAACCTACCGGTACGACGACACGTCATCGTGGTGGGATAGGTGGTGGTGGTCCAGCTGGTCCAGCACCTCCTGCTCCTCCTGGCTGTGCCATGGCTCTAACTCTCCTCTGTTGGGTCCTCCTGATCAAATCTTTGCCTCCTACTCACTAGGGCCTACCAACCACTCACTTCTCCACTCAAATAGTGCCACCTCAGCCGAAAAATGCACCAATCTCAACAATACACCTCAGACAACTCAAATTGGTTTTCAAATTGACAATGTGACAATGACAGGCCGTATTTTTCTTTTTATAGGTTTTGACCTATAACCGATATTCGGTTATATTGTGCCCTAAAGAACCGGTATCGGTCATATAGCGATACGGTCATAGAGAATCGATATCGGTTTAATCCCACCTTTCCCAAATTTCTACCCTTATTTACTAATCACCCTTTCTCACAACATCGCCTATATATCCGCCCTTGAAAACCCTAACCAACCATTTTTTGACTTCATTGGCATTTGGCCCCAAGGCCGCAACCAACCATTTGGCGGCCGAGCCGCGACCACAACTGACCCATTTGGCCGACCCGAGGCGCATGACCAACCATTTGGCCCGACCCGAGGCCAGGCCGCTGACCCGAGGCCATGACCAATTTGGCCCGACCCGAAGGCGTGAGGCCATAACCAACCATGCGGCCCGACCCCGAGGCGGCTATAACCAACCATTTGGCCCGACCCAGGCCGCATGACCAACCATTTGGCCCAGGCATGACCAACCAGGCCGCACGTGACCCAACCCATTTGGCCCGACCCGACCAATTTGCGAGGCCCAGGCCCATTTGGCCCGACCCATGGCCCTCACTAATTGGCCCGACCCAGGCGCGCCGATTAAATACCTCACCCAAAACCAACAAATTACAATTTTATCCACCCATCATGTAGCTTTTTGTTCAATCGAGCTCACTGTTCGTGTTTTAGCATGATTAGGGTCCTTGACTTGATCGATCGACCAACTTTACCTAGACCAAGACCGTGGCGTTTATCTCAACCAAACCACCATTTGGTGCTTGCCGAACATGCCTAAAGCGTTCTGTACCTTACCGTTATATCCCCTGGAGCTACTTCCTATGCCTTGGATACGGGATTATATCACCCTTGTTTGGATAAACTATCGACCTTTCCTATGAATTGCTTGTTTGCTCTTCAAAATCATGTACCTGGTGATGTGCACTCTGCATTTCAACGTGCGTCTGCTTCCTTGGACCTACCCCACCATCTTACCATCATCTAAACACCATTTACCCTTTATCGACCCTATCCCGATTTCACGCTACCTCAATCTGTGATAGATTTGAGGGGATTACCTATACCCTTACTTGGGGTAACCACTTCTTATTATTGTCAGTGCGGCTTTAACAAAGACAAGCTACTGTGACAACAAGGGCTAATGTAGACACCAAATTTGTGTCTTACGACCCCCTGTGCCCGCATCTCATTTCACAACCTAACCTCATCACCTAAACCTTACACAATTATTTATTAATTACCTTATAATTAATAAATCCACATCATCATCTCTGCCACCTCATTTTGCCACCTCATCATGACCTAGTCTTAACCCTAAACTAACCTAATTAAGACCTATAACTTGGTCACATCCACACCCATGACTAATTACTCCTCACTCGCACCTAAAACCAACCTCATAATGACTTGACCAAGCCCGCATGACTAATCCCTCGGGAGAAAAAGGAGGAAAGTGGCTATTTTACTAAAAATAGCCCACTTTGACTGGCAACGATGCGGTTCTACTCAACCACCGTCGGTTGCGTAACCGCCATCGGTTCCTGTAAATGACCACTCCCTGACCAAAAACAAAGGTTGGATTTTCATTTGATCGAAAGGAGGAGAAGTCATTGGAAGGATCAGAATTGACACTTGAGCAGAGACAAGTGAAAAAGAAGAAGAGTTTGCGAGAGAAGGACATCAATCCCAAAAGCTGCTGATTTGAATAACTTGAGCCTTGTGACACTCATCATTCATCGGGAGGGAAGATAGCTCATCTCTGATTGTCGGGGTCATCTACTGCCTAAGTTGTCTTCGTCATCACAGTTCTTGGACCTGCATTTTTATCAATAACTAGTAAGTAATATCTTGTATATCTTTTAATAACATTTCTTGAATTTACGAATCACGGTACCATCATAAGTCTATTCCTAGATCTACTACCCGGTAACACACTACATCTAACTTGTCATTCCTCCACCATACGTTTTCCCCAAGAACACCCCCATGTATTCTCTGAGTTCTTCTCATCACCCATTACCTAACCCCACCCATTTATCGGCCTTATAAAAACAACACAACCACCTTACACCCAACCTTCACCCAAAATCCCTAAACATTGCCCCATGATATCGGTTATCAACAACCAGGCCAGGTTACGAGTGACTTAGGCATCGGTCACCGTGATTCTAAACCAAGACCATTGACCTTTCCTTTTCTATTGTTGAACAAGGTAAACAAATTGTATTTGGACAATAGCTTATTTGTTAGAATTTGTGTTAATTCATATTATGGGGAGGTGACCACCTTCGAAAGGAAGTTTTATATTTCACGGGCCTAAGGCAGCTCCCTCATTTATTGTCTAATTAAAATCTGGTGGTCTTGTATTCTTACTTGCGAGGTAGTCCTTCCAAGACAAAAGGAGTTCTTTGCGGTCGATACGATCTCTTTCTCTACGTACGCGCACACCATCTCAACATTCAACAGTATTCCTCCTAGCCCTAACCCTTATCTCTGTCTCTCAAAGGAATGAAAGGATAGAAGCACTCCTATCCCCCAAAGTGAAACATTCCGTGTGAAACACATAGTTGCGAAAAAATGGTTCTTATTGTATTCTTTCTTATTGATATCCCAATTTAGTATAATTGCTTACTTTGTTGGCCATGGCTACACGTCATGGAATAATTTCTGTTATCTCGAAAGTGCACTGTAGAGAGATGGTGAGGTTTTCTAAGCTTGCACAAATGATCTTTCTCTTTCGTAGATCTGATGGAAACACCTCGGGTATGTGGGTATACCTAATTCGAGGTGAGTCTTTCGTTTCAAGGCTAGTTCCTTGTTGGTGTATCCTAAACTACTTTACGGGAGTTTGAGAGTAAAAGATAACCTGTAAAAATGATTAAAACTAAGGTGATACACCAAATTTGGGTCGGGCTTTGATTGAGTATATGCACAACTGATCTGTGAAGGATTCTTGATGCATGAACCAATATTTTTCTATAGAATATCTAAGGGAAAAACACTTGATTGTACTGAGGGAGGATCACAACAATACTAATAAGTTAACATGCACATTAAAAATTAAGCAGAAAGGACTGAAATTTACAGTAGGGTAAGGTGGTTGATCAGGGAATTTGCATTCACAAGATTAATATAACATACACAAGACTACAAAATAACTTGGAAAGGTAGAAAACACTTCACACTCAGAGGGAAAAACTACAAAATTTACTTCAGTACTCATATATCCAAAAGTCCTCTAGTCAGAATGCTTGTGCTTTGCAAAGGCACACAATATATAGCAAAATAAATTTCACCCCCTTCCTAAAAATAGCCTAAGGCTTGTACTCGCCCATGCATCCTAATTCTATCCTTTATTTAGAATAAAATAATACAAACTAGAGCATGCAGTTAAAAATAGGCATTAATAGCCTTGTTTACAATGCAGTCAAACTGAAGTTGACTGTTCTATTTTTAATAAAGCTGGGTGAATAATTTTGCTAAAAATAAAATTTCTTGCTAGGCAAGTATCTCTCCATGGCATGCAACTTGTCTCTTCTTTGTTCTGTCTTCTTGTGAAGCATGCAAAAATCAATTCTCTTCTGTGAGCAAAATAATTACATTAATTGCAATACTTTGCAAAATAATTCATCCAAGTATCAATCTGACTTGGACCACCTTTGTCTCTGATGTTGACACTCATTCTGTTTTCTAGTGATCACATGGATAACACTTGCAACTCCACTTCAACTCCTTGGTGTGGGGACCACCTTCATATTACCAGGTTTGGCCACCTTGTGGACTTAGCATATTATTATGTTCTTGATATGAGATGAGGGGACCACCTTTGCATTATACTTGGTTTTTATAATATTTGGCCACATGCTATAGTATATACTTTTTGTCCCATAGTTGTCGGCCTTGGCATTATTTGAAGGGAAAAGGTTGGAAATACCTTTTATTTGATCATTTATATAATGATTTGGTCGGATTTTGTTTATTTTGAATCGATTATAGTTTAGACTTTGAAATTCATGGCAATGATTATTTGTTTGGTGACGTGGGCTGGCCCTTCCCCATGGTGACTCACCCCTCCATACATTTTGTCGGTGGAAATTTGACCTGTGTTGAGTTAGCTTTGATATTGATGATGGAAAATGGGCCGTTGATCTCTGTACATGTGTATTCGATGTCATCAATCTCTTACCCGTGATTAGGGTTTATGTATGCATTGAATGTTGGTCGGTGGTAGTTTAACCCCACCCTAATTAGGGTTTTATGAAAGCTCACCATGTATATGAATTGTTTAACCCTAGTTGGGTTTGGTCCTTGATGAAGACCATTGATCTCTATCCCTGATGGACTTGCACCATTGATCCTGACCCTCGGTTAGGGTTACGGTCTACATTGAATATTGCTGGCGTGGTGATGACCATGATGGTTTGCTTGGAACTTTGGGATTGATCTTCAAGCATTGATCGGCTGTCCTTTTGTTTTGTGACCATTGATCTTTAACTGTGGTTGAGTTCTAACCAAACCGATGCTTAGGTTTGGGCGGTAAAGAGAAGCTTGACCCTAATGATCATTTCATTTGGATTTTATTATGCGGGTGAAGCCATAGAAAAAATTTTTTTGACTCCATTTTGATCACTTCGAGCTCGGCTCTATTTGTCTTATGGTCTTTGAAATCTCAGTGTGATATCTCACTATCTGTCTTGCATCGATGAGCTCGGATTTCTTGATGAAAAAGGTTTCCTGCCTTCTACGGGATTCTTTGAGACTTCTTGGTCTTGAGCTTTCAAGGTGAAGCATTGTGGTCATGGCCGCGTCTTTCTTATGAACTTCGAGCTTGGTTTTTGAGGTTTGTCTGGTTTCTGTATCTTCATGCATCTTATATATTCAGTCTTTTTCTCTATTAGAACTTTCTGAGTGAATTTGGATGATGCTCATCATTTTTTAGGGTAACCCTCAAGCTCGGTTCTAACTGTGAATGTGTTTTTATGAGTTTTGGAACTCAGTGAGGTTTGTGGACACCATTTCTATCCCTTTTGAGCTTTATTAATTTGGCTTTATGAAAGAATGGCCACCATGTCGACCTCTACTGAGCTCGGTTTTGTGTAACTGGCATCACTATTTGATGAGGATGGTAAGCTTCTTGATTTCCTGAGTTTTCACTGTTAATTGGTCTTTATCATTTCGAATTCCAAAATTGATACTCATTTTTCTTTGCATTTTTGGGATTTCACGGTTCCTTTGGGGATTTCAAGTTGAAAACTCATTCTGGGTTCTTCTTGACTCCCAAGTTTGAAACTTCTCATGGGCATATGGATTTCTTGTCTCATCATTCAGTTGCTTGAAAGTTTTGACTGTTCGATTATAAATGGTGAGTTCTTTGTCTGTTACTCTGATTTCTTGATACCCATTAATGGGTTTTGTGATTAAAACTATAAATTATACTCTTCCCTAATTTTGAATCATTTTGCACTTAGATTCATTCTATTCTTGGTTGATGTCAAAAAATTGGAACAAAACTTGACCATGAGTTCGAAACCTACATGTTCTTCTATCTCTATTTCTGGGTTGCTCGTGCTTTTGGGTTTTCTTTGAAATTTTGTCCATTATTAGGAATACCACTTTTTTATTGACTGAGAGTTGCTTCTTGTAATTGTTGAGTTTTGTTCACTTCAAAGCAAGATGGGATTGTATTTTTTAAAACTCATAAGTCTTCCTTATTCTGTGAAGCAACCTTTTGATCTTCTCTATTTTAGACCTTGATTCTGAGAAAACTAGTAGGCTCGGCCTTGTCATTTTGAGTTGTGGTTTTGATTCCTCATGATGTTTACTTGAATCCTTGATACTTATAGCTTGAAACATTAAATACAATTCCCATTTCTATTGGAACATTGTGGTCTGGTATTTGCTGTTACATCTGGCTTGTAAAAGGAAATTACATTTATTTGAGATACTCTGTGAAGCTCTAATATTGTCACTTTTATATTTCATGAGCTTAAAGTAGTTTTCTTCCGTAATGCATTTTGAAGCTTTTCTTTTTCCTTGGCCTTTGAAGCTCTAATATTGTCACTGTTATATTTCACATATGTTCTGTGTTGGCATAAAGTAGTTTTCTTCTTCTGTAATGCATTTTGAACACTTCCTTTCTGTATTAGTTTCTTTTCCTTAAGAAAAATGTTGTCCCCTTTGCAGTTGTTGAGAATATTGTGGAAATATTAGCTATGCTCTCCATATTTAACCGAAAATCCCTTCTTTATCATTGGTGGGTTTGCAGAATTCTGAGACCTTGATAAACGCTTCCATTGATCTCTGAGTAATAAGTTTTGTAACTCATTCCTGTAGAGTTAGTATTGACTTCAAAATCGATATTGTGTTTGATGAATTATGAGTTTTTCATTCTCTGTAAGTTTCTATTAATGTTTGACTAAGTGAAAAATCTCAAATCCATTTGAACACTAGAACCTGGATTCACTGTTTATCTTTTTAGAGATCTTCATCCTTTACTCTGTTCTGAAGATAGTTATATCTTAAATCTGGGTTATTATCTCTTTCTAAAGCCCTTTACAACTGTAGATTTTACCTGAATCACTTCTCACTTCTAATGTCATCATGAGATAGCTCCTTTGTTTATCTGTAATGGCTTCTGATCATGTCATAGATGAGTACTACTTGCTTGAATGAATATACTTCAATGACATTATAGTATCTTTGTGTTCTCATATTTGCTTTATTTTGAAAATTGTAACTTAAAATAGCTGAAATTTGTAAGATTATCTTGGAATTTCAATGATTTGTTTCTCTTCAGCTATTTGAGTTATAAAGAATTCTTTTCTACATTATATATTGTATTTCCTTTCATTACAACTCTGATATGTATGCTGAAAAATCTGAAATGTTGATTTTATAAGGTGAAAGATCCTTGTATAAATCTTTGATTTTTACCTTCCACCGAAGTAATCTTTTCTTTAATGCATTTTTCAGACACTCGGGAAAATAGTAGTTATATGTTTTGATCCAGAATATAGAAAATAACACTTTTCATCTTTGAATCGAGATATAACAATTAAGAATTGAAAACATGATATCTATTTCTCTTGATCATGCAATGCTTTTACGATCTATTTTGTATCACTTATTTGATTTGCATAGTTCTTTTAAAGCATGTAGTAATTGAAACAACATGATGAAAAGTTGTAAATGTCCATTTTACATGGCGAAATCACTCTATCAAAATTTTAACTCTTAGGCCTATTAAGAAGAAATCTTCTCTCTCATCCTGTTTGATATGATCTGTAATCCCTTTTACTTTTAGCTTCAACTTCTTGAAATTTGATTCTCCCTCTTCTTTGCAAACTGAAAAATGTACTTCTATCTTCCATTCTCTCTTATGAGCTCTAACCTCTTCCATTTTCTAGAATGTTTGTTGAACTTTGAGTTGCACTCTTCCTTCTTCTTAGCATGTACTTATGAATTATTTATTTCTCTCTTTCCAAGCTCACAACTTGTACTTGCACACATAGGAAAACAATTAGGAAATATTTAGGATTTTTGGCCTCTCTTATGTCCATGTTTTCTTCTTTCTTTTACTTTCTTCTTTATGAGTGAAAAAAGCATGCATGCAGTTTTTCCTTCAAGTAGAATACATCTCTCTCCTGCTTAGGGAAGATTCATATGCATGAAGTAGGGATAGTGCGGGAATATGGATTAATCTCCCGAGCTCTTTATTGATGATTTATTTATTTTTACTTTTAATGGTACCATGCCTTGAGGATGAAATAATTACATTTACAATAAGGAGATGCTCTGCACATATTATATTATGAAGAATATACAAGGCATAATGATGGGTTCACTCATACTCATTTTATTTCTCTTTACAAGGCAATGATGGGTTCACTCATACTCATTTTATTTCTTTTTAATCAAAACATGCATGGGTATCTTTCTTTTTCAAAGTAGCTTTACTTTACTTTTCAATTACATCCCTGACTTGTGTGGGAAAAATTTTACTCTCCTCTCGTGAATAAAGCATTGAATTCTATAAATGAGTTGTAGATCTCTTTCTGCATTTCTTCTTTCTCTATGGATTGTATAATGAACTAAAAAAATTAGTAACATAATTGAATGTCTTAATCATGAAGGAAAGAACATTGAAAAGAACTTGTAACATTCAGTAATGAACTATGATTTTTATGTGATCTGAACTTATGTTTGTTGTTCCAAAACTTTACACTTCACCTACTTTGCAATTGGATGTCCTCATCAAGACAACATAACTGTCCTTTGGGGCTTGTGTTCTTTTGCTGAGGATGGTCATGAAATTGCAGACTATGTGATCTGTTATGTTTTGTAACAACACACATAGTTGCAGATTTCATGTAATATTTTAAATAAATTAGTAGTAATGACATAATCTAATATAATCTCCCATAGCTTAGGTATACTTCACCAATGCTATCCATTGTAACAAAGTTTCGAGTTGCCCATTTTTGCACAAGTGCAAAAATTGCCAACGGATTCATTCTATAGTTCACCGATGACTTAAATTCTTACATGAGGGTTTTGAATATAGAGTTTTCATTGATCATAACCCATTCGATATTACCATCTAGATCCAACTACTACATTACCTATTCCCACTTTTTATATTATGCATATTGTTGTTGATCTCGTAACCAATGGACTATCCAGATAACTTGCCTCCACCCAAAGGAACTATTTGTGTATTGATAACTGTCCCATCCACTACATACCCCCTCCTACTACTAATGATATGGTTATTTATCGGGGTGTGTCCATACATTGAATGTCATAACACCTTCCTCATATTTTCTTGATCAACCTGCATTTGTCCTTTCTCCTTTCACATGGACTCATTTCATGAATGATTCTTATTAGTCACACATTCCATTTGATCCCACTTGCTTTAAATGTGTTTTCACATATGATGGCTTGACTCATTTCAGTTTTACACTCAAAGAAATTCTCCCTCCACCTTAATATTCTTATCCATATCAAGGATATGTCTACATCACTAGTGATTATGGCCTTCACATATCCCATTTATAGTATTTTTACATGCACTTCTCACACATCTCCACTTATAATAGGGAAATCTTGTCTTGACTACATTAGTAGCACATTGAATCCTAATCATATTTAAATTTCATTTAAAATACCCTTCGACCATGTTTTTATTTGTAATTATTCATTTCTTGGCTATTCACAAAATCTTCCTTGTTGGTATACACATGGATGTTCACTACCACCTATCGGTGATGAAAAGTACACAATGGGCATGTATAACATATGTCATAATGGCTCTTTCCATGGTCAACATCATAATATTTCTTACCAAGTCCTGACGCATCTCTATTTGGATTTGATCATGACAATGATGATCTCTTAGATGAAGTTACTTGATTATTATTCACATCATATACTTGGGGGAATCATTCTTACTTCATTCCCTCTTACCATTAACAGTGTCTCGAATTTCTAATTTTTACATCTACTCTTTTACACACATTTTACATAGTTTGATACCCTTGTATCGTCATTACCTTATGACACACTTTTGTACTATGGTTAACACTTGACTATTGAGGGCACATTATATCCTTGAACCTCACATACTACACATTTATAATCTCGATGCATTCATGACATATCTTTCTAACAACACATTCTAACACAACACACTACCCTATGATGCACTCTAGTGCTATGGTTCATACTGACTCCTAAGGGCCTAAATCTGAAATAAACCTCACATCATTAATACTCTTCACACTCTACACTTCATTGATTTATCTATCTAGCACATATTTAAAACCATTTCCAAATGACACACTCTTGATCTATGATTCATTATTGACTATCGAGGGTATGTTATAAAATAACCTCATTTAAAACACAAGCATACACATCTTCTTGGGGGACACATTGCATATCATTCCATCTCACTCATTCATAGCATACCACATATCTTGTTTATAAATTGTTCCTTCTTAATTATACTCACATGTACACTTTTCTTACTATGTTAGTCATATATTCAGTATGTCATTATCTTTTCTATATACATATGTGTGTTCACTTGCTCTCTAGTTTTGAATGTAAACTTTACACAAATATTTACATATAGCATGAATGCTTGGCATTATACCTCTTATCAATCCTACTAAGGCTCCTAAGGGCATCTAATTTTTACATACTACAAGAGATATTGTTTCATTTTATACTACTTCCTATTATAATTAGCAAGATACTATATTAATATAGACATGTCTCGACATAATTTTTAAAATTTGTAACATGCTAATGGGTGTTTGATGAGCTACATTTTTTTCCGTTTAATGTCATTATTTAAGAGCTTCACCCTATGTCTTTCTTGTTCATTTCTTGTATGCTTTTGCAACTTCAGCCTTGATTGTCTTGTGACATTGTGATTGGTTTTCATTGTTTGAAACCCACTTTTCACGGTTTATATTTTCTTCATGATTTTATATTACACATTGTCTTTTATATGCATGTTTTTCTTGTTTGCACTAACACATATTTGTAGAAAATGTGTTTGCATGTGCCTAGGTTTTTACTAAGCACATTACCTCCCCAATAGGGCATCAATTACATATCAACGTTTGGTCCTATGTTATGGGATACATCCTACTAACGAAGTCATATACACCCCAAACAAGAGGGGATATATTGGGTGAATCAATCACCCTATTCAATAGTACATAGTCATAGTTCGGACACTGCACACTAAAGGAACAAGTAGTCTTCAATTACTATTATCAACAATAACTCTCCTATTTATTTAGATAAGTCATCTCCCCATTCCAAATCTATACTTATACATGTAGGTTTTTTGCACTTCACTTGTTCACTTGTCACATTTTCATGGTTGTATGTTCCTTTTCTTCCTTTCTCCCCTTCTTTTCCTTTTTTTGTTCCTCTTTATTCCATCTTCTCGCTTGCGTGCACCCTTTGCATTTCCACCTTCTCTACATTACATCCCCTTCCTCGCGTGTCTTGGAATTTTCTTCTCAAAATTAGCTAAGTTCCTAGCACTCTCGCGTGCCCCACACATCATTTTGTAATGATTGTGCCCCTCTCATCTGTTTACCCCATTTCCTCCATGCCCATTATAATTGTGTGCACCTTCATTTAGTCATCCTCTTGCACCTCATTCTTCCACATGCATAATTTTATGCCATCCTTTATGCCATTCCATGCCATGTTATTATCTAACATGCTTGGGTGTGCCATACACAACCAATCAAAGCAAACCAATAGGGCATTAAACCCTTACAACAAATCAATGGGTGACACGTGGCATAAATGACAAAAATATTTACAAAGTTGGTCATCCTTTCAAATAATCCATGCATGCCATGTGTCTTGTGTGCACAAATGGCTCTACTAATGTTTTTACACCCATATATTTTACCACGAGCTCTCATCGGCACACACCTAGTCTCAATCGATAACTATTGACGTAGGCTATGATGCTAGACATTCAAATTAAAATCCTTGGCATATTAGGTAGGTGAGAAATGGGAAAACATATTTATGAAAAATTTATGAGCATATCGATTGCTCCAACCACCCGATTTTATCCGATCTCGCCTTCTTTCCTTCCTTCCAACACACCAAATAGACTTAGGGAAGCACATAAGATAGATTTATAGGTGGATTTGTAGATATTGAATGCTTCTTGTTGGTGGTTATATTTCAAAATTAATTTTTTCCCTCTTTCTCTTCTTCTTCCATCAATTCATCTATAAATGTAAGAGTTGGGCTCATTGTTAATGTTGGACATTTTGGATCCTTACACATTTTCTAAGGACTTCATATCTTTGTATTTTGAGTTGCAGACCTCTAGATCTGACTCATGCATGTGAATATCGACCTTCAGTCACCATTGTAATAGTCTGTGCATTTTTGGAAGTAATGGAAGCATCATTTTGTGGTTATTCTTTGTCCTAGCATGTTTGCATTCCTTCTTCTTGCCTTTCTTTTACTCTGTTTTCTTGTTGTGTCATTTTACGTTCCTTGCATCACCATTTTCTAGTTGTGTTTCATGAAAATTGATCGTGTAAATGTGTGTTGGTTTGTGCTACATGTGCCTAGCCTCCCTTGACACCTTTCTCTTCATTTTCGCTCATAATAGATAGTGTTCATCCCTCTTTTCTAGTGTTATTGCCTTCCTTAGATTAGTTTTCCATTCTTTTATCCTTCTATCCCTACTCCCTTTGCATTATTAGTTTAGTTTTCCCTTCCATCATTAGGAGTAGGAGTAGTAGTAGAAATAGATAAAGGAATCAACCTTCTTTGAAGATTTGTCTCAAGTGCTCAAGGTCTCACAACCGGGAGATGGTTTCACTATTTTGTTAAATGAATCAGTTCTTAAATATTCGAGACATGAGTGCAAGTTTGACAACCAATAGTTTTTGGCACACCCAGTGGGACAAGTATTGAATTTTTAAATTTCATATTGCTAAGTTCTGGTGTGTGGACTTAGTATTTCCAGCCTTTGGAGGCTCATTTCAACACATCTTACAACTCCCAACATTTCAAGATCTCATATTTTATAGTCCCAAGCACATTTTATGAGAAGAGTGCATACCGAAAGAATGTTGTAGCTAAAGGATCCTTTGAATATCTCCATCTTTCACCAATAAAAACACACAATAAATCTATCATGCATGCATCTACATCTCCATTGCATTGTGTGCACTCTACTCCTCTTCACAACAAAAAAATTACATGCCCGTAATGGTGCATCAACTACCTCCTCTAGTGAGGAAATTTTCATACTTCACCAAGAAGTCCTTTGGTTCTTGTCATGTAACATGATATGCAAAATGGAGTGCTCAAAAGTATTCCATACTTTACTAGTGAGAATTAGGTCACCCCTCAAGAGCATATCCAAGATATAGCAAATGTGTGTTCACTCTACCTAATCACACATGATGATGTAGCAGTTAGGCTATTTATATCCTCTTTCAAAGGTAAAGCACTTCAGTGGTACCGAGGTTTGAGAATTGGATCTATTACCATTTGGGATGAGTTGGGAACAACTCTTTGTAATTGAAGACAAGTCATATCACCTATCTTTGGTGGAGCAACTAACAACAACAAGGAGGGTGCCCAACAAGCAGATGACTAATTTCAATATCAGATTCCAGAAGACTTGGGACAAAATCCCTCTTGTGGTAAGGCCTACAGCTCAACATGCTTTTCTATATTATCTAAAGGCTTTGAATAGTGACATCTCAGTCATGATTCAATCCATGGGAGGTAGGACTTTACCAGCTACTTACAATATTACAATAAGGGTAGAAAATAGCCTTATTTAGGAGGGAAAGTTAGCTCCTAGAATGACCATGCCCTTGTTCCCAGAAATGTCTCAAGCTCTCAAGTCTTCTATTGCTCATGTTCCTTTTATTAGAAAAATGCACAACCTGTTGCATCCACCTCCTACTCTCTAGCGTAGTAGAAAAAGATGAAGAAATGAAGGCCCTAATTAGGAACTTGTCAAATAAATTCATATCTCTTGAGAAGAAGTAGGCATAAACCTTCAAAAATAATTCTAATCAGGTACATAATCAAAACAATCATCCCTGGAGGAATCAATATATAAACCAGAGGTACACGAAAAATAATATAATGATAGATGGCATGCTACTACTCATCTTCCCTTGCAAGTTGTTCCTCCTACACCTTCTCTTCTAATGTCTAGTTTAAGTCGGTACTTGTTCCGATTCGAACAATTTGGCATAGGGATTTGAATGGTGCTTCCTTTCAACACCTCACAATAAATATCACTATACGCTAATGTTACGCGCACTCAGGCCTATATGATCCATAATTTTTCTAGTTGTGATCCTTCAACAAGTGCACCTAAGGAAGATA
This sequence comes from Taxus wallichiana var. yunnanensis, assembly GCA_018340775.1. NCBI lineage: Eukaryota > Viridiplantae > Streptophyta > Pinopsida > Cupressales > Taxaceae > Taxus > Taxus wallichiana. Next base: position 695,231,718 of record CM031236.1, on the reverse strand, counting down.
ACCAAGAAAGGTTAGAATATCCTCAAGAGGAAAATATGATCTTCTTCAAAGACCTTTGAGGAATTTTGTGTAATCAAGCAAGCTGCAGATGATGTAAGTAGACTGCATGCCCAAGTTGTAGACAACACAAGATACAAAAGGAGGATTCTAGAGTCGGTGCATAGGTCACAATTCCAGCAATAAAGGATGACCCTCAAAAACAAAAAGAGGCATCCAAGGCATCCAATGATAAAATCACTCAAGTTCCTATACATGTGAGGTTCCACATAAAGCTCCTCCTGAAGTAACATGTGACCCTCCTTTGGTAGGTCAAGCCTTTGTTTTAACTAAGGTTCCTACCTCTATACCGGAAAAAAAAAATGAGGCTATCTTGCCTCAAATCCACAAAGATAGTGGGTCTTCCATTTAGCATTGTGGATCAGATGAAAAGGAAAAACATAAATGTCACAATGTGGGATGCCCTAACCATTCCTTCTCAGCATGACCTATTGCATGAGGTTTTGGACCAACTTTCACGCTCCGACCTAGCTATATAGAAGTTGCACACTTAAGTCAACATATACCAAGAAGAAGAGAAGAAAGTAAGTAATGCTTCTAAAACCCCACCCTTTTACATATACTTGATTATAGGTAAATACCTAGTGCATAATTGCATGATAGAATCAGGTGCTAGTACTTCTTTTATGCCTAGGAAAATTTCTTATGTCATAGGTCTTAAGTAAAACCCCTTGTCCAAAATATTCCTACAACTTTAAGGATTTACTTTCAATACCTTATGAGTCATTAAGGATCTTGAGTTAACCCCCATGTATTCCAAGCCTTACTATAACTCAAGATGTGTATATAATTGACCTACCTCCTTTGTTTTCCTTATGACTATAAAGATAATTTACTACAAAAGTGGGTGGTCATTTTTCTTTGATTGGTCTCATATGTTACGCAAGACAAGGTATGGTACCTGATTTACCATACAAGCTAAGACAATATTTTCCTATCATGTAGATTCATATGTCCCATCCCCTCTCCAAGCCAACTATTTAATTCAAGAAGAATAAGTTTCAATTTATGAAGAACAGCGTCCCACGCCTCCTATCTTGGACTTAGTGTTGAATGAATGGGAAGAAAGACATAATAAATTTGATACATATGCTTTGAAGATCTAGAAGCTTATGAAATTAGGCTTGGTACTTATTTCATCCTCAAAGAAGAAGTTGTGTTTCTGCACATGCTCAAGAAAGACCAATATGAACCTTATCTATGGAATTTATACTTTGATGGCTCTAGAAGCAGAAATGGCGTAGGTGTAGGAGTTGTTCTCATTTCTCCTGATAATAAGAGGTTCTTTTTCACACACGGGTTTTAGTTCACATGCTCCAACTATCTAGTAGAGTATGACGCATTGGTGCATGGCCTTATCATTTCGAGAAGAAAGGGATTAAAGTGATGCAAATATTTAGGGATACAAAATTGGTTATCCACTAGATTACCAAGAACAACATAAAAATAATAAGCTTCTCAAATCTTATAGACATAGAGTATATGATCTTGTTGAGATATGTTATGCTCTAAATCTATAGGTTTCCTATGGAAAATGAACAAGGAAGTTGATCAAATGGCCACGCTTAGTTCACGGTTCTCTCCTGTAAAGGACATTTTCAAAGGAAACACTCAGCACATCAAGATGGTGATTAGACCATCCATTCCTGATAACAACATCAACAAGAAAGTGTTTGACAATGAAGCACAAATTGTCTAGTTCATCCGAATGAAGTTAAGCTCTCATTAAGCATGTAATATAACTTGCGTGAAAGATATGGTGATCAAGTGATTCCCCTTAGGTGAAATAACTTTCTGAAGGGCTGGTCACCTTAGAGAAAATGTTTATCCTTGATGATGAGTTCAAGGGTGAAGATAATTATATGTGTGCGACGCAAGAATATTGTGTCCCAGTTAGAATTGCACACATAAAGGAGTTTTTTCTTATTAAATCTTGTGCCCATTATGAAAAACAAGCCTTCATATCTCTTTGCCAAAAATGCAATGATATATTCTCATGGGAGTATGAATACCTCAAAGGTTTTGATCCATGGTTTGTTTAATGCTCCATTGACATTGATCCCCTGGAATCAAGCCCTTGAGAAAAAAGTAGAGGATAGTTAATCCCAAGATAGAGCCCCTCATGAGAAAGGATTTGTCTAAACTCATTGACATAAAGATTATTGTTCCCATCAAATACTCTACCTAGATGGGGAATCTAGTTTCTATGCAAGAGAAGAATGGTGGATTTAGACTCTGCATTGATTTCGAGAGATTTGAACAAGACATCCCACAAGGATCATTATCCTTTAAGTTTTAGAGAGAAGATCTTGGAGACTTTGGCCAATGCGTAAAGATTCTCAATGTTGAATAGACACTTGCTTTAATTAGATCTGGTCAAGGAAGAGGATAAATTCAAAACAACATTTACAACCACTTGGGAAGATATGCATATCGTAAGATGCCCTTTGATCTATCAAATGTAGGCACAAATTTTTAGTGCACCATAGATATTTCCTTTGAGGGTTACATCAACAAGTTCCTCTTGGTTTACCTTGTTGACATTATAGTCTTCTCAAAGCAAAGTGCAAATCACATGGCACACCTGGAGAAAGTCTTTGAGAGATGCAATAAGTATGGGGTGTCTCTTAACCCCCAAAAGTGAAATTTTGTAGTGGCACAAGGAAATATTTTGGGCCATGTGGTTTCAAAGGATGGCATCGCAATTGATCTTGAGCATGTTTCAGCCATCCTAGCTCTTTCCCTACCAAGTGCATAAAAAGCCTTACAGTCCTTCCTTTGTAATATCATTTTCATTAGGTGATTTATTCCTAAATTTTTAGTACTTGTAAGGTCGATCACCCTCGTGCTTAAAAAGGACATAGCTTTCGGATGGATAGTAGAACAAAAAAATATTTGACAAGATAAAGAAAGAAATTTCTTACACACCAACACTCATAAACTTGGATTACTCCAAGGATTTCATACTTTATGCTTATGGTGCTAATATAAGTGTTGTTGTTGTCTGAAACAAGAAAATGAATAAGGACTAAAACAAAAAGGGCTTTCTTTAGCTTGAGAGGCTTATGGATTATGAATTAAAATATAGTCAAATAGAAATAAGTTCTACGCCATCATGCACACTCTCAAGAAATTCAAAAGCATTCTCACTACACTATTAGATAATTCATCATGGGAGTAGAAATCATGAGAAAATAGAATAATGGGTGACAAAGATCATGGAGTATGATGTTACTATCAAAGCCACAAAGTTAGTAAGAGATAGCGCTCTTTATAAATAGATTGTAGAGGATGCACAAAATGAACTGAGACTTCATTTTTTTTGGATGAGGATGCATAAATTGAGAATTTGAACAGAGTGTAGATCCTAGTGCATGCAACTAGATGAAGGACATGATCACATTCCTTTTGAGGGCACATACCCTCCTAATTTAAACAAATAAAAGAGAAGACATCTAAGGTTACAATCTATTCCTTATGTTTTGATTGATGGCCTTCTCTTCAAGAAGAATCTTGATGGTGTGTTGTTAAGATGTATCAATGGTGCGTAGATTGAAAAGGTGTTAGCAAAATTTCGATGGATTTTAAAGTGGGCACTTCTCTATTAGGAATACAATAATGAAGATCATAATGAAAGGTATATTTTGTCCTACCTTATTTTCAAATGTTTACAAGTTGGTCACCAAATGTAAATAATTCACTTTCTTTGTGGGAAAGAAGAAATATGCATCACTTACCCTCCGATCAATCCAAACAGATCAACCTTTTGCACAATGGGGTCTTGACTTCATAGGAATGATCAATCCACCTTCAAGTGTTAGACATAAATGGGTGATGACAACTACAAATTACTTCACCATATGGAAGAGGCTATCTCACTCAAGGAATCAACTTAGTCAATCATCGTGTACTTTCTTGAATGTATAGTAACAAGGTTTGGCATTCCTCAATCCATTATCTTTGATAATGAAAAATCCTTCCTTGATACCAAATACATTGATTGGGCTCTTAGCCTTGGGGTATATATAAATAATTATTCCAATTATTAACCTCGGGAAATTATTTGAGAGAATCAACAAACAAGAACTGATTAGGATCATGAAGCGCATAATGAATATCAGCTAAAGAATGTGGAATACAAAGGTATCACATGCGCTCGGGTGGATAAAATTACAATTATGAAATAAATAGGAACTTTTCCTTACAATCTTATCTATGGCAAGGATACTACCCTTCCTTTGATGCTTAATTTGAATTCATGTGTGCTTTCCCAATAGCTAGAGTTTAAACACATTGACTAGAGAGAAGTAAGAATGTCATAGTTGGTTAATCTCAAAGAATCAAGGAACTTTGCCATGAATAAGCTAGAACAACACCTATAAGAAACAAAGAAGTGGTTTGGCTGAAAAGCTAGGCCTCAAGCTTTCAAATTTTGGGACTTGGTCTTGAATGGGATCTTTGATAGAGCTAAAATGCGGTGCCATGCATATTTTGATGCACTTTTGAGTGGCTTATTTACTATCGGTTCATGCATGGAGGCTAACACTTTCAAGTTATCTCATCTTCATGGAGGCACAATACCAATCCCAGTAAATGGGATCTATCTTTAACCCTTCCATTAACTCTCTTGCATCATTTTGTAGATATTATAGTAGTTTCAATTCCTACAAGTGTGTTGTGTGCACACTATTTGTTTGTACATAGTTTAATCTTCTTGCATGCTTTTGCATGCAATATTTTGTTGCTTCTAGGATTTCATTCATCTTCTAGTAGTTTCATTACTTTTTTAGGATTAAAAATAGATTTAGAATATATTTCAAAGTGGCTTCAGGGGAAATTCTTCAAAATTATAGATCAAAGATTCCATATCAAAGAATCCATGCCCAATGGATGCTTGTGCTACCGATCTCCTTCATCTAGTAGAGACAGATGGCCTGAAAGTTTCCAAAACTATTATCCATAATAACTCTCCTAGTTATTTGGATAACTATTCTCCCCATTTTGGCTCTATGGTTCTACATACGTAGGTTGCACACACTTCACTTGTTCACTTCACACATTTTAATGATTGCAGATTCCCTATGCACTTTGCACACATACCTTCCTTTTCATGTTTTCTCCCCTTCTTTTCCTTTTCTTCTTCTCTTTGTTCCATCTTACCCTTTCTCACACCCTTTTTGCTTCCACCTTCTCTAAATTGGTTCAAATTTTGCATACATCTTCTCCTTTACTTCCCAAACTCATCTAAGTCTTTGGCCCTCTCATGTGCCCCATACATCATTTTATAATGAATGCACCCCTCTCATCCTTTTAGCCCATTTCCTCTACCGAATTCCAATTGTGTGTGCCTTCCTTCAGTCATCCTCACATGCCTCATTCTTCCATGCACATACCTTTGTGCCCTCCTCTACACCATTCTATGCCACATCATTCTCTAACACGCTTGAGTATGCCACACACAACCAATAAAAGCACGCCAATAGGGAATGAACCCTTGAAGAAAATAAATGAGTGACACGTGGAAAAGTGAATAGAACATTTGCATAGTTGGTTGTCCTTTCATCCAATCCATGTACGCCACGTGTCTTATATGCACAGATGGCTTTAAAATCTTATGACAACCATATATTTTCCTATAGAGCTCCGATCAGTGTGTGCCTATTCTCAATTGATAGTTGCTGACATAAGATACAGTGATAGACATTCAAATTCAAATCCTTGGTAGATCTTGTAGATGAGAAATGGGAAATTATCTTTTTGAGCATTGATGAGTAGATATGATTACTCCTACTACCCATATTTTATCGTATCTTCCTTCCTTCTCCAACACACCAAAGCAGACTTGGGAAGCACATAAGACAAATTTGTAGGCATTGAATGCTTATTATTGGTGGCTATATTTCAAAATTATTGTTTTTCCTCCTCTTCTTCCATCTATTCATCTAAAAATGTAAGAGTTGGGATCATTGTTAATGTTGGAAATTTTGAATCCTTACGCATTTTCTAAGGACTTAATATCTTTGTATTTTGAGTTGCATACCTCTAGATTTGACTCATGCATGTGAATATCAACCTTCAGTCACCATTGTAATAGTTTGTGCATTTCTAGAAGTAATGGAAGCATCATTTTGTGGTTATTCTCTATCTTAACGTGTTTGCATTTCTTCTTCTTGCCTTTATTTTACTCTATTTTCTTGTTGTGTGATTTTGCATTCCTTGCATTTCCATTTTCTAATTGTGTGTCATGAAAAATGATCACGTAAATGCGTGTTAGTTTGTGCTACACGTGCCTAGCCTCCTTTGCTGCCTTTCTCTTTAGTTTTTCTCAAAATAGATAGTGTTCATCCCTCATTTTCTTGTGCTTTCTCCTTCTTTAGATTAGTTTTCCATTATGTTATGATTTTATCCTTGTTGCCTTGGAATTTTTAGTTTAGTTTTCCCTTCCAACTTTAGGAGTAAAGAGTAGTAGTACAAATAGATAGAGGAACCGACACTTTTGTAGAGGTCCTGTCTCAAGCGTGCAAGGTCTTATAGCTTGGAGATGGTTCCATTGTTGTCTCAAATGACTCAGTTCTTCCGGATCCGAGACATAGGTGCAAGTTGGACAACCAATAGTTACGAAATGGAAAAGAATCGACTTGGGTCCTTAGTACATCATAGACAACAACACCCAAATACATACACGAGTTTTGGGAACTCGACCTTTCCTAGGAATATATGTCAAGGGGGAAATTAAAATTACTTCAAAGATAATCATGGTTGAAAATCATCTATAGAGAATTTTTTACATGATAGGAAAAGTTCTCCAACAATCGAATGCATTCTATCTCCATTTTTTTTATTTTTCTACTTGGATCAAACTTGATCAAATTAGAACAAAGAAGGATCACGCGATTTGTAGTGGTGTATAAATTTTAGGAATTAGTTAAGGATGGTGATTAATAATAGACCTTTCTCCCTATCACTTATTTTTCCGTGGTGTGAGATCACCAATAAATCTCATACTTAGCATGAGATCACCAAAAAAATTGTTCGTGGCGTAAGATAGCCCAAAAACTCACTCTACTACAATGTTTTCACACACTTTCTATCTTTTTACTCATCGGGAATTAGGCACACATGTTACTTTTACTACTTTTTGTCATTTTTACACACTATTTACATATTTGGATTGAAATTTTATTATACACATGTTTGACTACTCTTTTTATTTTTTTGTAGGTCCGCCCTTGTGAGAAGTAGCAATGAAATCAATGAACACATCAAGCAAAGCAATGACAATAGGTACAATGTGACACAACACATATGCTTCACCCCTAGGGTCACTTCCTCTTCCGTAGCTTCCATGCTTTATTTTATCACTCCATGTTTTTTCTTTTCTCCTTTAAAATATTTTTCCATTAATCTACATGGTTATCAGTACGCATCTCTTGTCTACTTTATTTTATCAAGTATTCACTCAAAAACATAAAGAGGAAAAAAATGTAGACAAGATAAATCACACACATGGGTACATTTCTAGGCACTAATCACATACGACTATTCATATGATTCCTACATGAGAAAAATAGTAATTAACATGCATCTTTCACCTCTTTTGTTTCTTTCTTGCTTTCTATGTGGTCTTGTACACCCCATACCTTGACATACCTTCACTACTTTATATTTCATGGCTCTATTCACTAGATCCCAGCCAAGATGTCAATGCACATGTGCCCTTGTCTCCTCTAGGTCCCATGACCTATTTTTATGTTGCTTTCGACGTTTTTGGGCATCTTTTTTCTTATGGGTCAAAATTTTAGTTTTCAATTACAAAATTAAACCAAGGGAATCAAATAAATACAATTCTATGTGATCACAATACAAGAAAAATCTCTAAGAATATACTAGCATCACCTAAGGTTACATCCAAAGGAGTTCTAAAAGCATCAATGCATCCTTCAACCTTCATTCAAGGGACAAGGGATTTCTTATTCTATATACACATAGAGGAGGGAAGTTAATTTTTCCATACACACATCTGCTTACATTGTTACATCTAGCTATTTATTTTTATTCATTGCACCTTTCATAATATCTTCCTAGGGCATGATTTCACACACACACACACACAAAGATATAAATACATGAATATGATATGTAGGGAAATGCTCAATCGTAAGTTCACTATGTTCGGGGGTGGTCAAGCGGGGTTAGTACGACTCCCCATTTACATAATTTTATTTCTTAAGATTTGATTTGTTTTGGGGTTTTGTAGAATATCATTTATTTTACAGGTTATATGTGAACTATGTGATATTTCAATGACATACATGTGAAAAATGAAGAAGGTTAGTGATATTGTTGCGAAACAAGAAAAACAAGATTCTAGAGATTTTTGTAGTCATAGATGGCTACTAATAGTCTCCAGTACCTAGGCACCCTTAACTTGATTGTGGTTCCCTAGTCCATCTTATTTCGATAGTTCGTAATTTTTTGAGTTTAGTTGTGATAGATTCCTTCTCCTATTCAACATTTTTCCATCCCAACATAAGACATAATTAATTGAAAAACCAACTAAATATTTTATCATGTCTATTGTACCTAGGGTTTCATTATTTTTAGTTTATTACTTGTTTCATATATGTTCTAAATTTATGTTTTATCATATGCCACTCTGCAATCGGGGTTTTATAAATTTCTACATTTTTAAATCAATCATATATATTTATCTTCGTAAGCATCGGTGGAAGATCCTTTCCCTTCATTATTTTAAGATAGTTTACTTATCATGTTAAAATTGGGATTTATCAAGCTTACTTCCCCCTCCTAACATTATCAAGTGTCTTGCATCTCTACTATATACGCTTCGTAGTTCACATCTAATCTTTTTCATGCATCTTACACAACTTGATACTCAAATTTCATTTCCACTACCATATGTGTTTATGAAAATTTCACCTTCAAAATCTAGTTTAGTATTTCAAGGAGATAAAAATGGATCAACCTTGATTATGATGGGGTTTCCAAGGTACCCGTAGGTGATCGTGTTGGATGTTGATTGTTGTGCTCTATGAATAATGGGTCAAATTATTTTCCTGTGACTAAATCTGCAAGCACAAACACTACACAAGATGGAGTTAATAATATGGATAGGTGGGTTGCCTAACAAAGGCTAGTTCTTAGAAGCCAAAGGAATTCCTTATGTGGATGTCAACCCACTTTTAAAAATACTTAAGTTTATTCATGATAATAGGATATAATAATGTGATCAAATGTTTATCACTTATTTAGTCTATTACATATATCTATTGATGATATGAAAGGAAATATGTCTAGAACCCAAAATCAAAATCTAGGTTAGTATCTAGATTCTTAGAAAAGTTAGAGCCCACTGAGCAGGCTAGGTCATCATCCTCAATAAAGTATGATTCAGGTTATTTGATGTAATTGTCAACAAAGAAGATAGAAATTTCCTCCTCCATGTTGTATTGATAGGTAAAGATGAAATAAAAATTCTAGAAGGATGATTTCACTCCCAACTTCTGACTGTTTGTGGTGTTTGTGTCTTTGGGTATGTTAAATCCTACTTTGTATTGGTGCTCGAACTAAATTAGTTTGTATGCATTGTAATTCATAATAGGCTTCCCAGAAACTCTTGATGGCCTCTTAGATCTTCGGATTGATGAAAAGATAGTATCTGGTCAATCAATGTGGATTGCATGGATGGCACACAACTCCAAGTTGTGAAATAAGATTTATTGTTCCTAGTGAAAAGGATGTTGAATGATTGGGAGTGAATTGATGTTAGTGATCAGATGATTAATTCCTGTTATGACCATCTACAAGATCCATTCTTGACCAAAAGATTAGTAACACAAAAGTATTTAATAAAATATTTTGAAATGAAATATGATTACTAGATAAATATAGAACACAAAAAATTTATAGGCGATTAAAGCAAACACAAATGATTTCGAGAAATATTAACAAACTACTAAAATAAATGATTTGATTGTTTAAAAAGAACAATTATGATCTGCTAAATGTAATAGGAAACATGTAATGATTAGGAAATCTTGTTTTAAGATGAAAAACATAATTTAAAGAGAAATAAATGAACCTTGGTTGATAGTATGAAATGATAGGCTAACAGTGATCGTGCACTTGGAGGATGAAAGGGCTTATGGAGAGCTCAAAAATACTTGATGGATGTGCTAGATGCAAAACGACATTGATGAAGACCTAGTAATGCTTTTGAATGCTTGATAATGCTCCTATTTTTTCTTGGATGGTCGTGAATGGTCCCGAAGAGAGGAAGGAAAACTAGTATTTATAAATTATTGACATTCGAGTGAATCACCAACATTTTCAGGAAATTATAGTTAGGAAGAGATACGAAGGGATAAACCTTCTAATTTAATCTTAGGTGTAGGGGATTTAGGGGAATTATTACTTGATAACTTAGAGAAGTTGAATGTGAGGGTTTAGAGGTGGATAGAAGTAGTTAGGATAGAGGAGGGATAATTTATAAGGTTTCCTAATTTAAACTAGTCATGACTAGTTAGATGTGAGGAGTTGTTATAGGGATAAGTTAGAGGTGGTTTTAATAATATATTTAGAAGGTTTCTTATTTAGACTATTCATAACTAGTGAGTTAGGATGAGTGAGGTGTAGGGGTGAATATGTGAATTAATTAATTATCCATGTAAAAGGGGGTATGATTTAGGAAATGTGGGTTTATTTGATTAATTAAAGGGGTGTAGGGATAATTTCTAGGTTTAGGGATGTCATTTAAATGATTTGACAATATTTTTAATTTAGGTTATGAAATGATGTGAGGATACGGTCGATTATTTATGTAGGAATGGGGTGTGCAAGCTTTTGGTGTCTACATTTTCTCCTTTTTGTCTGATGTCTTAGAAAGGCATTAACCAAAAATAAATGAAAGTGTTTTGGTTATATGGGTGATTCAGATATATCAAAATACATGAAACACCAGTTACTTGCGTGTGTTTCATTTTTCAAAGGTTTCCCTAGTCCTAAAGGGTCATTGAAATAGAGTTTGGTACCAAGGATAAGCTTGATAAGGAAACCAAGGGGTTTTCATGTACATAAATGTGATCCGTGGAGGTAGGATTTTTTTAACGAGAAGGCCAAGTGATGGGAGGCCAAAGGGAATGCATCCCATAGACATATGATGAGTCCCAAAAGTTGGTGTTTTTTGTTGACTTAGGTTTTGGGTCTTTTGAAAGTGAGAAACTTATGCATGGGGTGTTTTTTTATGATTAAGGGTGCAAATGATGATGGTTATTACAAACACGGTGAATCAATGGTGGTTAAGGTAATCACCCAAAGTTCAACGTAGAAATTGTCGGTGATTGCATCGGGAAAAAGCATGGTATATCGATTACTGAGCCATTTGGTTTTTCATTTTAACTATGGTGTAAAAATGATTTTGGTGAATTGATTTGGGAATTTTGAGGAATTTTGGGAGATTTTGAGTGATGACATCCTCTAGCAGACAAAGGAAACCACCAACACTGAAGGAGGTCAATTTTTCCTTGTTTTTGTGTGACTTTGAGTAGTTTTAGAATCTTATTGCCATTTTTGGGGTGTATGGGTTCCCTAACTAGAATTGTTGGTGATTGATGTGATCACCAATGATTCAAAGCAGAATTGTTGGTGATTGAGATGAATTATTGGTAATTTGTCTATGTTTTTAATAGTTTTGGTGAAGTGAGAATGTTTTATGTTTTAGATGTTGTTGGTGTAAAAAAGTGATGTGTTTTTTTAATATCTTGATGACATATTATTTTGATGATATTTATTTATGGTTTGTTTACTTTTTAGGTGGATGTGAAATTAAACATTAGAGACCATATTCCATTGATTTTAGAGCAAGTGAGGGAGGACATGTCAGATGATGATTGGGATCATGTAGAGGCCATTGGTTTTGGTTCCATAAGGCATTACAGACGGATCCATAGATGTCTGGGCCTAATACTAGCACTATTAGAGAGGTGGAACTTTTCCACCAACACTTTTTGGTTGCCTATAGGAGAGGTCACTATTACTTTGGAGGATGTTCACCATATTTTGAGACTACCGATCCATGGGTCAATGGTATATACCATCACTGAGGTAGAGAGGGATGAGGTGATGGGTAGATTATATGGGGAGGATGTTGGAGACATCAGATATGAGTCAAGGGTTTTTCCTATGGCCGTGTTTATTTTCCTGAGAGAGCGGGTCATGTTCAGATGACTATGATTATGATGGCCATCATGTGTTATGCATTGCTAGATTTAGAGAGTGGTCATTTTCCATGGATGATGATAGGGGTGGTGTCTGAGATGATGGAGCATCACACGGTTTTTAAGTGGGGCCCAATATTCTTGCACATACATTCAAAGAGTTATGGACTAGTAGGGCTCACAAACGTTATAGTATAGATGTTGGTTTTTATTACAGGCTTGGGATCCGAGAGAACATTGCTATTTCTTGACTAACATGGGTTTTCATGGGCCATCGGTGATCAGCACCCTAGCTTCATGAGGTGGAGATTAGATAGGGGACATGTGGGGAAGAGGAAGAGGACATGGTTTTATAGGGATTTGTTGACTGGACTATAGGTGGGGGATGTTGTGTGGAGGCCTTACTTGGATTTAATGGCATTTGTCTCGAGTATCCTCGTGACTTATGTGGTTTACAACAACCTATGTGGATAAATACAAAAAGAGAGGGTGAGCACAAACTACTTCATTTTGATCATGTTAGGAGACAATTTGGATTATAAGAGGAAGTGCCCAAAGAGCCTATTTAGTATAGGCATGAGGAGATAGATATTGATACTCCGGGGAGTGGTGGCAAGACTGCCGTTATTGATCGAGTTATGGGCTATAGGCCCCTAATGAGGAGGGTTTTATTATACCGTTTGATGATGCGGGTTACCCTAGAGTATAGTGCATGGTGGGTTCGACATTGAGGAGTTTTGATAGAGCCCGAGTGGCATAGAGGGATGCTCCGAGTGTGAGAGACAATTATGTAGAAAGTAGGAGCATAGGGAAGAGAGATAGATCTAGATTGTTATGATTACCTATTTACTACTATTTTAATGATGACAACTGAGAAGGTTGTAGTGGAGGGAGAGAGGGATGTAACTCAAAGATAGTGAGATGATTTGATTAGTGTTTGGGATACCCTCATTAGAGAGAGATGGATGATAGTGGAGAGGGAGGGACCTGAGGGTGGAGAGAGATGTGATAATGGGGAGAGAGATAGTCTCTAGTGCACAACTTATAGATGTCTTTTTCGATAGAGACAAGTATAAGGGACATAGGGATTCATTAAGGAAGGCCTTGGGGATCACAGGCCTTCTATATCTGGTGTGGGGATGTCGGAAATGGCTCATTCGGTAGGAAGAGAGAGGCATATCTAGTAACTCCTCCATCTTGGGAAGATTTCAGTCTGGACACTATGATTTTATGTGAGGGGAAGAGTGGGATTAGTATGTTGATTTTATCATCAAGAACAACTTGGATGCCAATTTGTATATAGATGATGTGGTTTCCAAAGGGAAGCTATAATCATAGTGAAGGCCTAATGCAAGCACTTGTGAGTGTGGGGTAGACCACCTTAGAGGCCATAGTAGATGGGGACGATGAGGGAGGATCTAGAGATGAGGTTTTGGTCACGAGTGTTATAAGAGGGGTTAGAGAAACATGTTTCATTTGAGGCACACATGCTCCTAGAGGAGAGGGTAGTGCTAGTACCATTATTGGAGATGTGGATTTTATGAGCTCATTATATGATGACATAGGCTCATTGAAGCCCATTTTTGTATGATAAGGATATATACTATTTTTTTGGAATTTAATTATGATGTTTATGGAATTTGATTTATATGTACAAAGATGTGATTTGATGGATTATGGCTTATATTGTACTTTAATTTGCATGTGGTATATGTTGTATGTTTTTATTTTAAAATGTGTTAATGTTTTAGATGGATTTTGATGAATGTGATATGTTAAAATGTTTGGTTACATATGTTTTAGATGTGGTTAAATTCTTGATTGATTTAAATGAATTTAAAATATGATCCAACAAATGTGCTAAATAAAAACGTGACAAAATGTGGTAAAATTTGGAATGATTTCCCCACTATGAATTTAATATACATGCGACGGGTTTCAAAATGGTGTGAAAACACTTGTACTTGTGGTGTTCTTAGATGTTAAATAATATTATCAATGGGTAGTTACACAAACCACGATGAGAATTTGGATTTGATCGAATGTACCTTGCTAAGATGACAAAAGAGATATTATATATGTAGGTCGATCTAGGAGAAATGGATATCCTTTTCAAAGGTTTCATTGGAATGATGCCCCATCTTTTTACATTATTTTGAAGAAAATTGATCAATACGGGAAGTTTTCTATAATGGTAAAGTTGATCGATGTGAGAATATTTATTGGATGATTTGATATTGATATGTTTTTCAAGGTTTTTCAACGCGGAATCATTTTATATGAGTAGTCATCCTTTGAGGGTATGGTCTACATTTTTAAATTTTGACCAAATAGCCTTCCTTTGAGGGATCACCCATAATTTTTACTAGTAGTTGTCCTTTCGAGGAAGCTAGACTAATTTTTATATTTTTGATAATGAATTAGACTTGTGAATATATCTCCTTTAAGAGGAGGAGTCTATTATATTATTTTGATAAGAGGTGCATCTAAATGATATATATTTGAGATGAGGGAAAAACCCTAATAGAATTTTTCAAGAAGGGGATAAAATGTGCATCCAACCTACACACACATGCCCCATGTAATGTTTTTATTGGTATGGGATGGATGGGTGTAAATGAAGGGTTCCTACAAAGGAAGGAGCTTGTTTGGAATGAAAGATGTGATAAATAGAGTCAGTGGTGCTCATTTGTAAGGCATATCTAGGATCTGATGGATAGCCACAAGATTGAAATGGTATGATGAAGTGATAATATTAGGAGGTAAAAACTATCATGATGATCAATTATTTAATAGTAGAAAGACTTTAAATGTGAGGCATTCAGAGGTTCCCTTTAGGTTCCCGTATAGAGAAGCAAGAGGATACACTCTTAACACATACTTCGAGTAATAACATATGGACCAATCCAATTAGGGATAAACTTTCCACTTATCGTTATCCAATTTTTCCCTGGGAAAAATCGACAAACAGATATTTTGCACATAGAAAAATAGAGGATTTTATCCATTAAGAGAGCTTGCATTTGATTGAGTTTTCCAAAAGGATTAAAAGCAGCCTAATCAATTTGAAGAGTTTTTGTGAAAGAATAAGTTTGAAATCTAAATTTTTGGAATTCGGAGGTGGAGCTTTTATTTAGGTAGGCTAAGGAAGATTTCGGGATCTCAAAAGGAAAAAGAGTTTAAAAAACTGAAACTCAAATTCTAAACTTTTGGAATTTCAGGTTTTGGGGTTTGAGTTCTGATCGCTAATTTTGGAAAAAAGGAAAAGGGATTTTCAGAAACTCAAAACTCTGAAAGTCTGAAATTTTAGATTTCGTGTTTTGGAATTTTAGAACTCTCAATGCCATTTTGAAGGTGAATAAAGTATTCAAACCGAAACCAAAATATGGGAAAGTTGATCAATTTAGGAATTTCTGGAGGTTACGTACATTGTGAATCCAAAGAAGGAAGATCACCACCCACCATTTTTGCATGAGAATGACACCCCGATCCTTTAGATGGCCAATAATTTTTATTTTTGGGAGCTCAGATTTGCAAGAAATTACTTTGAGTGAGACTAAGTTATTCAAAATCAAGAAATACAGTTTTCCATTTTTAGGGTGTTAGACTTCTCACCTACCAAATTAATGAGGAAAGTATGGGCTTATTTTTTTTCCCAACAAGACATAGTACATAGAGGTATGGGTTTTGCAAGGATTCTCATTAATGTTGTAGATGAATTCAATGCATTCTAGGGTGGTTGGATAGGATTTCAAATTCCTCTCTCCCCTTATCTCATTATTCCTATATATTATTTCTGAGGGGCATTTGTCATAAAAAGTTGGATAATTTTTCTTTGCACCCTCCCTTCTTTTCTACGATACTGTAAGTGAAATTTTGGAGTTCAAACCTCCCATCTAAATGTAAATGTAATCTTTCCTCTTGACCATTGTAATGCACTTCGTATCAAATTTGTGGAGCAATAAAATAAGTCAAGTGAATGATTTCAACCCTCTCTTTTGTTCATTTCCTTCATCTCGATCTCTCATTGTAGTTTTGGTTATCTATGGTGGTTGTATTACGTTTACTTCATTTTAATGTAGAGACATTTTGATTTTCTTTAAGTAAAATATCAATCAATTGTAAAGTCATGTTATTTGACATGTTTGGTATATGATTTAATAATATGTTCATGATGAACTCGATGATGTTCAAGGGATACTATATGTTTTTCATCTAAAATTCAAGTTCTTCTAAATGGTCTTGGTATTGTTCTTCGTTAGGGATGAAATATTTGAGAGACACAGAGAGTGATGGAATTTGGATTTTGAGATGTAGGACAACTTATAAACCATAGACATGTGCGATTAAATAGGGCATAACATCGGTAGGTGTATATATGCTAGTTCGATAAGCATTTGAGAGAGAATAGAAGATTTAGAGATGCCAATTGCTACACTGCAAAGCATCTACTATTTTCTTAAGGATTTTGTTAAGTTTTTGTTATAAGTCTTAGCATGTCCATTTTCTTTAGGATAATATGGTGATGAAAAAATGAGTTTGATGTTGAATGCATCATATATATTTTTAACTTCCTTATTTTTGAAGTATTTTCCATTGTTTGTGATGAGCTTATGTGGGATACCAAAACGACATATAATTTTTGGTATATGAAGTTAATAATAGGTCCCAATTTTTTTGAGGTTAAAGGAATGGCTTCAACCCATTTAGTGAAATATTCAAGTTGTTGTGATTATGGAATGATGTTGTTGGGATGATTTTGGATTGATTTCACTGATGAGATGTAATCCTCATCGAGAGAAAGGCCATAAGTCCTTAGCGGGTTGTAGTTCTTGAATAGAGACTTGAATGATATTAGAGTGAAGTTAACATTTAACAAGTTTATTTACATATGCACAATAGTCTTTGGTGATGGTAGGCCATTAATACCCTAGTCATATGATGTGTTTAGTGATGGAATTTCCACTAAAAGTGACCCACATAGATTCCATTGTGGAATTCTTTAATCACTTTGGTTGATTCATGTGATTTAAGGCATCACAACATTATACATTCAAATATACATTTATAAAGGATACCTTGATGATGACGAAGCGGGTGATGCGTTGAAGAAATAATTGTTTAATACCATGTGATAATTCTGATGGGAATTTACATTCAGCAAGATAATCATATATTTGAGTTTACCATAGATCGGGTGGGTAATTGTGAATGATATTAATGGAAGGTAGCTCATTTTTATGTGAAGGATGATCCAAACATTGAACAACTATGGAATTTTTGGTTTTATCCTTTGATTTTTTATTTAAAAAGACAAGGATCCGAGATATGTCATGATTTCTATGAAACCTATTAGAGGATCACGAGGTGGATTAAATTGTGTAATGATTGAATGCGTCAAGTTGAAAGTCGATGACTACTTTATATTTTTATAGGATTTCATTTTTACATTAGTATTCTCCTTTTACTTGACTAATGAAAAGTTGTGAATCTCCATAGATTTCTAAGATGTGGACACCTAAGAGAATAGTTGTATTTAGACTCATGACTAAGGATTCATATTCTTCCATGTTGTTAGTACATTCGAAGTCATGTTTGAATGATAATGAAAGTGGAATGTTCTAGGGAGGTATGATAACAACTATGGATCCTCCCCTTCTTGGAATTTAGAACCATCAAAGAAGAGGGTCATTTTAATAGGGATGAATTTGGATTCATCGATGTTGTTGATGGATTCATCTAGGAAGTATTCTAGAGTTGGTTGATTATCTTGAAGAGTTATATCAGCAAGTTGATCTACAATGACTTGACCTTTAATATATTTTGAGATATGATTTTGAGGTCAAATTAAGTCATGAGCATAAGCCATCGAGTTATGTGGTCATTATGATAAGGTTTAGCATGCATGGATTTAAGTGGATTAAAGCTAGTGATCACATATGTGTTGTTATTGAGGAGAAAATGTTGAAGTTTTGAGGTGGAGAAGTATAACACACAACATAGTTTTTCAGCTTCATTATAACACGTTTCATACTATGAAGTGTGTAGCTAATGTAGTATGTGTCATGTTCATGACCTTGATTATCACGGTGGGTGAGCATAGCTCCTAGTGCATGCTCTAAAGTGGATATGTATAGATAAAATGGTCTCCCCTTCATGAGGTGGAGTAAGAATGGGTGGTGATAATAGATATTATTTGATTTTTTCAAATGAATTTTGGCAATCAGTATATCAATGAAATTTTATGTCTTTATGGAAAATATGGTGAACGAAACAGTTGTGAAATAGTCATAATCTATGATATGAAATGTCGAATTGAATATAACTTACCTTGGAGGCTACGTAGTTGTATAGATTAGAAGGTGGAGTCATTTCAATGATTTCTCTAACCTTTTCGGGTCTAGCTCAATGCCTCATATGGATATGATAAATTCTAAAAGTTTTCCAGTGAGTACACAAAAACACACTTTCGGGATTAAGGTGAAGACAAAATTGGATTAGATGAGTGAAGATTGATTCAAGGATTCAAGAAGGTCTTTTCATGATTTAGATTGTCTTAAAAGGTCATTGACGTAGTTTTCAATAATTTTTGGATGAGTTCATTCAAGATGTATGTTATGGTGCGATGATAAGTAACCCCTACATTTTTAGGCCAAATGGCATGACATGGTAGCAGAAATTTCCCAAGGGGTGATAAAATAATTTTTGTGTTGATCTTTGGGAGCGATGAGGATTTGGTTATAACCAGAAAAACCATCTATAAGGGAGAGTATTTGTGGCCGGTTGTTAGGTCGATGAGTTGGTCTATGTTTGGAATGGGGAAACCATCCTTTGGACAAGCGAGGTTGAGATCCCTGAAGTCTATGCAAATGTGTATCTTTCCTGAAGCTTTGGTTATGGGGATGACGTTAGAGACCCATTGTGGATATTCAATGGGTATGATGAATTTGGAAGATAAGAGGCATTGTAGATCTTCCTTAACAATGAGAGCTATGGGAATGCATTTTATGGAGTTTTTGTTTAATTGGTTTAGCATCAACATACATGACTATCTTGTGTATTCCAATGTTAAGATCCATCCTAGGCATATCATTGTATGACCAGGTGAAGGATTGGTGATATTTTATTATAAATGAAGTAAAATCATCTAGTTATTGTGAGTCTAGAGATTGACCTGACATTAACCATGAGAGGATCCTGAGGGGTTCCTTAGTTAACATTGAGGGTGCATTCATTAAAGACATTTGATGTGTCATATGGTAGGAATTTATGAAGAAAATAGTCTTCATCTCCCATATGTGAAAGGATATCTTGGTCATCAGTGACTTTGGAGGATATATACTGATAGTAGGTGAATCTTCATCAACCATTTCTGGTCAAACAAGGGGTAATGATTTAGTGGAGTGATTAGATTAATAAGTGAGTGGCCCTAAAGATACAACATTGATTAAAAAATGTTAGGTGGGATGGGTACAATGTCGTTTGTGTCCATAGGATCTTCAGGGTTTGATGAGGTGATGGTTCTAGTTTGGAAATAGTTATGGATGTGGCAAGTTCAGATGTAGGGGCTTCAAACATTCTAGAAGTGAAAACTTTTATAACCTAAACCACTTTTCTCATTGGCTTTAAGGGAGCACATAGGATGGGTTGATCATGGGTTCCTTATTCATAATGCCCGAGGCCTAAACCTATCCATGTACAATGATGGAGATACATATGAGTGAATTTTGGATTTTCAAGGGATTTTAATGTTTAGGCATGGTGTGATGTGGATTGATAACGTGGGATGTAGGATTATTGAGTCCCCTATAGACAAGGTTTGTTTTGAGATAAGAAATACTTTAAGATATAATATCTCCTATATTTGAGACATACGGGGTTGCTTGTCAGGGTGACCATATGTTTTGGGTGAAGGGATGGAGTTAAGCATGAGGAGATGATATTCCCCAAGTGTAAGACATTTTACAACCTCACTAAGAGAGGAATCATCTAGTAACTTGGAAGAAGGGATAAATGTGCTAGTAGACACTTCATCAGATGACTCAAGTATGGATTTAGGTAGAAGGATATTTTTTGACCGATAAATCATGTAACAATTAGAAAAGGGATTTGGATTAGTGAGAAAAGGGAAATTATGACCGTCATGTTCATATTTAAAACAACAATGTAGGGTGGAGGGAACATAATGCATGGTGCGTATCCAAGGTCATCCTAATAATATGTTGTACTAAAACTCTCCTTTTATAATGTAGAAGAGCTCTAGTAGGGTTTTGATGCCAACCTTAAGTGGTAGAATTATGGAGCCTAACGTGAGTGTGATGGTGTCATTGAAGGAATGTAATAAGACTAGCATTTGAGTGATAATAGTGTTGGGTAGTTTTAGATAGTTAAAGGTGAGGGATGATATGATGTTAATGGAGACACTACTATCAATTATGATCCTCTTGATAAATATTTCATTAATTTGAGTGGTAATGAAGAGTGGTAGGTTGTGGTCCTTCGATTTAAGAGAGGGAATTTTAGATGGTTCGAATGATATAACAACGGATTCTTTAAGGGTACCTATGAAGTTTTCAAAGGAACTAAGTCATTGGTGTTATCTAATTTCCTCTTCTCGTAAAGATTAGATAACTAGCATATTCCTCTTGAATTGAGTTTCTATAGTTTTTAATCCCACCAGAGTCAAGCCTCAATAATATAGAAAGAAGAATTAGCCAAATCAAAAATTAAAACTAAGTTGGGACAATCCAATTCAAAGGGAAGAAACAATCTCACAGACATAAGTGCCAAATGTCAACCTAGCATGAGTTATAGAAAACAAAGGGAGTAGAAGCCTCAAAGCCCCCATGGGACTTATACATGCATTCAATTGTAGGTGACCCATCCAAAGTAAAATTCTTCACAGTAATATGTGGTGGGCTCATTACTTACCCAAAGCAAAGTCGCCTAATCACAAATAATGTGTAAGTTAACCAAAGGTACTTCCAAAATCTATAATGGAAGAAGAGACCCTAGAGAAGTGCTTGACCTCCATGTGGATTTCATAATGAATTGGCTCCGAGGTGAAGCAGATTGCAAAAGATTGGTGATAAGCCAAAAATGTGCAGTGGGGAAATTATGAAGCCTATCTAAAAAGTTTAAATGTTTAGATCTTTTTAAAATATCAAAGGTAAAGGGTCATTCGGGTGGTCTTTTCAGGGGGATGAAATTAATACATAGTTCCGTGCGAAGAGTACAAACACGAAATTATTAATTTTTTCACCTGCATTCAAAAGGTCATTCTCATAGAATGACATAAATAGGTGTCGCTTGAATCATGAGCACATGACCCAATGCATAAGCAATTAAAAGATCTAAATATGTAATAATGATTTGGAAGAATAAGTCGCTCCAATGGAGTCGGTTGCAAAATAGTTAAGAGATGCATTAAATAGGCATGGCTCTCACTCTTTAAAGAATAGATAATGGGAAAGTGTGACAAAGATCTCAAAAAATCTATTTTTGTCACTTCACACCATTTATCATAATTAAAAAAGCATTTTGAAGAGAGTTTGAGAATTGTCTCTCACGTCCTTCTCCTCCTATATATTGAAATCGAAGGCTTCCAAGAAAAGATATATCGGGAGTTAGTTGGTTTTTTCTTCCGTCTCGGTTCTTCCTCTCTGTAAAAGGTAGGGGTCCTGGAGCTTTAGCCTTCTTTCTGAGCTTTGTAATGGAATTTTTCCTCTTATCTATTATAATATTGTGCACATTGTTTGGATTAATATAATATTCCATGTGATGTAATTCTTCCATCCTTTGTGTAATTTGTATTATCTCTAATAGCCTTTATTTTGACATTGATAACTGTGCATGTTTTTGTGCTATTTCAATCTTGAAGTTGTGCTTGAATATTTTGTAGTGGTGTTCTATGTGATTCACCTGTAGTCCATGGTGCATCTTGTCCCTCCCTTTTATTTCTCACATTTTCATTATTCCAGGAAGTTGCGTTACATGTTAACTCCTTCACTTTTCGATACATCTCCCCCATTAAGTTTTATTTCATTTTCTCTTACCCTCACCTCATACCTAAGAGATGATCCATATTCTTTAAAAAGTTTAGGTCACCTTAAGGTGCGCATCCCACCAACCTTAGGTTTCCTATGACTCGATGGTTCATCCATAAGGATCATCGTAAACAATTTTCCTAGCACACTAGGTGGGATGATTGATAATGATTTTTTATCATTACATCAATTCGGTTTTGTTCCTAGTAAAGATAAAAATTTAAAGGAGATATTTTTGAATGCATATGACAACTCCACATGGTTTTAACAAATCATTATAGGAGCTCCTAGACTTTCCTTTCATCCATCTCCACTCATCTTTCTTTCCACGTCTTCCATTTCTCTTCATCCTATGAATTTGTGCAATCATGACATCATTATGACTATGAGATCTTCCTTTTCTCTATCTCAAATCCATCCATTCCACCATTACCCTTTCTTTGAGAAGCTATACCCCTTGTACCAACAAGTAATGGCTCAAAATCCAATAGAAGAGTAGCATATGGTGATAAGTGATACGAACTCGGGAGGTTCATATCACGAAATGAGCACATAAGAAGTTGCAGATGTTTCCTCCATTTTTCCTCCCCACAAAGCAAATCCCCTAGAAGAGTTTGGGAAAATAATATTCATATTGCAAGATGAAGCCACACATGGAAGAGAATTTTCTTACTCAAAATCCATCATAAAAGTGGGGGAGACTTTGAGAGAGGAGGAAGAAGATAAGATGGATTACTTATTAGATTTAGGGGATGCCTGATGAAGAAGAGCCTATGTGGAAAGTTAAAACCTTTACTTGCTTCATCAACCCTACAACAAAAGAAGCATGCTACTCATATCACTTCCCTAAATAATCCAAGGGATCTAGAAAGAAGTATCATTGAAAGCTTTTACTCTTAATTGAAGATTCTGAATTTTCCGGTGAAGCTACTAAAAACAAGGAGTGAGGAAATAAGGATGACACCATTCAGATAAGCCTACAAAATAAGTCTCATTCCATAAGATGCAATCTAGAATGATGGGTAGGAAAAGAAGGTTAGACCAACCCCCAAGAGGATGATCCATATCAAAACCAAGTAAAAGTCAATGACAAAGTCATGCTCACTTTAAGGCATGAGGATAATTTTCAAGGCCCCAAGGATCAGCTACGACACCTCTAACAAAAAGATGAACATATCAAGGAGGTATTCATTCTATTTTCTGATACCGCAGGTGGAAGAGTGAAAGGAAATTTTCACTCTTATTATAGGACATTCCTATAGCTAAATTCATTATATGACCACACTTTATAAGAAAGGTAAGTTATCTCCATGTTAGTTTAAGGTTTTTTTAGCTTTCCCAAGAAATGTTAGCTTAGGAGTAGGATTATATAACTTTCAATAAAATAAGTGCATATGCACACTCTGCATGACTCATTTGAGTCATGTATGTTTTGTCTCTTTGTATAGGCCCACATTTTTATTACTCCACTAAAAGCCACAAGATTCCCAAACGATACCCCAACATATCAAGAGAATTTATAGTTATATGTATAAGTTGTAGTATTCACTCCAAGAAAATACAGAGCAACTAAAATTAGTCAAAGGAGTGACATTGTGGATTCTTCAACTTTCTACTCTCACAAAAACAAATGACAAAGTTTCCCCTATGAGAGTAGGAAAGCACAAGGATCAACTAGCAGCAATTATGCAGAGGCTTGGAAAACTTCAAATACTATGGAACATGTTAAGATTAGCTCATAAGACAACCTGGACCCAATAGATAGCAAGAAATTTTGGTTTCTTTCCATCAAGCATACTAATGGTCCCGTGAGTAGCCAAAATGTTATCTAGTTTCCATTTCCCACTAAGATTAGATAACAAGTAGATTCGACCTAATTGAGGTTTATGCGGTTTGAATCCTACCAAGAGTCAAGCCTAAACAATATAGAAAGAAGACTTAGCTAAATCATTGATTAAAGGTAAGTTGGGACAAGCCAATTCAAAGGAAGTAACGATCTTGTAGACAATGCCAAATGTCAACTCAAGCGCGAGTTATAGAAAAAAAGGGATTAGAAGTCTCAAAACCCAAAGGACTTACATGTGCATTTTTTTAGGTGACCTATCCAAAGTAAAAATCTTTGTAGAAATATGTGGTGGGCTCATTACTTACCCAAAGGAAAGTGGCCCAATCGCAAATAATGTTAGGTGTCAACCCAACACACTTCAATAATCTACAATGGAAGAAGAGACCCTAGAGAAGCACTTGAACTCCACGTGGATTTCATAATGAATTGGCTCTGAGTTCAAGGAAGATTGCTAAAGATTGGTGATAAGATAAAAACCATGTAGACAATGCCAAATGTCAACATTTCATGAGTTCTAGAAAGTGAAGGGAGCAGAAGCCTTAAAGCCCCACATGACTTACACATGGATTCAACTGTAGGTGACCCGTCTAAAGTAAAAGTCTTCATAGTAACATGCAGAAGGCTCATTACTTACCTAAAGGAAAGTGGCCTGATCAAAAATAATTCCAGGTGTCAACCCAACACACTTCTAGAAGCTACAATGGAAGTAAAGACCCTAGAGAAGTGCTTGACCTCCACGTGGATTTCATACTAAATTGACTTTGAATTCGTGGAAGATTGCTAAATATTGGTGATAAGCCAAAAACCTCATAGGGAAATTATGATGTCTATATAAAAGTTTAAATGTTCAAATATTTTGAAAAGATCAAAGGCAAAGGGTCATTCAGATGGTCTTTTTAGGGATGAAGTTAATGCATAGTTCCATGTGAAGAGTGTAAACCTAGGAATACTTAATTTGTTCACCTACATTCAAAAGTTCATTCTCATAGAATGACATAGATATGTGCCACTTGAATCATGAGCATAGGACCCAATGCATAAATCAATTAAAAGATCTAAATATGTAATAATTATTTTGAAGAACAAGTCCACTCTAAGGGATTCGGTTGCAAAATAGTTAAGAGATGCATTAAACAGGAATGGATCTCACTCTTTAAAGAAAAGATAATGGGAAATTGTGACAAAGATCTCAAAAATCTATTTTTGTCACTTTGAACCATTTATCATAATTAAAAATGCATTTTGAAGAGATTTTGAGAAGGGTCTCTTAGTTCTCTCATATATATTTAAATCGAAGGCTTCTAATAAAATACATATCACGAGTTAGTTGGTTTTTTATTTTGTCTCGAGTTCTTCCTCTATAAAAGACAGGGGTTGGAGCTTTAGCCTTTCTTTTATGAGATTTGTAATGACATTTGGCTACTTATCTATTGTAATACTATGCATGTTGTTTGCAGTAATATAATATGCCCTGTGATGCAATTCGTCCATCCTTTGTGTAATCTATATTATCTCTGATAGCCTTTATTTCGACATGGATAATTGTGCATGTTTTTATGCTATTGCTATCTTTAGAAGTTATGCTTAAATAGTTTGGAGTGGTGTTCTATGTGATTCACCTCTGGTATGTGGTGAATCTTGTCCACCCTTTTTATTTCTCACCTTTTCTCTATTCTAGTTAGTTGTGTTACGGGTTAACTCCTTCACTTTTTGGCGCATCGAACCCATTAAGTTTAAATTTTTATTTCATTTTCTCTGACCCTCATCTCATACCAAAGACAAGAGCCAGCTTCTTTAAAATCTTGAGGTCACCTTAGGGTGCACATACCACTAACTTGAGGTTTCCTATGACTGGCGATAGTTCATCCACAAGGATCACCATCAACAATTGGCAGTACGGTTATGGATTGGAGGGCTCTATCATAGCCTTTTTATGAAAAGGTGATGTTTGGACTAGTTCATTAAGTTACATCCTGACAGGGGATTAGTGTAATTTCTTGATAACAACCTTTTGGACCATACTAAAAGGGGGTGTTGCTTCTTATATCGAAATTTTTTCTTTGGATGACGAGTTGTGTTAGATTCCTTAGGAGCTAAGGAAATAGATATCTTAGGTTTATAAGATGAAGTAGATAATTTGGGAGGTGGAGGTATAAAAATGAAGTTTTTACTTTTCTTAGGCTCAAATGAATCTTTTTCATAATTTTGTGAGCACGTAATGATGTGTACTGCGTCATCTCAATGATTAGATGCATTAGGGATGGATATTTTAGGTTTTAATGACAATGATGTTGATGCTAGCATTGTGTTTAATTGAGAAGGAAGGAAGAGTAGACTACCAATTTCCTACACTTTTAAGTGAAAGGCCCTACAATCCTCTATAGAATGGCCTTGTGATCTATAGTAATCAAGGAAGACATTGAATTAGTAATATATACAAGTTTCCATCCTTGATTATAAGATGGTTTAGGATGTTGTAATGTAATAAGTGACCATTGCAGGATGTCATCTAAGATGGTGATGTAACACCATTTAGGTGTAGACGTGGATGGGGACAATGTTACATCTATATTATTCTCGAGAGGAAGTGAGATAGGTTGTTTAGTTGTAGGTTGTTTGTTTGTTGGTCATGGTTACTTTATGGGTGCTACAATGGATAAAGGACGAGGACCCCGTAAGGGTTACCATTGGTGTGGATAGTTAGACTGTGTGATGGGTAAAGGGTGAGGACCCAGTACATATTACTATTGTGTAATGGTAGGTTTAGGATAGTTGGACTATGTGAACGACACAAGATATGGACTCAATGTAGGGGTTTGGTAGGTGGATTTTGACCCTGAAATAATAGGGTGATTAATATGTATAAGGGAGTGAGGTCCACATAAAGGGATTTGATATGAAAAAACATATTGAGGTATTTTAATAACTTGAACAAAACCTTGTTTCTGAGGCCCTTTGTGGTTTTGAATAGACTGGGTGTGGTTGACAAGGATGAAAAAAAGTTATCTTTCCCCGAGGTTAAGTGTGTTTTTGGTTGGTTGTTAGATGTGACTTTGGGTGTAGAGGATACATATACGTATTCCGTAATGACATGTGACGAGGGTGTAGGGATATTTTTAGTTATATTGTCAATAGGCACAAATTGAATAGTCATGATTTTAGGCTTGTTGGATACCAAAGTGTTGACTCTACAGGTTTTCATTCGATAGGAAACGAGGTGGTTTTAGGGATAGGATATATCTTTGGTATTGTATTAATATTATGGAAAATGTTTTTTGAGGTTTATTACAAGATGAGAGATTGTTCGAAAATGTTGCTTAAATATTTCAAGATTTTGATTTGCAAATGCATTTGGATTATCTATAAAGTTCATCTTTATCAATCAAGTCTTGAAGTACATTTTGGAATGTGTGACACCTTTCGATGTCATGTCCATTGAACCTATGGTATTTAAAATAGTCATTATCTCGGTACTAAATAGGTTTTTATATTGATATGTTGATGGTTTGGATATGTGTGAGAGATATCATGTTGGTAGCGTAACGATTTGTCAAAAATTGTACTATAAGTCTATCCTATAGGTGTATAGCTATGTTGTTGATGGGAGCGGTTGACAATGGTTTTTACTTAAGAGAAGATTGAACTATGAAGATGTTGGCAGATGTTTTTGACTTATCAGCGGTGGATGATGATTTAGATGGAAAATCAACTTTCGGTTTCTTGGGAGGAAGCTTAACCCGACCATATTCTAAAGCTCACAGTTCCAACTTATGGGCCATGGTGAAAGGATCATAAAAAGTTTGAAATGATTGGATTTGTAATGTAGATGAGATATGTTTAGCGCATGCATGGAAAAAAATTTGATTGATTTTATTTGTGGTAATGAAAAGGATATTTGATTGACTACACCTCTCTAGCTTGCAAAAATCAGCAAAGACTTGTCTTAAAATTTTTGATGGCATACAAAGTCATTGATAGTGACTTTGCATGCTATGTTTATAGAAAATTGTTCCAATAAGAGCTTGAAAAGTTGTGTAAAGGATAATAAGGAATGTTGTGGAATGTTATTGTACCAATCTAAGGTAGAAGCAATAAGATACAAGGTAAAGGTTTGTGTGCATGGTTTTGTGCGTAAGCTACGTTAGACAAATAAGAAATACCACCTAAATAGTTCTATAACAAAGCTAATGACAAAATCTAAGCACCATCAAAGATGAGAGCTAAACAAGATTAATACTAAGCATAATGCATTAACTTTGAATTAACATGCTAAAGTATTTAAACCTCTACTTCTCTAGATTACCAACAAATAAGTAAATGGACCTATGTAGGCTCCATGGCAATCAAATTAGTTGTTTTTGATATCCAAGAACCTAGGAATGGGAGCTTATCAAAGTTGGGCTACAAGACCCTTTTGACTCTTCCCATATGACCCAAGCACTTTGGCTAGAAAAGAGGCTTAACTCTTCAAGTGGTGAATTCTCAAGAATAACAAAGGAAAGCTTTTAGTCTATTTGCTATGTGCTTTTCTTTTGTCTTCTCAAGGAATTTAGGTGTAAGTGTAAAGGTAGGAGGAGGGATCTTTATATAGCCCAATGGATAAAGGAATCACTACATCCCTTTGCATGTGGGATAATAGGGATGTTGAGTTAGTTATGGATAAGGGGGGTTTAGATAGGGTTGAGTTAACTTTAGGAGGGTTTATTTGTCCTTTAGTGACTCATGTGGATAAAGGGGGCCTTTTAATTAATCAAGGTGATTTAATTAATAGATGTGTAAGCTTATAAAAGATTTTAGAGGAATATTAGCATGATTTAGACTATAGAAGGGGATTAAATCAATTGAATATTGATTTATTGGTTAAATGAAAGGGGATGCTAATTAATTAATAATAATTAATTAGTCTAGATAGTAGGGGAGATTAATTAATGGAAGGTCATTAATTAGGGTATTTTTGGATAGGTGACTTAATTAATTAGCGTAGTGTAATTAATTAATGATGATAGGAGAGAAGATGAGCTCTTTTGATGAAATGTCACCAATTTGTGGGAAAGGAGATAATTAGCGCAATTTAAGTATTTAAATTTCTCGGGTATAATTATGGGTGTCTACATTTTCCCCTCTTTGGTGTGGCGTAAGTGACACCCCTTCAAAGATATTAGATGAGTGAAATTTTGAAGGGATAGAAAAAAATAGTAGGAGGGAGAGATGCCCCTCGAGTGTCGATGGGGTGATGAAGGAAGACAATCGATGATCGAAAAAGTGAGAAATAGATTGGAGAATGAGTAGGGAAGAATGCCCTGTGTGAAGTAGAAGAATAGTGGTGAGAGGAAAGTGATGTACAAGAAATATGGAGGAGTGGAGAAAAATCTTAGCCTCTAGCCTCTATATTGGAACAAGTTTCGGTGTCGTCATATTCCCAAGAGATCTACATCATCGGTCCTTTTGAAAAATATAAGCATATGAAAAAAGTAGAATGACATGAAAAGAAATATCGAATGATTTTCCATTGCTGAAAACACCAACTCCATGCAACATACAACAATGCAATGCAATATGAGAAGGAAACACGCTCATTTAACGGGGAGAACAAGTATGAACACACATATCCAACCCAACAATGGTCAAGACAAGACTTGTACAAATGTTTTGTTATAAAGCTAAAGAGATCCACATGTTCATGACTGATGATAAGAGATAAAAATGATGCCACGAGAAAGGATATATGCAAGGGGAAATGATAATGGGCACTGGGTCCAAGTAAAAATCTTTTTACGTAACGAAAAACACCAGAAACAAACATGCCCCTGAGTAAAGACGAAGCAAGTAGCTAGCTTTGTGAATGGTTGTGAATTCGGTGATCCGCGAGTCGTATTAATTAGGGAAGATGTGAAACAAACTAGTAGGATATGGAGAGAATACCATGCACAAGACACAAGTTTCAACCGTAATAAGTAGGTTACCTATTTTTGTAGGTTTTTTACTTTTTAGGATTTTGTGAAAATTTTTGCCTTGTTTTTGGATTTTTGAAGTGATATATATATATATATATATATATATATATATATATATATATCATTTTGTGTTTTCTAAAATCATGTGGACAATAGAAGAAAATAGAAGAAATAGAATGAAGGGCCTAGTGCAAGAGGAAATGTTATCCAAAATTCACCCCTAAGGTAAATTTGATAACATGCTCAGTAAAATTCAAGTCCTGTGCATATTGATTGAGAGCAAACATCATGTTTTGAAGGTTCTCTTGATATTTTTCTAACTCCCGACCTTTTTTAAGAAGGAGCAAGCTCTAAAAAATGCAAAAAAAAAAAGTTGCAGGAAGGCAAGTAGGTTGATCCAGGAAAAATCGTGAAAATTGGCTAAGTCCTGCTCAAGAAAGTATTTGGGACATCCGGGACACAAAGGCGCGAAAAGCAAGTGCGAATCACACAAGACAATCGCTAGAACAGGACATCCTGGGACAAAAGTACATGGCGGGTGCAAAATGCCGGTTCGATCGAGAGAAAATCGACTAACTGCTTAACTGGGACAGTTCGGGACGAATGGGACACAAAGGCGTGAACCGCCCGGTTCACGTGAAATGAGCACAGACAGTCCAAAGTGAAGTGGGACAAGTGGGACGCAAGGACGCGAAAATCGGAAATCAAACACAAGGAGCACTAACATTGGGACACCAAAGCTTAAAAGCACGCGAGGGACGCTGTGGGATGTGAAAGTGTGAAATGGGTGAAGGTTCATCCGGGACATGGGACAAAAGTACGCGAGGGATGTGTGACAAGAAAGCGCGAAATGGGCGAAGAAGAGGAAAAGTCAACGCTTGACCCGCAAAACTTCAAACGGCCATAACTTTTGATTCCGAGTCCGATTTTCACAAAATTGGACTTTCGAACGAGCAACGCCCCGCCACGAAACTAGATTTCTTATTTTTAATGAGGGTAGATATATTTAATTAAGAGAAACATATTCGGCTAAAGTTAATGTTCATTCCCGTCGAATGACGTAAAACGCCCGCTGCATCCAAAATAGATGCCCGCACTAGGCCATAACTTTTGTATTTCTCAACGAAATTGCACAAAATTGGTACCGTTGGAATCGTGGTTCCGAGTTCGATGCATACAACCAAGAAATTCCAGATTTGATCAGAAATTGATTGAGTTTTTTTAGAAAACGTGGCCAGGTTCGTAATGTTGTTTTATTTGTAGCCAAATGGGAGTGCAATTAAGAGGCATGGTCATCAGCAGCAAAGACATGGGACAAGATGGGAGCCTTTTATAAGTAATATACAATCATTTCACTCAATTTAATGCTTCTTACACGGTGGTCAAGGATAGATTTCGGGATTTCCATTTTCCTTCTCTTCTTCCTTCTCATTTTTTCTATAAATTGGAGTGTTGGGCTCATTGAAGGGGAGAGTTTTTGGGTAACAAAGCTCGCCAAAATTGCTTCAGGAAGTGTGTGTTTCAGGCCCTTGTAGTGGACTCCAAGATAGTGATCCAGCCCTTATCTTGTAATAGAAAATCACTGTATACCGTGAAGCAATAAAATACAAATTTTGTGGATGTATCTTCCCTCATTGTGTTTTCTTGCATTCTTCTTGCCCCCTTTTATCTTTCTACAAGAATATTTTGTCTATTGTTATGTTCTCAGAATTCACTAACATCATTGTGTATGCTTTCGAATATTGTTTTCAATGCATTTTGCTAGATTATGGTGAACTGTCATCACCTCTTCTAGTGTGCACTTTACCTCTGTATTTCACACATTTGGAGATTACTCTCACACCCTCCTTTTCTCGTGTATCACCGCTTTAGTGTAGGCTTTCATTTTATGTATTCTCTCTCTCCCGGTCCCTGGAAATTTAGATTAGAACAGCTTAGCTTATCCCGCATTAGAGTAGATTGCAATAGTAGTTTAGAGCAAGAACCAAGCTTTCTCTCGGAGGTCCTGTCTCAAAGCAAGTCCCACAACTTGAGATAGTACCCATGTTATCCAATCACACCGTGAGTTCAAATACATGCACAGGGGTGCGTGATTCGGTGATAACAGAAATGCCCTGTGAGGAAGAAAGAAGCAACAAGCAACAAATAATGTCCCTATATAGTGGAAAAATTAATAAAATAATTATTTGTAAAATAATTATCTACGAGAGTGTGGATAAGAAGAAAATTGCCTAAGAGCAATAAAAATTTTCCTCGAGAGAAGAAAGGTGTATCGACGGAAAAAATGCCCCAACATGGTGAAAAACGAAAGAAAAAAATTATTTAATTAAAATAATTATTTAACAAGTGAACAAAGGAGAAAACAACTGGTCAAAACGAGCTTCCAAGCCCTCCCAATGTGAAAAACAACTTGACATACCCCCCACCGGGGAGGGGGTAAATCACCGCGACTATTTCATTTTTAATGACCACTATTGTTTTTTTACCACAAGGCTCGACAAATGACAAGGATGATGGTGATCACATGAGACCGATTGAGATGGGATCACACATGCCTAAGGGTACCAGCAAGCATATTCAAACCCTTGTCAAATTTTGTAATTAATGCCCTATAATTAGGAATTAGGGCTAGGATTCATGTAGGGCATGCATGTGCATAGGTACGTAGCATGTTAAAGGTGGCGCAGGTGTCTCATTGGGGGTGCAGGTGCCTTAGGGTGCATGCGCACACATGTAGGTACACTAAAATGCACACACGCACACATGCATGTGCCACATATGTGTACACACACACACATATCAAAAGGGTAGTGCACACACACTAAAAGGGTAGCACACACACATAGGGGTAACACACATACATAGGGTTTATGCACGCATACATGTGTAGGGATATGATTGATGGTGCAAGTGCCCTGAGATAGTTGTGCGCACACACATGTGCCAAAATGAGGGAGCACATGCCTAAAGAGGCGGCGTGAGTGCACCAATCCAATGGAGGATAGACAAGAAAATGCCAAAAAAGATGGCACTTAGAGGAAAATTTAGGATTTTTGGGTTAACCCTAAAAAAATAGGTAGATCCTTAAAATAAATGTTAGTGACTGATGAGTGGATTGATTTTTTCGAGATTATTTCCAAAGTGCTTCATACGTGGGAGCTGATTCACGGATCGCCGAGCTGGAGGGTAGCATGCGTTGACAAGATCATCGCAAAGTAGCCATTCTTCTAGAGGTAGTGGGCCTAAGCCCGTGTTCTAGATGCCTTCCATCACACTAGACCATGGTTTGCTTACTGCACTGGCCGAGTGGTGGCACAGTGAGAGTCAGTGCTTCGACTCCCTATGGGAGAGATGACTGTTACTTTAGAGGATGTGTGGTGGATTCTCCACATGCCCATCCTAGGTACACTAATTGAGTACACTTCTGATCGGGTAGATTAGGGCAGCTGTCTAGGATTTATTTGATTGAGATGACATACCTCATGATGGTATGACTATTGCATTCCATGAGTGCATCTTGCCCTACACTACACCGAGGGCCCCTATATGTTATGGCACTTATCAATGGGTTTTTACTCACTGATAAGATTGGGATGTCTTTTCCAGAGGGTTGATGACATTGGTGCGGGGATCTTTAGTGGGGAGCACTACTATTGGGGATAATGTATACTAGCACACTTGTACTAGGACTTGCATCTTATTACTTACCACCGTCAGAAGATGGTGGGGCTTTCTCTCTACTATAGATTTGGTCATGGGACCACATTTCTATCAGGCACCTCGGGCACTCTTCATGCCCAAGATCCGAGGAGCCATCTTACATGGCATGGGTATCAGTAGGTGGTGATGTACGAGGCCACCTAGGTAGCTTATACAGGTACCAGTGAGAGTTTGATGAGTTGCAGAGAGAGACATCATATGGAGACCTTATAGGCACATTCAATGGCTAGAGGATGCCATAGAGCTTAGTGTTTTCTCAATAGAGCATTTTCTCCTTGGCAATCACAGCTATATCATCAAGCTATACAGGGTCGATAGATGCCAATGATAGCTAGGCATGGTATAGGGGTTATGCACTGACATATAGTATGCCCAGCAGAGACTCTATCAAATGTTTGTATTGTAGAATATAGTTTTTTGATTTCTAGATGATTGATCTTGTGGAATATATCGAATTTTTTTATTTATATGATGTGTCATACTTAGTGGACAAGAGATATGATGATATGGGTGCGGAGGGGATAGATTTTGATATTTGCAATCCCTATTGCCCCCATTTGGTGATACAATATGTGATGACTAGCTTAGCATTCATGTATGATGTATACTTAGGTTTTCCTTGATATATGATGTACAAATGATGTGATATGTGATGATATTGATGGTAATGTGATGATGTGATAACAAAACAATGCACATGCAACAAGAGAACACAATCAAATGCCCACAAAGAACATAATGAACAAATACAACAATGTACCATGATTCAATAGCATGCCAAAAACATACCTCAATATGTAGAAGTAAGAATAAATCTAATCTAACCAAGAAAAGATGAATCCTAATAAAGTATGTCCAAGCAGAAAACAACACAAATGTGCAAACACGAAGCAACTATACAAGGGTGGATGCCACATGCTTATACACAGGAAGGTGAAGTCATAGAAATGCCCCCACCGTAAGATGGGGAAAAGGCCAAAACCATGCCCCTTGTAAAAAATAAAAGGAGACAAAGTCAGATCAAGGCTTGACAAGATTGGGCCCACATGGAATCTCTGAGGTAGACGTGGAACTAGCCCTAGGCTAAGTAGAAATACCCTTTAGATGCAGGATGCTTGTGAATAATGAATTCTCCCAAGGCACCGAAAATTATTTTTCACCCAACGACCAATCCAAAGTGCCAAATTGCATGATTTTTACTTATGGATGACTGTGTTTCTATTTTTCCTTTTTTCTCTTTTGATTTTTTTGTATTTTGATTATTTTACCATGTTTTTGATTTTTTTCTTTTCGATTTTACACCATGTTTAAGCATAGAACCACTTAAGATGCATGGCATTCATGGGCTTACTGGAGCTCATCACCATTGGGGTGAGAGGTGAGTTTGTATGCTCCTATGCCATACTTGGCCACAATAACATAAGGTCCTAACCAATGTGGTTCAAACTTTCCTTTCTTTTCTCATTCTGCCCTTGTGTTGAATTGATTCTCCTTCATGACCAAATCACCAACCTCAAACTGGCGAGGTATGATTCTCTTGTTGTAATTTCTGGAGACTCTATTCTGATACACTTTGAGGTGATTAAGGGCATGGATGTACTTCTCATCTAGGAGCTCTAACTCAGCCAATCTAGCCACCCGGTAATCTTCATCTTTATCCAAATAATCCCTAAGAGATATTCTTAGGGAAGGAAGCTCAATTTCTAGTGGGATGATAGATTCCATCCCAAATACTAGAGAATATGGCATCGCACCCGTAGGAGTGTGAATAGAGGTCCTGTAAGCCTAAAGAGCTGGGTGGATTTGCAAATGCCAATTACGACCTGTTTTACTTACCATTTTCTCCATTATTTACACCAAAGTCTTATTTGTGGCCTCACCTATCCATTACCTTGGGGATAATATGGTGTAGACCATTTTAACCTGATTTGGAACCACTAACAAAGACCCTTTATAGTTTTATTCTTGAATGAATTTCCATTATCAGTAACAATGGTTGTAGGAATGCCATACCAGCAAATGATATGATGATGTGGGTATTTGATATTTGGAAATTTGAGCTCCTGTTACATAGGTTAAGGGGACAACTTCCACCCACTTGGTAAAGTATTTAGTAGCCATGATGATGTGGGTATGACCATCAGATGAGGTAGGGGTAAGCTTCCCTATCAAGTCAAGTCCCCATTTAGAAAATGGCCATGGGGTAGTGATGGGTTGCAATGGCTGTGATGGAGCATGGATGAAATTTCCATACTTCTGACAAAGTACACATTTTCTGACATAGTTGCAACAGTTAGTTTCCATGGTAGGCCAATAGTAGCCTACTCTTAATAATTTCTTGGCCAAAACCATTCCATTAGTATGTGCTCGCACACCCCTTCATGTACTTCTTTGATCGCTTGGATCAACTCTGTCATATCGAGACAACGTAACAAATTCCCATCGTAGCCACGATGATAAAGCATACCTCCTAAAAGGGTATAGTGGGCTATTTGGTGAATTAGGCTTTGTTTCTCGGAACGGGAGATGTTAGGAGGGAACGTGTTGTCCTTGAGATAGGTAAAGATGGGCTCATACCATGGGGAATTGGGACCAACAACATCACAAGCTAGACATGATTTTGGCCTGTCAGTATGTGGGATGACATAAATTTTCCACAAATAATGGCATGTAATTATTCCCTGGAAGAATACGAAGCATAGAACCCATTGTTGCCATAGCATCTACCGATTTATTCAAACGTGATGCACACAAAGTACTCCTTTAGAGTTTCTACCAACTTTTTGTAAGGTATGAGCTTTTCATCCTTAACCTTATATTCATCATTAACTTGCTTGATAATTAACTAAGAATCACCCACAACCTTGACATGATGGATGTCCCATTTGATGGTGAGCTTCATCCCTATGATAAGTGCCTCATACTCTGCGATATTGTTTGTGCAAGGAAAACCCAAGGAAAAGCTCATGCGGTTTAGGGTCATAGAAGGAGTAATTAGGACCACACCTGCTCCTGAACCATGAAAAGTAAAAGACCCGTTCAAAGTGTATATGCCATATGGTAGATTCTTCAATGTATAGTAATGAGGCATCTAGAAGATCCAGATTCAAAGGTTTAGTGCCTTGCAAAGGTGCTTCTGCTAATTGATCTGTGAGTACTTGTCCTTTAACTAACTTCTGATGCACAAATTCTATGTCAAATTCACTTAGTAGGATGATCCAATTAGCCATTCTACCTGTGAGGGCAGGTTTTGATAGCAAGTACTTGAGCGGGTCCACTTTAGATATAAGCTTGGTTTTGGTATTCAATAGATAATGGAAAAGTTTTTGAAAAGTAAAGACAATAGCCAAACAAGCTTTTTCAATTTGGGGATAGTTGAGTTCATAAGCGATGAGCATGTGGTGAGGTAGTACACCACTATTTATTTATGACCAAAGTCGTATAGGGTGAGCAACGCACAACAATAGCAAATTGTGTAATAGAGATATAAAGTAGAGCAACGCACCAGGAGTTGGAGGCATGAGGACAGGTGGATTGGCCAAGTATTGTTTAAGTAAAGTGAAGGCCCACTCACGCTCTAGTCCCAAATTAAGGTGACATCCTTTTTAAGTAGGTGGGTGAACGAATGAAACTTATATGCAAACTGGGAGATGAAGCGGAGAATGGCCTATATTTTTCCTTACAAGCTGCGTAGTTGCTTAATTTTCTTAGGAGGAGGCATATCAGTAATAACAGATACTTTAGTAGGGTCTACCTTAATTCCCCTTCTTGATACAATGAAACCCAAAAATTTCCCGATAACACGCCAAAAATGCATTTCTTTGGGTTCAACAGACTTTGTACTCTCGTAGGCTCTCAAAGATATGCCACAAAATAACAGGGTGATCCTCTCTTGTCTTATATTTTTCGAGGATGTCATCCACATAGTCTTCCATGATATCATGGATCATATCATGGAAAATTACCATCATTACCCTCTAATAAGTAGCTCCTATGTTTTAAAGCCCAAATGGCATTACCTGATAACAGAAGGTACCCCAAGGAGTTGTAAAATTCATCTTGTGCTGATCTTCATTAGCTATCTTGATTTGGTTGTATCCTGAAAAGCCATCCATAAGAGATAGCATCTCATATCCTATTGTTGAATCCATAATCATATCAATATTTGGTAGTGGAAAATCATCCTTAGGGAAAGCCTTATTAATGTCTCTAAAATCCATGCAGATTCTGATCCCGATGGGCTTCTTCTGGATAGGGATGATGTTGGATATCCATTCAGAATAATCGATAGGCCAAATGAATCCTGTTGTAAGAAAACTTTGTAATTCTTCTTTAACCAGTAGAGGACCACCCTTGGGTGCATCTTTCCGAGCTTCTATTTAATAGGCTTAACGTCTATATGTAAAAATAAGTTGGATTTAAGCCTAGCATATCCTTATAGGACCATGCGAATACATCTATAAACTCCGTAGTAGCATAGTGAATGTTTTATGTTCCCGTGCCAAGAGTGATGCTCCCAATTTGACTATTTTTGGGTCCTCTTCTGTACCAATGTTGACATCGATAGTTTCCTCTACTAGTAATTTTGACAAGTCCTCCATATGCGTAGGATCGGGAGGAAGGTTGAGATCTTCATCTAAGGATGTCTCCATGAGATTTTCATCCTTGGCATGGTCACTTTTATTGTCCTTTGATTTTTACACCTTTTTATCAACCAATGCCTAAAATAGGTTTTAACTGTGTGACTTGGACTTTGATTTTTCTAAGGTTTTATGGCCGGAACTTTTTTCCCTCTTTTTCTTAAGTTTTGTTGACCACGAAGCTCAACCTCCTCAACGAATTAGGCGCAGTATCCAAGTCAATATAGAAGCCCTTTTGTGGTCTCCAATGGGAATTGTATCCCGAATGCCCATGAACTCGCAATAGATTCATCATTCTCAAATAGATCTAGTGAAATATGACATTGTTGGTCCCATTCAACAAGGGAAGGGTAAATAAGGTCAAGGTTTGGTTCCGTAGGGGTTATGGTAAGGACCGTTAGGAAATATTTATTTAGTGCTCCATTAATATTTATGATTGAATATTTACTTAGAGGTAAATATATATGGGTGATGTAAATGTTAATGTGAGTTGTTTGATAAACAACTCATATAACAATATTAGTTTGGGTGAGTTTTAATAACTCACATATATAGGTGTTGAGAGAGAGATTTTTGGGAGTGTTGTTGAACAACCTCCTTGTTTTTAGGAATGCATATTCCTATATATGTGTAATCCGGTGATATGAATTTTATAACAGAGCATTATTGAGTTTCATTTGGCATCGTGAGTCAGAACACCCGAACTGTTGTTACTTTCTCCTAAGCATTCAAGTGTTGATATGTGATTTCTAGTAAATGGATTGTGTACCTCGATTCGGAAATCATGCTTGATATGTATTAAATTTCTTGCAGATTGCAGATCTTGACTGAGTCAAAATATTAATAGACTCTTTTATTTATTTCATTTTGTGACTGAATATTAATCTGATCACGGAATGAATTATACAGGTATTCATCAATAATATCTAGACTTGGACCAGAGGAATTGATCCAAGTAATGCTTTAATTTTGCGAAGTGATAAAATTAGATCACGAACCTTGAACAGGTTGCAAGGTATGGAAGCATTTAGAAAGCGGGTCAGGAGTATGACTCAGGCTGATCTCGAGAAATGAAACGGTTCCCGATATTTAGTATATCTGGAAGGTCTCGATTAAAGACCAGGTAATAATTCATTGACATACAATTCTGTAATAAGAACAGGAGTGGCTCTGTTCTAGAAAGTATGATACAGGTCTCTCCGGGTTTTCAGGAGAAGGACCAAA
Organism: Taxus wallichiana var. yunnanensis; assembly: GCA_018340775.1. Taxonomy (NCBI): domain Eukaryota; kingdom Viridiplantae; phylum Streptophyta; class Pinopsida; order Cupressales; family Taxaceae; genus Taxus; species Taxus wallichiana. The sequence continues at coordinate 695,191,995 of CM031236.1, read as the reverse complement.
TTGAATTACTAAGGGTTAGTAACCTAAAACAATAACCTAACCTAGGGGTTAGATTATTGTTAGTCTAACCTAGACCTAGGCTATGTGTTATGATCCTAAAATAAAAACTAAGTGTAAAATGGTTAGCATGGTCACTACCCTAAAACTCTAACCTAAGATACTAACCTAGCTAACTAAGAGTTTTTGGGAAGGGGCCTTTGAAGGGTGGCGAACCATGGGCGCTATTCTCTATGGCAATAAATGGGAAGGATAAGGATGAGGGACAGCATATGGCGGAGGCTTAGGCGGCGGCTAACCTTGGCAGACTTGGCAATTACTAAGTTTGGAAATGAACTTGAGTTTTTGGATGGACTGTCGCCAATTTCGGCGGTCGGTGGGAGTTGAGATTAAGCGGGAAAATTGGTTTAATGGCACTTAATGTCTAGGGAGTCGAGCCGGAGCTCGCGGAACAGCATGCAAACGAGAAGTTGGAAAGTTTGTTTGGTGTATCGCGATTTTCGGTCTTCTTCTCTCTCTTTCTCTGCTAGTTTACTGTTCATAGCACCAGTTCTCTTGAGTTGCATGGCGAGAATGAAATTCTCTGGCTCTTTTCTCGGCCATGGAGGATATATTGTGAATAGGACAGCGAAATTTTGTTGGTCGCTGTATTTGGGAAAAAGAAAAGGAAGTTTGAGCTCTTCCTGTGGTCTGCTTCGGAAATTTGATCAACAAAATGGCATGCTAGGCCCTAACCTTTAAATATCTTGCTGTTTTTCAAGTGCTTTCATTAAAACAACTCTGTTCAAATGTTCTGTGAAGATTGGATGAATGTTCTATGAGATCTAGTTTGATTATTGGCACTGTATTTCTTCTGGTTCGATTTTTCTTCAAATCCGTTTGTTGGGTGTTTGTGGAAATCGAATTTTAACTCTACTTGTTTGTACATTCTTCCTGGATTATGCATGAGAGGTATTTATTAACAATATGCGAGTGTTCGGCCTGTTTGGCGTGAGCCCTTGGAATATACCTATGAGTAGTATAGGACCACTGTATGTTTTGATTCGTGGTCGCTGTTTCTTGATATAGAAACTGTATTAATGATTTGAAGGAATACTGTAAGAATGATTGGTATTATCGCTTCTTTGGGTGCTCGGTCATGGGATTGTTGACAACGATTCAATGATACTTTGGGTTTCATTTTGTTTTCAATTTTGGCTTGGAACAGGTAACTGTAGTGTTACCATAGTCTTTTCGACCTAGCGGAAGTTGTTTTCCCTGTTATAAGGTTAGCGGGATTATTTGTGCACTGTGTATAATATAAATACACCTGTACTTTGTTGTATCGACTCAGTGGAGTCGATGACTGAATCGTATTGCTTTCTTTTGCTGGAATGTAGATTTATCCGCAAGTTTTGTGATTGGATTCTTGTAAAAGCCTGATAAGAAGAAACAGGGCTTTTGTCTACTGTTATTTGAAGTAGTTAAACGATAAAGACTTCCTGTATATGCATTTTCCTTTCTATGTGAAAGCTGTTAGAAAGTTCGAAGCGGCTTAGTTGCTTTTCCTTGCTAGAAATGGATATTCGATTTGCTTCGCTTGTTCTTTCTGAATGTTATCCATGAATAGCATATATGGATTTATCAATCTATGTCATTGTACGTTGCTGTAGGGTTCAGTGGTTATGCGTGCAAACCTTTATCAGTCACTGTGTGAATATATAGATTATGCTATTACGACTTGGACGACTCTGAGGAGTCGAATGAATGATTCATTTTATTCATGAGCTGAATAAAGTTAAGTGTTGGTATTTTAAGTGCCGGCGACTTAATGGAATAACATGTATTTCGATTTTGTTATTGCAATTTGGAATTCCTTCGTGTTTTTGGGATTTGAGGTACAGATTCTTAGGTGGACATGTATGTCTTTGACCTGAGCAAATTAGTGTAAAATGATTGGCAGAGAGTATTTTGCTGTCTGACTATTGATATGCTTTGTTGAGGATTGTCTGTATGAATTCTTAAGCTTTTGCATGAATTGATACCTCCGTTTGAATCATTGGAAATTCCGGGAAGGTAACTTGTACTACTGTCTTTTTTTTGAGCTTGACCTTGGACTGTCTTTGTTACTTGTGAGGTCCTTGTGTTTGGATGACTGTTTCGTGTTTTGACCTTGTTAGGGTAAGTCGCGAATAACGCACCAAGACTTGCATGCTGCAAGGTAAGGATCGTTTGGTTGAATTCCTTTCCTTCACTTCAGTCCGATTTTGACTGAGCAAGAATATGTATGCTATGATTCCTTCCATTTTGATCTGTCCGATCGACTGTGCATGATTTGGAAGTACCGTGTGGGCAACATAGCATAGTCCTTGGGAAACCTCAGATTGTTGATGCAATAGTTGTTGTTTTCAGCGATACGCTTGTAGCTCTTGTTCTCAACTGGTGATAAGGCTTTACTGTGCAAAAGGAACTTGCATTGGGCTTATGGTTGTTACATGAAATGTTGATGTGTTAGTTGCTGTACAAGAGATTTGCTGAGTTTCTATTTTCGTGATTTAGAACAGTGATCTTGATTTCGGCCTGTCTAACTTGTTCATTTATATACTGGTTGACTGTTTTCATATGTGAAGGCAGTACAGTGATGAACTTATGTAAAAGGAAGTATGAATGGTTTGATTCTTTCTCTTCCTTTATTTAATATTATTGATAATGAACTATCAGTAGGAAATTGTTTGTAACATATTGGTGGAATCCCGAATTGTTATGTTATTTCCTTTTTGGAGAATGAAACAATCTGACCAATGTTGTGATTTTGGGTTTAATGATTGTTGTGTGCATTCGTTCCTTGTTTCTTAATATTTGATGAAATATTAGAAAATGATTAAGACTAATTGTAACAATGATAGAGTTACATAATTGTAATCATTCAGTATTACAAGGGCATAGTCTAATCATGTTTACTTATGTGAATATCTGATTTCATTTAAACAGGGTGTTTAATGAAAACAATTGATGGATTGCAATTGTTTTAAAAGTTAGTGCTTATCATGCCTGTTCATCAATCGACTCATGTTGACTATTTTTGCAGATGGTTGCCGTAAGAGGTAAATACAATGCAGATCTGGCAGTCCGATCAGATAGTTTATTTGATTTATTATGAATTACAGCTTGATTTTATGGATGTACTATATGAGAAAAGATGTTTCTTTTCCGTTAGCATTATATCAAGTATGCTGTTGCATAAAATGTAATTGTACGAGTTTCGAAAGGAATGAAAATAAGTGTTTGATACTTATGTGTTGTATTCTATTATGAATGATGAACTTCTTCGGTTTACGTAACGAAGAGGCATAGTTATCTTTGTATAATATGGATGCTTTTGTGATTGACAATGAAAGCTTGTAAGTAATTAGACTAAATTCTTATGAGTATTTAGTAGTTCTAATTTGATCTGGATAATGCAATATTGTAATTTAATTATTGTCTCTCTAGAGGATAGGTTAAAATTGAGCCTAAAAGATAACGCTAAACAAGTTGGATTGAATTACTAATCCCTAGTCCTAAGTATAACAGGACAATAGTAAATTGGATTCTAAATCATTTATATCTTTAAACTAAAAAGTATGATATAAATTCAGTTAAGAGAACTGATAGGCAATCAATGGAGTTCAGGTGGCAATCTCAAGCATAGGTTATGAGATATTGTCTGAATCTGTTGCTTAGAATCAGATGTATTCTAATGACTCCTTGATAGAAGCTAGACCTTAATACCTCTACCAAGTAATGGGATTAATGGAGGAGGGTCGTCTTAAGAAAATGAATCCAGGGATTGGAAATGGCTAACCTTAGGGAAAAGTCTTATGAAGTAATTTAATCTCTAGTGCGTAACGCTTGTTTTTGGGTAGATCTTCTCGAGGCGGATTTAAAGGATGACGACATAAGGTCGATCATAGGTTGTACTCTCCGAGAAGATTAGGATCTTCTCAAGTTACAACAATGCAGTGACTTATGGCGACACCCTTTGCATTGATCGCTAAGATTTACACTTGATTTCGCACGAGTTACCTTGGGACCGATTAAGAACGTGACCATGTTATAAGACTGCCTCGGAGATTTGGGGTATCATGACACACTGGTTGAATTGCAAGGTTGAACCAGTATGTCCTCATATCCCTAATCCTCGTAGGCATCCATATAACATTATCACCTTGTTAATCGCCTCCGAGTGATTCAAATTTGTGAAAGAAAGGACCGACAATAGTAAGATAAGACATTCTATATAACATATGAATGGGGTGAAGGACGTATTCTAGATCGGGACGAGTATGCCGTTAAGGAATACGAGACATGAACAAGATGTTTCAAATCTTTGGCCAAAGTATCGCAAGTCGCTGATTGCGTTGTCCTAATTCACCTAGTCTAAGGGATGAGATGCCGATGAATAATGGTAATAGTTATTCGGGCTTAGATTCCTCGACAGAGCATTCTCGAATCCCTGATTAGGAAGAGAACCGCAAGAGTATGTGTTAATTAAGAACACTAACTCTTTTACTCATGAATAGATCGGTAGTTTACCGAGTCATGGAATGAATAGATCGGAGGTATTCCGAGTCATTACAAATGCATATGGTTGTTATTATATAAATGGTTATTTGAATTGTGAGTTCTAAATTATGTATTTAGAACCAAGATGCAATTATAAAAAAATTGACTTGTTCGATTGTCTAAAATGAGGATGTTACATCTTGGTATCGAGTCAAGGTCGCAGTTCTTGGACCTATGAGTCCATAATCCGATAAAAACCTCGAATTTTCTTGTAATGTAAAAATGGTTAGAACAAGGGGAAACGTTGCGAGTAATGCTCCACCTGAAGGAGGAGCGGCAACAACACAGAAACTGGATGAGATCCTTGCTGCCCTGTTGGACACAAGAGATCGCTTGGCTGTACTTGAACAGCAGGTGATGGGGAATGAGGAGGGAGAAGAAGCTGATAATAATAATCAGCAACCTCCTGAGGACAACCCCGAAATGGGTGTTGATGTTAATGCTGGAAATGTACCTGTCCAACCAGAAAACAAAAAGGCCAGATTGGCAGCGGAACTCACTAATGATATCAAAAGGATAAGTCCACCTAAGTATGATGGCACCACATTAGGAGATGGAGCTGAGAACTGGCTCAGCGAAATGGAGAAGTACTTTGCTATAAGGAACTTCTCAGAAGAAACCAAGGCAATATGGGGAGCCTATCAGCTTTCTCACGAAGCATCTTCGTGGTGGGATAATTAAAAGCTGAGCTAAATATTGATGAGACCAATATCACTTGGGATCAATTTAAAGGCTATTTTAGGCAACGTTGGCTGCCACAACTTTTCTATGATCGTAAAATGACAATTTCAGTAACTTGACTCAAGGGAAGTTAACAGAATCGATTCGGGAGCGGTTTACAAAACTCCTCAAGTATGTACCGCAAAGATCAAACTCGACGAAAAGTTCAGGATACGGAAATTCATCATGGATTGAACTCGTGATAGGGGAGAGGTCGATGTTCACAGTCCAACCACTATGGAAGGAGTTGTTGAAAAGGCCATAAGGCAAGAACAGAAATTAAAGGCTATTTCGCTCATAAGGAGGAAGTGCGGAAGATGACCGCAAAACCTTCTTCAACCTCTCTTGCACCTTAAAAGGACCATGGAAAAGTTTGGAAACAAGAGTAAGTTTCCGTGAGAGATAACAATAAGAAAGCATCAAGTAAATAAGCCTCACTGGGAATGTGAAGGATAATTTTGCTAAAAATTATAATAATGGTCAAGTCCTATGGAGGACAACATGGACAATTATAAACCGGAGGCAACTTTGAGCCTAAGAAGGGACTCGTAGGAGGTCTACACTTGTGGTAAAGACCATTACGCAAATCCGTGCCCTTTCAAGAAGGATGATCGTAATCGCAAAGCATAAGATACATGCCGCAAAGAGCGGACAAACAAGCCGAAAAGCAAGTGACACCTATAGAAGTTCCGGTAAGTTATTCGGCATACGCTCACTATTATTTTTGATACAGAGCTACCGAATGTTTTATATCTAATAAGCTAGCTTCTAAACTTAAAAGAAAAGCTGGAAAAATGGATAAATCTTGACCGCATACAAGATGGTAATAATTTGCTCATACAAGCTGAGTATGTGTCTTTGGGAGTCCCTGACTTACCTAACTTTTCCACGGAAGTTGATCTCTATGTTGCACCTTTGGGATCGTATGACATTGTCATCGGTGTTAATTGGTTAGCTGATCATAAAGCAAAGGTAGATTGCTATGAAAAGAACATATAATGTTTAGATGATCACTAGAATCAAGAGAGATTCAAGGTGTGAAACGAGAAATTTCAGTTAGAAAGTCAACATGCAGCCTTAAAAGGCTAAGAATAAAGGATGTACCCTTTATGCAAGAAAGATATCTGAATCTTCAAGAAGATAGTGATTTCATGAAGCAAATCCCATCCTTTACAAAGTTTAGTGGATGTTTTTCCCGAGGAATTACCAGTGGTTACCACCCAAGAGAGAATTTGATTTTACTATTAAAATCAAGCTTCCGAACCGAACCTATTTCAAGGCGCCTTATCGGATGACTACTATTGAGTTTTGAGCTAAAGGCTGGCACAAGAGCTTTTGTCAAAGGGATTGATTAGACCAAGTGTTTCACCTTGGGAGCAGTGCGTGATATTTGTGAAAAGAAGGATGGAACTCGAGACTGTATTGATTATTGGATGTCAACAAAGCAACGATTAAGAACCGATACCCACTTCCTAGGATCGATGATCTGTTTGATCGATCGTCATGCGTGGAGCAACGGTTTATTCTAAGATAGATCTTCGATCGGTTATCATTAGCTAAGAATTAAAGAGGAAGATATTCATAAAATGGCTTTCCTCAACAAGGTACTGACATTATGAATTCACGCTTCTAGCCTTTGTTAACTAATGCACTGGGGAAACCTTTTATGAATTTAATGAACAATATTTTTCAAGAATACCCGGACAAGTTTGTACTTGTATTCTGGACGATATTCTCATTTATTCTAAGAGCGCTGAGGAGCACAATGAGCATCCGAAGATAGTTTTGGGAATTTTGAGAAAGAGAAAGTAGATGGTAAGTTATCCAAATGTTCTTTCTTTGACTAGAAGTTCACTATTTGGGTCATGTCATTATAACGCTGAAGGAATCGTGCTTAAAGATCCTTCGAAAATAGTGGCGATAATCGAGTGGCCTATTTTAAAGAATGTGCATGAAGTAAGAAGCTTCATGGGTCTTCTTGGTTACTATAGAAAATTTGTAAAGGATTTTTCTAAGGTAATGAACCAATAACTTATTGCATGAAGAAGGATAAGAAATTCATGTGGAATGACAAGTGTGAAGCGGCTTTTCTCGAAGTCCCAAAGACCACCTTCGACTTCTCGCACCTATATTCACAAAACTGCACTTAATGGAAATTTTACAAGTGGTAATCGATGCTTCGGGGAAGGTCTTGGGGTGTTTTGCTACAAAATGATCAAGTCAATGCTCATGAGAGTAGAAACTTAAGATTCATGAGCTGAATTATGCCCCTCATGATTTGGAGCTTACCGCCATTGTTCACGCACTTCAAGTCCGGAGACACTACTTACTAGGGAAACCTTTTGAGTTGAAAACTCGATCACTGGGACTGAAATATATTTTTACTCACCCAATCAATGCCGACAAAGAAGGTGGTTAGAATTTCTATCACAATATGACTTTGATATCAGCTATATCAAAGGAAAGGAGAATAGAGTACTTCGATGCTCTAAGTCGTAGGAGGCACATTTCGCTCTTATAACATTAAGAACTCGCTTAAAGACGAGGTAAAAGTGCCTTAATCGATACATAGAACGGGGAAGTAAAAGCAGCGGCGCAAACGCACGTTTAACCTAAAGATAAAAGGTATGAAGGTTTTCATTTAGATAATGAAGGAATCTTGCGTTATGAAAATAGGTATATGTGCCTCAGTGCGATGATTTGAGAAAGAAGTTGTTAGTTGAATTTCATAATTCACCTTCTCTGACAGTTGTATCACAAAAATGCTAGCTGATTTGAAATGAAGCAATACTTTTGGAAAGGTATGAAAAAGGATGTGATAAATTTTGTGGACTCATTGTCTGAATGTCGACGTGGTGAAAGCAGAGCATATGCATCCGCATTTGGATTGTTGATCCTCATAGCATACCGCAAAGAGCAAATGGCAAGTAATAACCATGGATTTTGTACAAGGACTACCTATGATAAGGAATAAACATGATGTTATCCTAAAGTAGTTGTAGATAAGCTAACTAAGGTAGCTCATTTCATCGCTGGAAATCTAAAGGATGATTCTCCGATAATAGCTTCAAGAGGTTCGTAGCATACTAAATTTTCATATTACATGGTGTACCCGAACTCGATTATTTCCCGACAGGATCCTAGAATGACGTCACAAGGTTTTGACAAATGCTTAACGCAGCCCTAGGAACGAACTAAACTTCGCTTCGTGCATATCATCCAGAAACGGATGGGCAACCGAGAGGGTAAATCAAGTGTATGGAGGACATGTTGGTCCAATGTATTGCATGGATCAAGAAAGATAAGTGGGAAGAGTATCTCCCATTAGTTGAGTTTGCATACAACAACACTTATCACTCATCTCTTAAGAATGTAATGAAGCACTTTATGGAAGAAAGTTTATGAACCGATTGTAAGTTGGGACAAAGTATTTAGAGGATAGAGTGGTAATTTAAGAGATTCTCACGTGAGATGGAAAAAGCAAGTTGCATTGATTCGTGAACGATTAAAGGAAGCAGGGATGAGTAAGAGCTATGCGCATTGACCTTAAGCGGGTTGATAGAAAGTTTGATTGAGATAAGGTTTTTCGCGTGTTAAACCCGTAAAGATTTCTATAACTTTGGCAAGGTTGCCAAGAAGCATGTGTAACACCCGAATCATTGTTACTTTCTCCTAAGCATTCAAGTGTTGATATGTGATTTCTAGTAAATGGATGTGTACCCGATTCGGAAATCATGCTTGATATGTATTAAATTTCTTGCAGATTGCAGATCTTGACTGAGTCAAAATATTAATAGACTCTTTTATTTATTTCATCTTGTGACTGAATATTAATCTGATCACGTAATGAATTATACAGGTATTCATCAATAATATCTAGACTTGGACCAAAGGAATTGATCCAAGTAATGCTTTAATTTTGTGAAGTGATAAAATTAGATCACGAACCTTGAACAGCCGCAAGGTATGGAAGCATTTGGTAAGTCTGGTCGAGTATGACTCAGAAGATCTTGAGAAATGAAACGGTTCCCGATATCCGGTATATCCGGAAGGTCTCGATTAAAGACTGTAATAATTCATCGACATACACTCGTAATAAGAACAGAGTGACTCGTCGCTCTGAAAGTATGATGCAGTCTCTCCGAAGTTTTCGTGAGAAGGACCAAACCGAATTACTAAGGGTTAGTAACCTAAAACAATAACCTAACCTAGGGGTTAGATTATTGTTAGTCTAACCTAGACCTAGGCTATGTGTTATGATCCTAAAATAATAACTAAGTGCAAAATGGTTAAGATGGTTCTTACCCTAAAACTCTAACCTAAGATACTAACCTAGCTAACTAAGAGTTTATGAGAAGGGGCTCAAGGGTGGCGAACCATGGGCGCTATTCTCTATGGCAATAAATGGGAAGGATAAGGATGAGGGACAGCAGATTATGAGGCTTAAAGCGGCGGTTAACCTTGGCGACTTGGCAATTACTAAGTCCTGGAAGTGAACTTGAGTTTTCGATGGACCTGCCGCCAATTTTCGCGGCGGTGGGGGGGTAGAGATTAGCGGGAAAATTGGTTTAATGGCATTTATTGTTTAGGGAGTTGAGCCCTGAGCTCGCGAAACGGCATGCAAACGAGAAGTTGGAAGGTTTGTTTGGTGTATCGCGATTTTCGGTCTACTCTCTCTCTCTGCTAGTTTATCGGTTCTTCGCACTCAGCTTCTTTGAGTGCATGGCGAGAATGAATTTCTCTCGGCTCTTTCTCCGCCATGGAGGATATATTGTAAACGGACAAATAAATTTTGTTGGTCGCCGTGTTTGGGAAAAGAAAAGGAAGTTTGAGCTCTTCCCGTGGTCTTCTTCGGAAATTCGATCAAAATACGTGCATGTTAGGCCCTATCCTTTAAATATTTTGTCTGTCTTTCAAATGTCTTCATTAAAACAACTCGTTTCATTTGTTTGTGAAGATTAGATAAATTTTCCTATGAAGATTTAGTTGATTTTGGCTCAGATCTCTTCTCGCCCGATTTTTGGCAATTTCCACTTGTTGGGTGTTTGTTGAAATCGAACTTCAACTCGTTTGTTGTGTATTCCTTCCGGTTTAAATATGAGAGATTTATATTTATAAAGGTTTGAATGCTCGGCCTGCTTGGCGAGAGCCCGTCGAATATACTTGTGAAGGGTATAGATCATCTGCTTTTGCTGCCGACTTTCGATCGCCAATGCCGCCAGGAGAGATGAGGGAATGATATCGTGTACCATTTGATTGTTTCTGCATTTGAAGATTTTCAAGCTCACATGGTTTTGTTAACAGCGATTAATGATACTTTATGGGTTTCATTGTTTTCTAATTTCTCGCTTGGAATAGGCAATGATGAGTTACCATAGTCTTTAACGACTCAAAGGATTTCATGATTGAATCGCTTACGTGAATCTCATCGTTGTGAATGTAGATTCATCTTGAGTTTTGTTATTATATGGTCGTGGAAGCCTTGTGGAAAAGACAGGTTTTGTGGCTACTGTTATTGTAGTAAATACTGAGTATTGACTTTTTGTGGATGTATTGCCTTTCCTGCGTAAAATTGTTCAAGGTTTTGAAGTCATTTATTTCATTGTTTTGGAATGAGTATATTGATTTGCTTATACTTGTTTCATTCGGAATGTTTGTCTTGAATGGCATGGAAGGATTTATCAATTAATTCTATTTTTATACTGTTGTTGGGTTTGTGATTATGGCGCAAACTGCTATCGCATGTAGTGTGAATTAGTGGATTTATTAGATTGAATTCGAACGATCGTGAGGAGACGTTTCAATGTTCTATTTCTATTTTGGTCACTGTCTGCTAGAATGTGTATATACAAATTGTTAAGTGTTGATCCAAAGTTGACTTGAAGGGAAAATCAGATCAAGACCTCTCGTATTTTCTTGGGGTACTTTGTGTTGCATGTTGCTTTGTGGTACAGATTCCTTAGTGAGTAACTACATATTCAACCCGTTTCTATTTGTGCTAAATTATCGCAGAGTACAAATGGGTTTCTTGGTTGAAATAAGAGCTTGATTGTTTGTCCGATTTTTATATGCGCCATTGATGACTGCTGCTCGCCCGTTTGGGGTGAGTTGCACTAGGATTTGCATGCACTGTAGGGATCGATTGATGGTGTTCCTTTCCGCTTGTTCAAACCCGATAAACCGAGAAAGTATAAGTATGCTAAGTTCCTTTCGCTTGTTCAATTCGACGATCGATCATGAATTGGAATCAATGTGTGGTCACCATAGCATAGTTTCTTAAACCTTAAAAGGCTTAATGTTATAGAGTTGTTGGTTACAGAATACGCTTGAGTTTTGCTTTCGAACTTGGTTCAAAGCCTTACCGTGTTTAGGTGAAACTAGTTTTGGACATCGATCGATTTATGGATAGTTGATGTGTTAGTTGCTGACAAGAGATTTGTCGGGTTTCTATTTTCGTGATTTAGAACAATGTTGATCTTGATTTCGGCCTGCCTAACTTGTTCATTTATATACCGGATGACGTGCTCATAAGTGAAGGCAAGAAAGTTGATGAACTTATGTAAAAAGGGAAGTAAGAATGGATTGATTCTTTTCTTCCTTTATTTTATATTATTGATAATGAACTATCAAGAGGAAATTAATTTGCAACGCTTTTGGTAGGAGACCAAATTGTTATGTTATTTCCTTTTGGAAGATCGCAACAACTGACCAAAGGTCGTGATTTGGATTCAATGATTGTTCATCCGCATTCGTTTTGTTTCTTAATATTTGATGAAATATTAGAAAGTGTTTAAGACTATTCTCAGAATAATGATAGAGTTACATGTTTGTAATCATTTAGTATTACAAGGACATAGCCCGAATATGTTTTCTTTTGGATATTTGATCTCATTTAAACAGTAGGTGTTTAATGGAAACAATTGATGGATTGCAATTGTTTTAAAAGTTAGTGCTTATCATGCCTGGGCCATTGAACCGACTCATGTTGACTATTTTTGCAGATGGTTGCCGTAAGAGGTAAATACAATGCAGATCCTGGCAACTGATCGATAGTTTATTTGATTTATTATGAATTACAAACTTTTGATTTTATGGATGTACTATATGTGAAAAGATGTTTCTTTTCCGTTAGCATTATATCAAGTATGCTGTTGCATAAATGTAATTGTATTTAGTTTCAAAAGGAATGAAAATAAGCGTTTGATACTTATGTGTTGTATTAAATTATGAATGATGAACTTCTTCGTTTACGTAACGAAGAGGCATAGTTATCTTTGCATAATATGGATGCTTTTGTGATTGACAATGAAAGTCAGAAGTAATTAGACTAAATTCTTATGAGTATTTAGTAGTTCTAATTTGATCTCGGATAATGCAATATTGTAATTTAAATATTGTCTCTCTAGAGGATAGGTTAAATTTGAGCCTAAAAGATAACGCTAAACAAGTTGGATTCAATTACTAATCCCTAGTCCTAAGTATAACAGACAATAGTAAATTGATTCTAAATCATTTATATCTTTAAACTAAAAAGTATGATATAAATTCAGCTTAAGAGAACGGTAGGCAATCAATGGAATTGTGTGGCAATCTCAAGCATAGGTTATGAGATATTGTCTGAATCTGTTGTTTAGAATCAGACGTATTCTAATGACTCCTTGATAGAAGCTAGACCTTAATACCTCTACCAAGTAATGAGATTAATGGAGGAGGGTCGCCTTAAGAAAATGAATCCAGGGATTGGAAATGGCTAACCTTAGGGAAAAGTCTTAAGAAGTAATTTAATCTTTAGTGCGTAACGCTTGTTTTCGGGTAGATCTTCTCGAGGCGGATTTAAAGGATGACGACATAAGGTCGACTGCAGGGTTGTACCTCCGAGAAGATTAGGATCTTCTCGAAGTTACAACAATGCAGGTGACTTATGGCGACACCCTCGATCGATCGCTGAGATTTACACTTGATTTCAAGACGAGTTACCCCGGGACCGATTAAGAACGTGGTCATGTTATATGACCGCCCGAGATTTGGGTGTCATGACACAATCGTGAACCGCAAGGTTGAACCAAGATGTCATCATATCCCTAACCTCGTGGGTATCCATATAACATTATCACCTTGTTAATCCGCTCCCGGTGATTCAACAGGAAGGAAGGACTCGACAATAATCAAGATAAGACATTCTATATAACATATGAATGGGGGTGAAGGACGTATTCCGTGATCGACGAGTATGCCGTTAAGGAATACGAGACATGAACAAGATGTTTCAAATCTTTGGCCAAAGTATCGCAAGTCGCCGATTGCGTTGTCCTGATTCACCTAGTCTAAGGGATGAGATGCCGATGGATAATGGTAACAGTTATTCAGTTAGATTCCTTGGACAGAGCATTCTGAATTCCCAGATTAGGGAAGAGAACCGCAAGAGTGATGTGTTAAATAAAACACCGACTCTTATTACTCATGAATAGATCGGTAGATTACCGAGTCATGGAATGAATAGATCGGAAGTACTCCGAGTCATTACAGCTGCATATGGTTGCTTATTATATGAATGGTTATTTGAATTGTGAGTTCTAAATTATGTATTTAGAACCAAGATGCAATTATCAAAAAAAATTCACTTGTTCTAAAGTTAAAAATGAGGATGTTACATCTTGGTATCGAGTCAAGGTCGCAGTCTCTCGACCTATGAGTCCATAATCCGATAAAAACCCGAATTTTCGTAATGTAAAATGGTTAGAACAAGGGGGAACGTTGGCAGTAATGCTCCACCAAGGAGGAGCGCAACAACCGTAAATCGGATGAGATCCTCGCTGCCCCGCTGACACAAGAGATCGCTTGGCTGTACTTGAACAAGCAGTGACGGGAATGAGGAGGATGAAGAAGCTGATAATAATAATCAGCAACCTCCTGAGGACAACCCCGACACGGGTGTTGATGTTAATACTGTGAATGCACCTGTGCAACCAGAAAATAAAAAGGCCAGATTGGCAGCAGAACTCACTAATGATATCAAAAGGATAAGTCCACCTAAGTATGATGGCACCACATTAGGAGATGGAGCTGAGAACTGGCTCAGCGAAATGGAGAAGTACTTTGCTATAAGGAACTTCTCATAAGAAACCAAGGCAATATGGGGAGCCTATCGCCTTTCTCACGAAGCATCTTCGTGGTGGGATAATTAAAAGCTGAACTAAATATCGATGAGACCAATATCACTTGGGATCAATTTAAAGGCTATTTTAGGCAACGTTGGCTGCCACAACTTTTCTATGATCAGAAAATGACAGAATTTCAGAACTTGACTCAAGGGAAGTTAACAGTAACTGAATTCTGGGAGCGGTTTACAAAACTTCTCAAGTATGTACCGCAGTATCAAATCGATTTAAAAGTTCAGATACGGAAATTCATCATGGATCAACTCGTGATAGGGGAGAGGTCGATGTTCACACCCAACCACTATGGAAGGAGTTGTTGAAAAGGCTATAAGGCAAAAACAAATTGAAGGCTATTTCGCTCATAAGGAGGAAGTGCTAAGAAGATCGCAAACCCTTCTTCAACCTCTCTCGCACCTTAAAAGGACCATGGAAAAAGTTTGGGAACAAGAGTAAGTTTCGTGAGATAACAATAAGAAGGCAGCAAGAAGAAATAAGCCTGCAGAAATGTGAAGGATAATTTTGCAAAAATTATAATAATGGTCAAGTCCTATGGAGGGCAAATGTGACAATTATAAAACTCGGAAGCAACTTTGAGCCTAAGAAGGGACCGTAGGAGGCTGCTACACTTGTGGTAAAGATCATTACGCAAATCGCTCCTCAAGAAGGATGATCGTAATCGCAAAGATAAGATACATGCCGCAAAGATGACAAACAAGCCGAAAAGCAAGTGACACCTATAGAAGTTCCTGTAAGTTATTCGGCATACCCGCTACTATTCTTTTTGATACAGAGCTATCGAATGTTTTATATCTAATAAACTAGCTTCTAAACTTAAAAGAAAAGTCGGAAAATGGATAAATCTTGGACCGCATAAAGATGGTAATAATTCTGCTCATGCTGAGTATGTGTCTTTTTGGAGCGGTCCTTGACTTACCTAACTTTTCCACGGAAGTTGATCTCTATGTTGCACCTTTGGGATCGTATGACATTGTCATCGGTGTTAATTGGTTAGCTGACCATAAAGCAAAGGTAGATTGCTATGAAAAGAACATAGAATGTTTAGATGATCAGCTGGAATCAGTAGAAATTCAAGGTGTGAAACGAGAAATTACGCTTAGAAAGTCGTCACCATGCAATTTTAAAAGGCTAAGAATAAAGGATGTACCCTTTATGCAAGAAAGATATCCGAATCTTTCAAGAAGATAGTGATTTCATGAAGCAAATCCCACTGTTACAAAGTTTCAGGGATGTTTTTCCTGAGGAATTACCAGGGTTACCACCCAAGAGAGAATTTGATTTTACTATAGAAATCAAGCCTGGAACGGAACCTATTTCCAAGGCGCCTTATCGGATGACTACTATTGAGTTAGTCGAGCTAAAGGCTCAGTTACAAGAGCTTTTGTCAAAGGGATTGATTAGACCAAGTGTTTCACCTTGGGGAGCACCTGTTATATTTGTGAAAAAGAAGGATGGAACTCTGAGACTGTGTATTGATTATCGGATGTTGAACAAAGCAACGATTAAGAACCGATACCCACTTCCTAGGATCGATGATCTGTTTGATCAAATGCGTGGAGCAGCGGTTTATTCTAAGATAGATCTTCGATCTGGTTATCATCAGCTAAGGATTAAAGAGGAAGATATTCATAAAACAGCTTTCCGAACAAGGTACTGACATTATGAATTCACGCTCTAGCCTTTGTTAACTAATGCACTGGCAATTTCTTTATGAATTTAATGAACAATATTTTTCAAGAATACCTGACAAGTTTGTACTTGTATTCTTGGACGATATTCTCATTTATTCTAAGAGCGCTGAGGAGCACAATGAGCATTCAAGATAGTATTGGGAATTCCGAGAAAGAGAAAGTCATGATGGTAAGTTATCCAAATGTTCTTTCTATGATTCTGAAGTTCGCTATTTGGGTCATGTCATAAGCAAGGAAGGAATCGCTGTAGATCCTTCAAAAATAGTGGCAATAACTGAGTGGCCTGCACCCAAGAATGTGCATGAAGTAAGAAGCTTCATGGGTCTTGCTGGTTACTATAGAAAATTTGTAAAGGATTTTTCTAAGGTAGCTGCACCAATAACTTCATTGCAGAAGAAGGATAAGAAATTCATGTGGAATGACAAGTGCGAAGCGGCTTTCAAAAGTCTGAAAGACCAGCTGACTTCTGCACCTATATTGGCTGTACCAGACCCTAATGGAAATTTTACAGTGGTAACTGATGCTTCTGGGGAAGGTCTTGGAGGTGTTTTGCTACAAAATGATCAAGTCATTGCTTATGAGAGTAGAAAACTTAAGATTCATGAGCTGAATTATGCCCCTCATGATCTGGAGCTTGCTGCCATTGTTCACGCACTTCAAGTCTGGAGACACTACTTACTAGGGAAACCTTTTGAGTTGAAAACTGATCACTTGGGTCTGAAATATATATTTACTCAGCCCAATTTGAATGCCAGACAAAGAAGGTGGTTAGAATTTCTATCACAATATGACTTTGATATCAGTTATATCAAAGGAAAGGAGAATAGAGTAGCTGATGCTCTAAGTCGTAGGAGGCACATTTCTGCTCTTATAACGTTGAGAACTCAGTTTAAAGACGAGGTAAAAAGTGCCTCGTAATCGATGCATATTTTCAAAGAAGTGAAAGCAGCTGGCACGCAGTAACCTAAAGATAAAAGGTATGAAGGTTTTCATCTGGATAATGAAGGAATCTTGCGTTATGAAAATAGGGTATATGTACCTATGCTGAATGAATTGAGAAAGAAGTTGTTAGTTGAATTTCATAATTCACCTTTCTCTGGGCACCCGGGTATCACAAAAATGCTAGCTGATTTGAAACAGCAATACTTCTGGAAAGGTATGAAAAAGGATGTGATAAATTTTGTGACTCATTGTCTGAATGTCACGGTGGTGAAAGCAGAGCATATGCATCCCGCCGGATTGTCAGATCCTCATAAAGATACCGCAAAGATAAATGGCAAGTAATAACCATGGATTTTGTACAAGGACTACCCATGTCCAGAATAAACATGATGTTATCCCGGTAGTCAGAGATAAGCTAACTAAGGTAGCTCATTTCATCGCTGGAAATCTAAAGGATGATTCTCCAAAGGCTAGCCAAGAGGTTCGCATACCTAAATTTTCAGATCGCATGGTGTACCCGAACCGATTATTTCTCGACAGGATCCTAGAATGACGCCAAGGTTTTGGCAAACGCTAACGCAGCCCTAGAACGAAACTAAACTTCGCTTCGCATATCATCCGTAAACGGATGGGCAAACCGAGAGGGTAAATCAAGTGTCGAGGACATGTTGCGTAATGTATTGCATGGATCAACAAAGATAAATGGGAAGAGTATCTCCCATTGGTTGAGTTCGCATACAACAACACTTATCACTCATCTCTTAAGATGGCACTTTTCAAGCACTTTATGGAAGAAAGTGCGTAACCCCCGTAAGTTGGGACAAAGGTAGAGGATAGAGTGGTAATTGGACCAGAGATTCTCACAGAGATGGAACAAGCAAGTTAAGCTGATTCGTGAACGATTAAAGGAAGCAATGGATGACGTAAGAGCTATGCCGACCTTAAGCGGGTTGATAGAAAGTTTGAGCTTGGTGATAAGGTTTTTTCGCGTGTTAAACCCGTAAAGAGTTCTATAACTTTTGGCAAGGCTGCTAAGTTGTCACCACGATACGTGGGACCTTTGAAATTGTTTCGAGATAATCAACTCGTGAGCTTATCGCTTAGCATTGCTCTCCGCTCTATCTCGTATGCATGATGTTTTCCATATTTTTTTGCTTAAGAAATACGTTTTCAGATCTGTCACATGTTTTAAATCGAATTCCTCGCAGTCCAGACCCAGAATAATCGTGGTTAAACCCACAAGAGTGCTGGAAACTCGCCAGTTGCATTTAAGGAATCGTGATATTCAGCAATGTAAGGTCCAGTGGGACCAGTTTAGCGAAGAAAGTGCAACTTGGGAAAACCTGGAAGAGATGAAAACTGCGCTTCCTTCTCTTTTACAAATGTAATGAAATCTGCTGATGAAATACTTTATGAATCGATTGTTTTTAAGTATTTATGAAAGCCTGATTAAGGCAGACTTTATTCAGGTTGAATAAAAGTGAGGTGACATTGATTTCTGAAACTATTAAATATGGAAGTAAACACATTGTTTGTGTACTAATAAATTGATTGACCGTAAGGTCAAGTTATTATGTAATTCATCTAGACGATGAATCCTTTTAGAGGGAAGCATGTAACACCCGAATCGTTGTTACTTTCTCCTAAGCATTCAAGTGTTGATATGTGATTTCTAGTAAATGGATTGTGTACTCGATTCGGAAATCATGCTTGATATGTATTAAATTTTTCATTGCAGATTCTTGACTCGAGTCAAAATATTAATAGACTCTTTTATTTATTTCATCTTGTGATCGAATATTAACTGATCACTAATGAATTATACAGTATTCATCAATAATATCTAGACTTGGACCAAAGGAATTGATCCAAGTAATGCTTTAATTTTGTGAAGTGATAAAATTAGATCACGAACCTGAACAGTCAGTAAGGTATGGAAGCATTTCGTAAGGTCGAGTATGACTCAGCAGATCTTGAGAAATGAAACGGTTCCCGATATCCGGTATATCCGGAAGGTCTCGATTAAAGACCGTGTAATAATTCATCGACATACAATTCTGTAATAAGAACAGAGTGACTCGTTTCTAGAAAGTATGATGCAGTCTCTCCGAGTTTTCGTGAGAAGGACCAAACCGAATTACTAAGGGTTAGTAACTCCAAAACAATAACCTAACCTAGGGTTAGATTATTGTTAGTCTAACCTAGACCTAGGCTATGTGTTATGATCCTAAAATAATAACTAAGTGCAAAATGGTTAAGATGGTTCTTACCCTAAAACTCTAACCTAAGATACTAACCTAGCTAACTAAGAGTTTATGAGAAGGGGCTCAAGGGTGGCGAACCATGGGCGCTATTCTCTATGGCAATAAATGGGAAGGATAAGGATGAGGGACAGTGCAGATGGCTGAGGCTTAGCGGCGGTTAACCTTGGCAGCATTTGGCAATTACTAAGTCCTGGAAGTGAACTTGAGTTTTTGATGGACTGCCGCCATTTTCGCGGTCGGTGGGGGTAGAGATTAGGCGGAAAATTGGTTTAATGGCATTTATTGTTTAGGAGTTGAGCCCTGAGCTCGCTAAACGGCATGCAAACGAGAAGTTGAAGGTTTGTTTGGTGTATCGCGATTTTCGGTCTACTCTCTCTCTCTCTAGTTTATCGGTTCTTCGCACAGCTTCTCTTTGAGTCGCATGGCGAGAATGAATTTCTCCGGCTCTTTTCTCCGCCATGGAGGATATATTGTAAACGGACAACAAATTTTGTTGGTCGCCGTGTTTGGGAAAAAGAAAAGGAAGTTTGAGCTCTTCCCGTGGTCTTCTTCGAAATTCGATCAAAATACAGTGCATGTTAGGCCCTATCCTTTAAATATTTTGTTGTCTTTCAAATGTCTTCATTAAAACAACTCTTTCATTTGTTTGTGAAGATTAGATAAATTTTCCTATGAAGATTTAGTTGATTTTGGCTCAGATTCTTCTCCGGTTCGATTTTTGGCAATTTCCGCTTGTTGGGTGTTTGTTGAAATCGAACTTCAACTCGTTTGTTGTGTATTCCTTCTGGTTTAAATATGAGAGATTTATATTTATAAAGGTTTGAATGCTCGGCCTGTTTGGCGAGAGCCCGTCGAATATACTTGTGAAGGGTATAGATCATGCTTTTGTCTGCCGACTTTCGATCGTCAATGTCGTTGCCAGGAGACAAGAGGGAATGATATCGTGTACCATTTGATTGCTCGTGCATTTGAAGATTTTCAAGCTCGCCATGGTTTTGTTAACAGCGATTAATGATACTTTATGGGTTTCATTGTTTTCTAATTTCTCGCTTGGAATAGGCAATGATGAGTTACCATAGTCTTTAACGACTCAATGGATTTCATGATTGAATCGCTTACAAGAATTCACTGCGTTGTGAATGTAGATTCATCTTGAGTTTTGTTATTATATGGTCGTGGGAAGCCTTGTGGAAAAGACAGTTTGTGGCTATCTGTTATTGTAGTAAATACCGAGTATTGACTTTTTGTGGATGTATTGCCTTTCTCATAAAATTGTTCAAGGTTTTGAAGCAGTTCAGTTTATTTCATTGTTTTGGAATGAGTATATTGATTTGCTTATACTTGTTTCATTCGGAATGTTTGTCTTGAATGGCATGGAAGGATTTATCAATTAATTCTATTTTTATACTGTTGTTGGGTTTGTGATTATGGGCGCAAACTGCTATCGTATGTAGTGTGAATTAGTGGATTTATTAGATTGAATTCGAACGACCGAGGAGACGTTTCAATGTTCTATTTCTATTTTGGTCACTGCTCTGCTAGAATGTGTATATACAAGTTGTTAAGTGTTGATCCATGACTTGAAGGGAAAATCAGACATCAAGACCTCTCGTATTTTCTTGGGGTACTTTGTGTCGCATGTTGCTTTGGTGGTACAGATTCCTTAGGTGAGTAACTACATATTCAACCTCGTTCTATTTGTGCTAAATTATCGCAGAGTACAAATGGGTTTCTTGGTCAAATAAGAGCTTGATTGTTTGTCGATTTTTATATGCGCTCATTGATGACTGCTGCGCTGCTCGCCTCGCTTGGGTGAGTGCACTCAGGATTTGACATGCACCTGTAGGATCGATTGATGGTGTTCCTTTCCGCTTGTTCACCCGATAAACCGAGAAAGTATAAGTATGCTAAGTTCCTTTCTCGTTTGTTCAATTCGACCGATCGATCATGAATCGAATCAATGTGTGGTCACCATAGCATAGTTTCTAAACCTTAAAAGGCTTAATGTTATAGAGTTGTTGGTTACAGCAATATTGAGTTTTGCTTTCGAACTTGGTTCAAAGCCTTACCGTGTTTAGTGAAACTAGTTTTGGACATCGATCGATTTATGGATAGTTGATGTGTTAGTTGTCTGACAAGAGATTTGCTTGGGGTTTCTATTTTCGTGATTTAGAACAGTTGATCTTGATTTCGGCCTGCCTAACTTGTTCATTTATATACCGGATGACTGCTCTCATAAGTGAAGGCAAGAGACATGTTGATGAACTTATGTAAAAAGGGAAGTAAGAATGGATCGATTCTTTCTCTTCCTTTATTTTATATTATTGATAATGAACTATCAGAGGAAATTAATTTGGTAACGCTTTTGGTAGGAGACCAAATTGTTATGTTATTTCCTTTTCGAAGATCGCAACAATCTGACCAAAGGTCGTGATTTGGATTCAATGATTGCTCATCATCCGCATTCGTTCTTGTTTCTTAATATTTGATGAAATATTAGAAAGTGTTTAAGACTATTCTCAGAACAATGATAGAGTTACATGTTTGTAATCATTTAGTATTACAAGGACATATTCGAATATGTTTTCTTTTGATATTTGATCTCATTTAAACAGTAGGTTTAATGGAAACAATTGATGGATTGCAATTGTTTTAAAAGTTAGTGCTTATCATGCTCTGGCCATCGAATCGACTCATGTTGACTATTTTTGCAGATGGTGCCGAAGAGGTAAATACAATGCAGATCCTGGCAAATCCGATCGATAGTTTATTTGATTTATTATGAATTACAACTTGATTTTATGGATGTACTATATGTGAAAAGATGTTTTTTTCCGTTAGCATTATATCAAGTATGCTGTTGCATAAATGTAATTGCATTGTACGAGTTTCAAAAGGAATGAAAATAAGCGTTTGATACTTATGTGTTGTATTAAATTATGAATGATGAACTTCTTCGGCCATTTAACGAAGAGGCATAGTTATCTTTGCATAATATGGATGCTTTTGTGATTGACAATGAAAGCAGAAGTAATTAGACTAAATTCTTATGAGTATTTAGTAGTTCTAATTTGATCCTGGATAATGCAATATTGTAATTTAAATATTGTCTCTAGAGGATAGGTTAAATTTGAGCCTAAAAGATAACGCTAAACAAGTTGGATTGAATTACTAATCCCTAGTCCTAAGTATAACAGACAATAGTAAATTGATTCTAAATCATTTATATCTTTAAACTAAAAAGTATGATATAAATTCGCTTAAGAGAACTCGGGTAGGCAATCAATGGAATTCAGTGGCAATCTCAAGCATAGGTTATGAGATATTGTCTCGAATCATTGTTTAGAATCGCACGTATTCTAATGACTCCTCGATAGAAGCTAGACCTTAATACCTCTACCAAGTAATGAGATTAATGGAGGAGGGTCGCCTTAAGAAAATGAATCCAGGATTGGAAATGGCTAACCTTAGGGAAAAGTCTTAAGAAGTAATTTAATCTTTAGTGCGTAACGCTTGTTTTCTGCAGATCTTCTCGAGGCGGATTTAAAGGATGACGACATAAGGTCGATCACAGAAACAGGTTGTCTCCGAGAAGATTAGGATCTTCTCGAAGTTACAACAATGCAGTGACTTATGGCACACCCTCGTGCATCGATCGCTGAGATTTACACTTGATTTCACGAGTTACCCCGGGACCGATTAAGAACGTGGTCATGTTATATGACCGCCGAGATTTGGGTGTCATGACACACCGTTGAACCGCAAGGTTGAACCAAGATGTCATCATATCCCTAACCTCGTGGGTATCCATATAACATTATCACCTTGTTAATCCGCTCCGGTGATTCAGCCTTGTGGAAGGAAGGACTCGATAATAATCGATAAGACATTCTATATAACATATGAATGGGGTGAAGGACATATTCCAGATCGACGAGTATGCCGTTAAGGAATACGAGACATGAACAAGATGTTTCAAATCTTTGGCCAAAGTATCGCAAGCCGATTCAAGGCGTTGTCCCGATTCACCTAGTCTAAGGGATGAGATGCCGATGGATAATGGTAACAGTTATTCAGTTAGATTCCTTGGACAGAGCATTCTGAATTCCCAGATTAGGGAAGAGAACCGCAAGAGTGATGTGTTAAATAAAAACACCGACTCTTATTACTCATGAATAGATCGGTAGATTACCGAGTCATGGAATGAATAGATCGGAAGTACTCCGAGTCATTACAGCTGCATATGGTTGCTTATTATATGAATGGTTATTTGAATTGTGAGTTCTAAATTATGTATTTAGAACCGATGCAATTATCAAAAAAAAAAATTCACTTGTTCTAAAGTTAAAAATGAGGTTCTTTGCTTAAGAAATACGTTTCAGATCTCACACATGTTTTAAATGGAATTCCTTGCAGTCCAAGACCCAGGAATAATCGTGGTTAAACCCACACGAGTGCTGGAAACTCGCCAATTGCATTTAAGAAATCGTGATATACAAGAATGTAAGGTCCAAATGGGACCAGCTTTAATGAAGAAAGTAACTTGGGAAAACCACGGAAGAGATGAAAACCGCTTTTCCTTCTCTTTTTGCAATGTAATGAAATCTGTTGATGAAATACTTTATGAACCGATTGTTTTTAAGTATTTATGAAAGCCTGGTAAGCGCGACTTTATTCAAAGTTGAATAAAAGTGTGGTGACATTGATTTTGAAACTATTAAATATGGAAGTAAACACATTGTTTGTGTACTAATAAATTGATCGACTAGGAAGGTTAAGTTAATATGTAATTCATCTAGACGATGAATCCTTTTAGAGGGAAGCATGTAACACCCCCGAATCGTTGTTACTTTCTCCTAAGCATTCAAGTGTTGATATGTGATTTCTAGTAAATGGATTGTGTAATTTTCGATTGGAAATCATGCTTGATATGTATTAAATTTCTCGCAGATTGCAGATCTTCGACCGAGTCAAAATATTAATAGACTCTTTTATTTATTTCATTTTGTGACTGAATATTAATCTGATCACGGAATGAATTATACAGGTATTCATCAATAATATCTAGACTTGGACCAGAGGAATTGATCCAAGTAATGCTTTAATTTTGCGAAGTGATAAAATTAGATCACGAACCTTGAACAGGTTGCAAGGTATGGAAGCATTTAGAAAGCGGGTCAGGAGTATGACTCAGGCTGATCTCGAGAAATGAAACGGTTCCCGATATTTAGTATATCTGGAAGGTCTCGATTAAAGACCAGGTAATAATTCATTGACATACAATTCTGTAATAAGAACAGGAGTGGCTCTGTTCTAGAAAGTATGATACAGGTCTCTCCGAGTTTTCAGGAGAAGGACCAAACTGAATTACTAAGGGTTAGTAACCTAAAACAATAACCTAACCTAGGGGTTAGATTATTGTTAGTCTAACCTAGACCTAGGCTATGTGTTATGATCCTAAAATAAAAACTAAGTGTAAAATGGTTAGCATGGTCACTACCCTAAAACTCTAACCTAAGATACTAACCTAGCTAACTAAGAGTTTTTGGGAAGGGGCCTTTGAAGGGTGGCGAACCATGGGTGCTATTCTCTATGGCAATAAATGGGAAGGATAAGGATGAGGGACAGTAGGATGGCGGAGGCTTAAAGGGCGGCTAACCTTGCGCAGACTTGGCAATTACTAAGTTTGGAAATGAACTTGAGTTTTTGGATGGACTGTCGCCAATTTCGGCGGTCGGTGGGAGTTGAGATTAAGCGGGAAAATTGGTTTAATGGCACTTAATGTCTAGGGAGTCGAGCCGGAGCTCGCGGAACAGCATGCAAACGAGAAGTTGGAAAGTTTGTTTGGTGTATCGCGATTTTCGGTCTTCTTCTCTCTCTTTCTCTGCTAGTTTACTGTTCATAGCACCAGTTCTCTTGAGTTGCATGGCGAGAATGAAATTCTCTGGCTCTTTTCTCTGCCATGGAGGATATATTGTAAATAGGACAGCGAAATTTTGTTGGTCGCTGTATTTGGGAAAAAGAAAAGGAAGTTTGAGCTCTTCCTGTGGTCTGCTTCGGAAATTTGATCAACAAACAGGCATGCTAGGCCCTAACCTTTAAATATCTTGCTGTTTTTCAAGTGCTTTCATTAAAACAACTCTGTTCAAATGTTCTGTGAAGATTGGATGAATGTTCTATGAGATCTAGTTTGATTATTGGCACTGTATTTCTTCTGGTTCGATTTTTCTTCAAATCCGTTTGTTGGGTGTTTGTGGAAATCGAATTTTAACTCTACTTGTTTGTACATTCTTCCTGGATTATGCATGAGAGGTATTTATTAACAATATGCGAGTGTTCGGCCTGTTTGGCGTGAGCCCTTGGAATATACCTATGAGTAGTATAGGACCACTGTATGTTTTGATTCGTGGTCGCTGTTTCTTGATATAGAAACTGTATTAATGATTTGAAGGAATACTGTAAGAATGATTGGTATTATCGCTTCTTTGGGTGCTCGGTCATGGGATTGTTGACAACGACTAGTGATACTTTCGGGTTTCATTTTGTTTTCAATTTTTTTTAACAGTGAATCGTAGTGTTACCATAGTCTTTTCGACCTAAGCGGAAGTTGTTTTCCCTGTTATAAGGTTAGCGGGATTATTTGTGCACTGTGTATAATATAAATACACCTGTACTTTGTTGTATCGACTCAGTGGAGTCGATGACTGAATCGTATTGCTTTCTTTTGCTGGAATGTAGATTTATCCGCAAGTTTTGTGATTGGATTCTTGTAAAAGCCTGATAAGAAGAAACAGGGCTTTTGTCTACTGTTATTTGAAGTAGTTAAACGATAAAGACTTCCTGTATATGCATTTTCCTTTCTATGTGAAAGCTGTTAGAAAGTTCGAAGCGGCTTAGTTGCTTTTCCTTGCTAGAAATGGATATTCGATTTGCTTCGCTTGTTCTTTCTGAATGTTATCCATGAATAGCATATATGGATTTATCAATCTATGTCATTGTACGTTGCTGTAGGGTTCAGTGGTTATGCGTGCAAACCTTTATCAGTCACTGTGTGAATATATAGATTATGCTATTACGACTTGGACGACTCTGAGGAGTCGAATGAATGATTCATTTTATTCATGAGCTGAATAAAGTTAAGTGTTGGTATTTTAAGTGCCGGCGACTTAATGGAATAACATGTATTTCGATTTTGTTATTGCAATTTGGAATTCCTTCGTGTTTTTGGGATTTGAGGTACAGATTCTTAGGTGGACATGTATGTCTTTGACCTGAGCAAATTAGTGTAAAATGATTGGCAGAGAGTATTTTGCTGTCTGACTATTGATATGCTTTGTTGAGGATTGTCTGTATGAATTCTTAAGCTTTTGCATGAATTGATACCTCCGTTTGAATCATTGGAAATTCCGGGAAGGTAACTTGTACTACTGTCTCTTTTTGAGCTTGACCTTGGACTGTCTTTGTTACTTTTGAGGTCCTTGTGTTTGGATGACTGTTTCGTGTTTTGACCTTGTTAGGGTAAGTCGCGAATAACGCACCAAGACTTGCATGCTGCAAGGTAAGGATCGTTTGGTTGAATTCCTTTCCTTCACTTCAGTCCGATTTTGACTGAGCAAGAATATGTATGCTATGTTTCCTTCCATTTTGATCTGTCCGATCGACTGTGCATGATTTGGAAGTACCGTGTGGGCAACATAGCATAGTCCTTTGGGAAACCTCAGATTGTTGATGCAATAGTTGTTGTTTTCAGCGATACGCCAGAAAGCTCTTGTTCTCAATCGTGATAAGGCTTTACTGTGCAAAAGGAACTTGCATTGGGCTTATGGTTGTTACATGAAATGTTGATGTGTTAGTTGCTGTACAAGAGATTTGCTGAGTTTCTATTTTCGTGATTTAGAACAGTGATCTTGATTTCGGCCTGTCTAACTTGTTCATTTATATACTGGTTGACTGTTTTCATATGTGAAGGCAGTACAGTGATGAACTTATGTAAAAGGAAGTATGAATGGTTTGATTCTTTCTCTTCCTTTATTTAATATTATTGATAATGAACTATCAGTAGGAAATTGTTTGTAACATATTGGTGGAATCCCGAATTGTTATGTTATTTCCTTTTTGGAGAATGAAACAATCTGACCAATGTTGTGATTTTGGGTTTAATGATTGTTGTGTGCATTCGTTCCTTGTTTCTTAATATTTGATGAAATATTAGAAAATGATTAAGACTAATTGTAACAATGATAGAGTTACATAATTGTAATCATTCAGTATTACAAGGGCATAGTCTAATCATGTTTACTTATGTGAATATCCGATTTCATTTAAACAGGTGTTTAATGTAAATAAAACAATTGATGGATTGCAATTTTTAAAAGTTATGCTTATCATGTCATGCCTGGGCCCATTGAACTGACTCATGTTGACTATTTTGCAAGATGGTTTCTGAAGAGGTAATACAATGCAGATCTCAAAACACCGACTCGTATAGTTTATTTAGATCGATTGCGAATTATTAAATTTTTGATTTTATGGATGTATCTATATGAGAAAAGATGCTCTTTCCGTTAGCATTATATCAAGTAATACCGCTGCATGTACAAAATGTAATTGTAAGAAGTTTGAAGCCAAAGGAATGAAAATAAGGTTTGATACTTGGTGTGTTATTCTATTACTTAACGATGAACTCTTCTTGGGCCATTGCAACGAAGAAAGATGGCTTACTTGTAGAATACAGCAATACGTAACCGAACGGGGCGTTTTCATC
>CM031236.1:695129843-695163757 GCA_018340775.1 Taxus wallichiana var. yunnanensis | reverse complement strand
CATCTAGCACTCATTCAAAGGAAAAGGGACTATATAATCTGCATACACATAGGATGGGAAGTTCATTTTGGTATCCACACATCTACTTACATTGTTACATCTAGTTATCACTCTCTATCAAGTGCATCTTGCACAAGATCTTCCTAGGACATGAATTCTATCACACATGCACAAGAACTACACGGAGTCCGAGACATAGTGCAAAGCTCGGTTGTAAGTTCACTCTATCAGGTGACCGTTGGGGTCAGTCTGACTCCCCATTTACATATTTATTTGTTAGGATTTGATGTAGTTTGGGGTTTTCAAGCTATCATTTGTTTTAAAGGTTATAGGAGAACTCTGTAATAATCCATTGTCATACGGAGACCAACACCAAAGGTTAGCGATCACCTTGTGATCCACATAAAAACCAGTTTTCAAGCTCTTATGTAGTCACCAATGCCCAAAGTGAAGGTCTACGATGCCTAGGAGGTCCTACCCCATTCCGGGATCATTTGGCAGCTATAGAATTTTCTAAGTGCGATTCATGACAGATCTCCTCTTCATGTTCATCATTCTTCCAAAGACAAAATACTTTGGGATCAATGTGTTATCAGCTAAGTCCTTTATTTTCTCTCTCTTGCACCTAGGCTTGTGTCAAATTCATGCTTTATCATTTATTTATTACACGTGACTCTGTAATATTAGGATTTTACAAATTCCATATTTATTAAATCACTATTATACGTGATCTAGAATATTATTATAATAGTTCATAATTAATGTTGGGAGTTAATTAATTATAATAGTCATTAGTATACGAACCTTACCATATTAAACATGATTAAATTATACATCACACATCTCAATAATTTAATTAAGTGTAAACATGTATTAGTTTACATTTATTTTCTAATTAAAGAGTTTTTTCATATTTACACATGTTAATCACACAACTTTAAAGTTTATAATGAGAGGCCTACTAATATTTGAGCACGTCTTCGTAGCAATGGTCAGTCCCTCAACATCCAGGGACCAACCACAAAGGTATGATTTTATAGTTTTTAAATACAATTTTATTTCATTTGATTGATTAAATTTACAATATTTTTAACTATTTATCGTCATTCAAAAATAATAACACTTTATTATGACATGTCTACTTCATTTATATACTTGGAGGAGGATGAGGTGAAAAGAGTACATGCCCTTCGGATCTAGCAAGGGATTAACACCCTCATAGGTA
Source organism: Taxus wallichiana var. yunnanensis (assembly GCA_018340775.1). Classification (NCBI taxonomy): domain Eukaryota; kingdom Viridiplantae; phylum Streptophyta; class Pinopsida; order Cupressales; family Taxaceae; genus Taxus; species Taxus wallichiana. Next base: position 695,162,532 of record CM031236.1, on the reverse strand, counting down.
TGATTATTATGTTTTGTTATTGAATTTTGTTTAATTAATTCAATAATGAAAACTTAAAATTCTATTGGTTTAGGTGTAGGATCCTCTCGGCTACTCGAACTAAAACAAGAAAATGAAGACAAAAAAATGTTCCCCCATCTAGCCTCAACAACATACTCCCCAATTCACTAAGGGGTATTAAGATGATAAGAACGTATCAGCCCCACTAGGTTCGAGGTGATGAGAGACCCTCTTGTTGTATCCATGATAGGTATCGACACAAAGTGAGAGGGGCCTTGGAAATGATTTTGTATTGAAAAACATTGGTGATATACTAGAGGATGTTCAGGGAAAGTATGCATTTTAATATATTTTTTATTTAAGTGTCTTAATTAATTTTGTCAACTTATCTTTTGTTAATGTCAATTTATTCATTTTTTATTTTATTAATATTGAAAAAATATGATATTTTAAACCTTTTTAATTTTTGGGTTTTAGGTATTTCAAAAAAAGAATTGTTGATCGAGTGTGCAATATATTCAAAACATATTGTCATAGAGAGTGGAATGAAATCCTAGAAGAAAATCATAAGAGGCTAATTGATTTAACTTAACACGATTTTGGGACTTCACACTATAAAATAGGGTTATTTAAAAAAATTGCAACATAGATGTTTAGGAGAATTAAGAGGCATATCAGGGTAATTTTATTGTGTAAATAACACAATTTAAAAATAATAATTCATAATATATTACTAATTATTTTATATCTATACTATGCAGCTAAAATATGAAGGAAACACTAATGCGAAGAGGATACTTCTTCAGCCCCGAGTGTACACTCGAAACTGTAATGACATCTACAACAAATGGCTCGGGAGGAACATAATAAGGTTGTAGGTTAGTTAACTCAATTTATGATATCTGAAATTTTAATTTTTATTAATTAAATATTTAAAAAATATTATAAATAACACATGGAGGAAAATTAACCGGTATTAGGTTACGTAGCACAAGTCAAAAATGAGGACAAGTGACACGTGAAATGGGAAAACACAGTTTAATGTCCAGTTAGTAAATAAATGTAAGTTCAATACAAGTTATTCTATAATTTTATTTCATTATAGAAATTATCTTACATAAATTATTAATACTTATATTTTTCATTTCATTGTTTTTGTAGAAACCCACTATAATAAACTTGCAACAAAAGAGGTGTAAGCAACATTAAAATCAATGGGTTATTCATCGGTTGGGTCATTAGAATGGATATGTGACATTAATATGTGTTTAATTAGTTTTGAATTGCATAAATGTATAATTAAAATAGTTGTAATTTTTATCATTATATATTTGTAGGTTGATAGAAAAACAAAGTTGGAAAAGGAAGAAGGTGTGCATATTTATTCGGAAGAGGATCACACAGAGGAGGAGGAGGATGAATATGAGGATGAAGAGGAGGACTAGCACTTAGGCACATATTGATTTGTTTTGTAATTAAAAAGGGAATTGGTCTCTTTTTGTAATTCTCAAATGTAACATAATACACTTTATTATATAAACAAAATCACAATATAAATATTGTGTTTTTGATTATGTAATTTTTGTTTAAAGTACTTTTATATGAAAACCATTTTATGATATTTTGGTAAGTTGTTAATAAACCAATTTCGTTTTACAAAGTGTGACTATTCAAAACAATATATAATATTATGAATCTTCAATTCAATTTCAAAAAGTAAATTCACAATAAAACAAATTAAAACCTATAAAAAGCAATGCACGATATGATAATTTGTCTAATAATTAATTTTAAAAAAAATGGCCAACGTTTATGTCATATTTGCGCCACGTAATAGGTGGTGAAAATTTAGTGCAAACAAGATGCGAAAGGGCTGCAAAACTTATGCAAACTTGATGCATTAAAAAAATAGTCACATTAAAATTGTGTCACATTTGTGCCACAATTTTTGATGTAATTTTAGCAAAAACATGTTTAAAAATCCTATAAAATATGAATTTTCAAGCTAAATTTGACACAAATCTTTGGAGATATTTACACATTGTGTAGTGGTGAACATATGGTTGTTTGACTCAAGGGTTCTTCAAATGTCAAAAATATGGATTGGAATGATTCCTTGCAGTCACAAATGCAAAAGAATTTTATGATACTTTTATTAACACATGAAATCCACGAGAAGAGCATCAAAGGAATAAATAATTTTCTAGATCTATTAATGATAACCCTTGTTTGATGGACATATCAAAAAATTTACAATATGATCCAAGACATTATTATGCAAAAATTGTTAATCATGTTTAACTACATACCAAATGCATTTTGGACACATGCTCGTGAAAAGAGGATCCATAAAAAAATTCCTTATAAAGCTTCACGAGAGTTACAAAAATAATCAAAATTGTTCATAGATGAGGATGGCCAAAAATATCTTCTTGCACATAATAATGATAGAATAAATGTACACAATCCTGACATGCTTTCATTGTGGAGGGAAAAAATACATTGTCAACCTATTCTTTCTCAATATGAAGTTTTGAATTACATTAAAAAGTATGTTGAAAATACTGAGAATAAATTTTAGAAAGATATCATGATATGTTAACACGGGTTGTAGCTACTAGTCATTCCCAAGATTCAACATTTTGCACATCTTGAAAAATTCTCATAGACACAATTGTAGAGTGTGATATAGGTGCACAAGAGACATGTCATATGCTATTAAAACTCCCACTTGTGGAATGTAGTAGAAAATTTGTGAATCTTAGTATTTTTAAAAGATTTTATAGGCATGTCCAACTAAACTTTAAGGATGATTTATCATATTCAATTTTAACGGGATTATATGCATCTTTCTTCAAAAATAGAAAATATGGCAATGTTAGATGTTGTCAAGTCGTAGCCATACTCTATGATTCGTAAAAAGAAGCAATGGAAAAATTAGAAAACAACCATCTATTTTATGTTTATGCCCAAGATTATTCCATCCCGATAAATAATAAGAGTAATATGTGGAGTTTTGTCGAGTGAGAGTCTACTACATAAACCATTTCTAGAATTTTTAGTTGATATAAGAAGCACAAACGAAGAAATAATTTAGACTTAGGGATATATAGAGGTACATACCATGCATGTCATATTAATTGTATGCATACTTCAACTACAAATACTAATTAAGATGATAACAATGATGAAAACCTAGATGTAACTACTACATATATGCATGAGTGGGAAGTGTTGTGTATATTGGTTCCCGTAATGATATGAACTTGTTTGATATTGAGTTGCTTGGTTGTTAGGACTATAACTGGACCATGATTAGTGCCAAAATGATTTTCCATCAACATTGCAAGAGTCATTAATACATTTTTTAAATAGCATCCATTCATCAAGTTCATTAGGTAATGTCGTGAAGGATCCCTTTTCATGTAGGAATTTTATCTAAAAATCAACATATCACATATTATGGTGGTAGGTCATTGTGACCATGTAGGGAATCAAGAGCCACTAAAAATTACTCATTAAGGAACATATGAAATTGGTACATCATATCTCATCAAATGTATTAGGAATACATTAGACTCTTTCTCAATAGATGGAAAAATCCCTTTATTTCTCCTTTCTCATACGAGAGAAATACTATTTTCAACATACATGCTAGAACAATATATACTAGTATTAGACTCCCAATTAAAAATGTCCAGGATTTGAAAGGACAAACACTGCAATATTTTAAGAAGAAATGAAGAACATATGTTACATTATTATCAATGAGATGACTTTTATAGGGCCCAAAATGTTTAAAGGTATTAATTATTGACTCAACTAGTATTTCCAACACATACAAATAAACCATTTGGTTCTCGATCAATTATTCTTGTTTGTGATCTTATTCAACTACCTCCTATAAAGGACCCATTTGTATGTTGTTAACATTGCATCATAATTGTACCCTTCCACACTTTACACATTTGTTTTGCAATGTCTTTTCATTTATGAAATTTATTAATTCTTAACATTTACCTCCACTTACGAATGCCAATTTATGACCATTTTAGGAAACACAATTAGGATAAGACCTTAGGATACCATAAATATTTTAGTTACCTTGGACATAATATACCATCACTAAGGAAATGATCCAGAAAAAATCATCTTTTGAACAATGTTGAAAAATATTAGAAATGCAAACCCCTATTTTGATGTTTGTGAAACTCTCATGAACCAAATAAACACATGCTTGAGCTAGGATGTAGGGAATTGTTTGATTGATAATTCTTTTGTATGAAAAAAGAAAATTTGGTAAACTACATAACAAACAAATGCTTAAATCTCTATCTGGGCCTATTGCAAGAAGTATTGTTGAATATACAAGGAACTCGGGATTAGAAGATGCTAATGACAACCAATTGGATAATGAAGTCCTTTTGTGTATTGGTCAACATGTTATGTTACTATTCAATTTGTGCATTGATGCTAAATTAGTGAATGGTGCTCTTGGTACTATACAAAACATTATCTATACCAATGGCTCAAAACCACCCAACTTGCCAATGTGTGTAATTGTAGAATTTAAAAATTACACTAGTCCTACTTGGGACCGAAAAACCCAAGATCAATTCCTTGATATTACCGTAATAAGACACAATTTTAAACAAGTTCTACTAAATATGGCTTGGGCGCTTACCATACATAAGTACCAAGGATTAATGTTTCTTAAAGCAACCATAGATATTGGATATGTGGAGAAACCGAGGTTAACTTTCACAAGATTATCGCGAGCTAAGTATGTTAACTCCTTAATAATATTTCCACTATTCTCTTTTGAGCGCTACTCTGAAATTAAAATAATGAGGTATGTAAAACAAAGACTACTTGAAGATAAACATGTATTCATGATGTCTTCGATTAAAAACAACAAGTATATCTGTGATAATGCATCTAGATTGCATTTCTTACCATTATTTTAAGATAAAATTCTTATCACTCAAATTTTTGCATGAATGCTTGTTAGACTAATTATAGAATACATTTTCCACTAGCCTATGTTACCAACGATAATTGTACCTCACACACATAGTTCGCGCACATGTCACATTTATTCCATACATGCTTAAGAACAAATACCCAAGGTGAAGTTTTTCCTTCAAGTTCAAATTCGGAGTTAACAACATGTAGTATCATATGTATCTACACTTTCATTCTTCGTATGCCTATAATTTATAATGCTACAAACACCATTAATATTTGTAGGATCTTTCGATCAAAGTTCGACTTCAACACCTTCATCCCTTGCATTCAATTTCTATTCATTTCTTTTGGCCATGAGCCTTAGTTAATTTTAATTGTTTACAAAAATCCTTAATTAACATTATGATTTCATAAATCATGCATTTATTACTAATCTAATACTTTTATTTAATCCTTGTATATACTTATTAGCCTCTTACAAGCACTTACGAATGATGTTTTTTTTTTTTTGGAAAAGGGTAAAGTTTGAGGGTGTTAAAAGGACCCACATCCTTTCAACATAGAGAGGAAAAGAACACCAGAAAGGAAAGAAAGAAAGAAGAAGCAATTGTCCCAAAGAGGACCAAGTTCGGCAGCAGACTAGAGAGAAAAGAAGTGAGACCGGAAAAGTTGAGCTTGATAATAGAAAGAAGGACAAACGAAGAAAAAAAGAAGCAAACCGCAGGGGACTACAAGATTGAGAAAGAAAGCAACAGAAAGGAGGAAAGAACAATGAATCAATACCTTCCCTTCTTACCCTTCTTAGGACGCATTAATTGCCATTGATTCAACGAAATCATCTATGAAATAAGAGGATTATACTCGTTAAGTCTAATGTCGAGGAACCCATAAGGGGAGGCCATTATCTTTATCCGAGTTAGAGTGATTAGATTCATGGGGCCGCTTCGGTGGGAGAGATGGTCCTTAGAAGAGAAAGTAATAACACGTATTTTCCGACCTTAGAAGAAGGATCGAATCGGTGACAACAACTATACAGAAGGCGTTGTAGTTAAAGAGTCAACAACTACTGACATAAGGGGCTATAGCTGCTATGATTGAGGGAACTATAGGCATTTAAACTCAAAGGATTTGTAGCTAGAACTCTTTAGTTTTCCAAGTCATGATTCACTTACGAATGATGTTGCTAGTTATTATTGGTGGTTATTGTGTTACTTTTAGTTTCAATATGAATCTTTAGGGTTGATTTTTGTGAGACATGTGTATAATGAGGGTTTGTCTTTACGCATTTTGACGTAGGTTATATCAAAATATACTATCTTATCTTATCAATAAGTTGGCTCGATTTATGGTTTACTATTTCCATGTTTAATTGAAAGAATTAAAAAAATTAGTAGAACTAATAATTGAGATTCATTTCTAAATGATATAAAAGAAGTTTAGCATTTATCATTTCTTAGCGGAGTTCTCCATCCTTGTCTAGGGCTATTTGCATAATCACATTCTTGATGTAACCTTATTGGAATTCAAATTGTTTATAACATTTTCCATTAATTGTTACTAGCGATTATTGTGTTACTTGTAGTTTTAATAGAAATTTTTAGTGATGTTATCATGTTATGATGATGCAATGGGATTAATAGTAATCTATATTAATTGTGATTACGTCACTTCTAGTTTCAATTTAATAAATTTTCCATCATACCATCAAGAATTTGTATATTTCCATCATAATATATTATGATAATGCATGAACCTAATACTTCTAAAGAAATAGTCTTAATACAATCAACCACATAGCCTAAATTTTAGGGCCGATTCATACTCAAGTGACTAGAATGGGGCATGACATCGACTAAATTATTACCACGTGTTATATCAATTGAGTAATAATATCTTAATTCGTGTAACTATAAATTCACACAACGAATTGGAAATTAATAGATGTAAATATGTAAATAGCTGAATAATAAAGTGTAAAAGAGATTGTACAAAATTGTGTCAAACTTTCCAACCTCTCATTTTTCTCCACCACAAATTTCCCGAAAAATTTGCGCGCTCCTAATTTTTAGGAAAAGGATTTCACATCTTAATGTTAATTTTCCGTCATCCCTTACATCATACACTTACGTCATACCCTCATGTCAGAAATACTATAAATAATAACAAGAGTAAGTTTTCTGCAACTAAAAACCAGAGCAATGTCTGAGACCAGTTTTGTGAGGCGCATGAAAATGATGATGGCTGGTGAGCTGCTTCTTCTGCTGATGATTTTATGGTCGAGCTCAGCAGCAAAAAGAAGAAAACCACCACTACGGCTGCAGCCATGTTATTTCCAGTAAGGCCTTCAATCCGCAGGTTATTACTGTCTCTTTTCTGCTCTACGGAAGCGTCGCACTCTTTTGGTGCATGTTTGCATTCGTCTGTCTGAAGCATTTTAAGGTTCTGGAAATGGGTATTGCAACTGTGGGTTTCGAAGAGTACAGCGACATCATGGCGCGGCGCAGGATACGATCTCAGATCTGCTAGCCTTGTTAAAGCTCAACAATTGTGTTATGGGTTGGTTTTAGGATTATATATATGTGTAAAAGTGTATGTTATCGAAGGGGTCTTGGTCTATTGGTGATGTTGTTAGGCTTTCAAAGAGCCCACCAGGGATCAAGTCTTGCTGAGTGCAAGGCCCAGAGATACATGACATGGAGAGTCAATACCGTGGTGATCACTAGTTTAGTTGTACACTTACTAGTAATTGTAAATCTGCTATATGCTTCCTCATAAACAAGAGTTGAGAAGCAGAAATGCTGACAATCTATGTAATCCAGTGAAAGTATGTATGGGCATTTGAAACTGTTATTGTATGCTTTATATAATCCCCTGCCTTGATCTCGAGATGTAGTGTGATTCAGTTCAAAATCACTTTCACATATTTAAAAAAAGAGAGTTAATTTTCATAAGATTTAAAAATATATATGTACCCCGATTAAAGATATAGTGGGATTAAGCTCAAAATCACTTTCACACAATTTTGTTGAAAAAAATCAATCTTCATAATATTTAATTAGTTGAAAACTTTTTCAAAAAAGTTAAATTAATGACAAAAATCAAGAAATGGTTGTAACAACATGTACAACCTTTTCCAATATACTCTTACCCTATGCCAAATTGGGAGCTTTAGATTAGGGTATGGACACACATCAAATTATAATGGAAGGAGGATTTACTGTTATATGTTGGAGTTGCAAATGCCTTGATAGATATATATGCAAATCGTGGAAGCATATACTGCAAGGCACACAAAAATGTTTGACAAATACCTAAAAAAATGTGGTTTCATGGAATGTTATGATTGCAAGATATGTATAGATGGTCTTGTTGATGAGACTTTAATACTCTTTCATAATTGCCTCAAATAAATGTGGTCTCATGCTACATTTGTGATGGTTATTGGATATGCACAAAATGGTTTTGTTGAAAAGGCCTTGGAAACTTTTAAGGTAATAATGCAATTGGAAAGTGTAAAGCCATACTCCATGACCTTTTCCATCATTCTCTTAGTGTGTGCCAAATTGAGAGCCTTGCAACAAGGAATGGACATCCATCAAAGCATAATGGAAAGGGATTCTTAATGTCAAATATTGTCATTGTAGTGTTATCCATTTCTCCAATTTTGTGCCAAAAATCATTTTGATCTTCCAAATTACCCTTTTCTAAAAGCTTGTACTTATGAGAAGGGTCTGCAACAACTTTGCAGATTTGTCATTGGTCTTACCTTTGATTTGATGTCTTGTTTTGGCACATCAATATGAGGTTTCTCCTTATAAATTCTTACACAATGGCGACTTTAAGAAGAGGATTTTCCCAATTGGTAATGTTTGAAGTACAATGGATTGAATCCAATTTTCATGCTTTGCTTTACCTTTGGAATAAAAATGATCAAATTAAAATAGAACTAAGTGCATATGCTCCCAACCAACAAAATACAATCGGTAGATATACACTATTCTTCTTCCATCTATACAAACATGATTGTAAAATGTCAACAACATGGAATGCTATGTGATTGATTGGTGAAGTGTAGAAATAACATATAACAAATAGTTATGGTGTAAACAAATTTGAAGAGGTGGAGGAAGTTGACATTTTTAGGTATCCTTTGTTAAAACACAATGATCCCGCTTCTCAAAAAAATATGGCAATTTAAAATTTTGAGTGCAAATTACACAATATAATTTTTTTCGTAGACTTCATATGTTTAATTTTGGGTGGTGTGTATCAAATTTTGGAAAGGCTTAAACAACACACACAAACCCTTGCTTGCATTGCCAGGATAGAAGCGACAAAAAATCCGAGCAAGCTGTCGAAATAATCTAATTTAAATAAAGCTGCAATCAAATATATGCAAGGAAATGTGCGTAGGCGGGGACCGCTTGGAATGTCACAGCCAAAACACATAGGTGTAAGGGTTGAATCAGCGCAGAGAAATTGTAAAATTTTTGTTAATCGATCATGATCAATAGGAAGCGTTGACTTCCATTTGTGGGTGTTGTTTACATTCATCCTCAAAGTTTGATAGTAAACACTCCTACCTTATCTTTTGTGTCTTTTTAGACTAGGTAGGGAGGTGTTTATGTTATTATTCCCGAATCGTCTCACTAGCTACATGGAATAACCGAAATCTTAGTAGAGCAACGGAAGCACACATTTTGAAAGCAACATGGTCATATCGAGGGTAGTAATGTCTGCAGTGTTGAAGGTTCGATCCAAACTCAATTGCCTCATCTAGAAGAATGTTGTATTCTCAGTGTAAACTCGTAGGGATGTTTGGTAAGACATTTAATAAAAATTTGACTTGTTATAACCTCTCACAAGTGGAGGGTTAATATTACTTGACAAAGACATGCCATTTCTAGTTGGGATTTGATATCAAGTCATTTAACTTGTAGTCGAACAATCAACATATAAACATCTAGATATCATGGTCCTTCTGCCAATGAAAATAACACTCTATTGGAAGTGGTCCCTGACAACATAATAATTGATTGGTTGCCACATCAATATGTTTACTTGCTTGACGTTTCCCTATTTTAAGTGTTTAGGTGCTTCCTAAACTTCTCAAAAAGACAAAGGTTTAGCAGAACCATAAAAATGTGGGTGTGTTTGTTTGTTCAAAGAAAATCACACTTTGGCTTCTTTTTAATATACAAACAAAATGTCCTCCTCTTTATTTATCAACGCCGTAGGAATGATTCCTCTAAATAAATGACGTCCTTACAAGAAGGACGTTACCTACCCGGAATGCTCATTTTAACATTATAAACGTTTAGGGGACACGTGTATAACGATGGTTTGTCCTTCGGCATTTATACGTAGGTTTTCTCAAAAGATACTATGTTATCAGTATGTTGACACGATTTAGGGTTGCTATTTTCATGTTTAATTTATATATTTTAAAAAAATGATTAGAGTTGATAATACAAGATCAATTTGTAAATGAAATAGGTATAAAAAAGAAGCTTCGTATTTACCATTTGTAAGTAGGTTCTCCATCCCTCTCTAAGTTTATTTGTACTATCACATTTTTAATGTAATGGAATTGGAATATAATCTGTTTATAATATTTTTCATAAATTTTTATTGGCGGTTATTGTGTTATTTTTAGTGTTGATAGAAGTTTTCAATCATGTTATCGTATTATGATGATGCAATTGTATTAGAATATAAATAGTTCATAGTATTTTCCATTAATTGTCATTAATGATGATTATGTCATTTCCAATCTTTAATAAATTTTTAGTCATGTCATCGATAGTTTGTATAATTCGCGGTAGAGCGTCCATCTTTGAAGTTGCCCTTCTTTGAAAGTATCAATATCCGGTAATGTTTTCCGAGTAGATTATTTCCGACAATATTATTTTTTTCTATACCAAAATAAATATATAAACATTTAGATTTTCTCCGGCGTAATTCGTAACTCATGTGCAATTGCTAGTCTTATCATATTATGATGATTCATCAACCCAAGTACTTCTAAATAAATATGCCACAATACAATTGACCATAGTCTTAGTAGAATGTAAGTTCTAAGGCCTATTCGTACAAAGTCACTATGGGGAGTGACATCAACTAATTTATTGCCACTTGTTATGTCAACAAACCAATCATATCTTAATTGTAATCTGCATACTCTACACAATTACATGTTGAGTCTCAATGTAATTATATAAATAATTATAATATACACCACATATAAACAATTTGGTGTTGGATCATGAGGTGATTCCATGGTAGAGGGATCCTATATTTTCTTAAGAGAGGCTATACAATTTTTTTTATTGGAGACTTATTTCCAACTCTTTATCTCACATGACAAAATAACTCCTATAAAATTAGAACATATACGAGAAACTTTCCAACCTCTCGTTTTCTCCATAAGAAATATCCCTAAACATTTACTCACACCTAATTTTTAGGAAAAGATTTCATAATTTAATGTTAACTTCATTTTCATTTTCATTTTCCATCAAGCACCTCTTGGTCAAAAAGAACCCTTGTCTCGAAATATTATAAACTAGCACTTGTACAAAAAGGAGGTGCGATGTTACGCTGATGGTAAAAATATGAAGGTTTGTAGATTTGTTGAAGCAATTTCAAGATGCATTAAAGAGGTATGTTCAACTTGGATGATAAAGCACAAAAGGTGTGTAGGGTTGTCGAAGCAATTCCAAGATGCATTGACAAGGTATATTTGACATGGTAAGCGACACAATAAACATAAGCATCTTGCAACCAATCAACCATTATGTTAGTGAGAGGGCCACCTCCAGTATGATTGTGCCCCTATTGACATAAGGATCGTAATATATTATTGCGATCAAGGATAACCAACTTAGATGAGATTGATCTTTTAACTGAATGTGGATTATTAGAGATGTAGAAGTAATTCCAAGATGCACCAAGCTTGCAACATCAACCATGTCCACCACGCTACCTCCAATAATGTTGACGTCGATGATCGAACTGAAAATAGAAGAGTAGGCATTATATTTGATCAAGCTCTTGCTCATGCACACCATCTATGTGTCCATGAAGAACATAATTGTTCAATTTAAAATATTCTTATCAATTGATTTGAAATCTTTAGCTTAAACAATTGAATTCAACACATTTTAGATCATTTTGTTAATTTAACCAATTCATATGATTCTTGCCGACATTTGAATTATTAGTCTCAAAATAATTGTTTTCACTATTACATATGTAGACACTTGTTCACTATTTTGTGCGGGTCCAACTGCATTTGGAAAATACTGTTGTCCAGGAGATGATAATTACGATACACGTGGCGTCAGCAGCATGGCTAAATAAAAACTTTACAAAACTCGGTAATATCTTCGTACTCTGCGCAGGTTTTCACAAATTTGATGCAAATTGTATGTATATACCTTATCATGGCATTTGACACGTTTTAAATGGAATATATGCTTATTCTGGCTTAATAGGCAGGCTTTGCATAACTATTATAGCCTATCGACTAATAATAGAATATATAATAATGTTTTTATCTGAATAAGATTAATTATAAACAAATTTGCAAAATCATATCTTATAATAACAATTTTATCCCTTCATAATAAACATTATTCAAAATTCATACCAAAAATATATATATGTATTTTAAAAATCATACGTAAACTAACCTAAATAAATAGGGACAAATAAATTCCAGCAATTAAAATTAGCATTATAATTGAATGCTATTTTTGTGGATGTTATTTCAATTTGTTTTATAAAATGGCAAGCAAAGTGCCAACAAAATCATTTTTTTGTCCAACATGGACAATGCACTCTTTGCACATCCTTTCTCATGTAAACTAATTTGTAATAAATTATATAAAATTAGCAATCACATGTGAAATGCACGATAGACACATGTCGAAGGGGATGCATCAAAGAAGTTAAATTAAAGGAGCAAACCAAGCTGTAGAGGAAGAGTGGCGAAAAAGAAGGGGTTTGAGTGAGGAGACATCAAAGGGCGGGGAAAACATTATGGGGTAACAATGTGAAACTCTTATTCATTACAAACAAGTTCCCTTTTTGTCAATCGTTTATAGGAAAAAGGACATGCAATGTGTAGTTCATCAAGACAATGTATTTTATAAACATTTCAAATCGTAAGGGATGTCCAATCAATATTGTCAATGTCAATAGTTGTTGTATACAATACCAAACCATCAATTTTTTGGTAGTTAGAACACACGTAAATGTAAGGGGAATTTACGTACAAATCACTGGGACACTTTTAGACACGGGGATATGCAGAGTGTACCTAACATCCCAGTAGCAATTTCATGCACATTTACGGTTGGGCAAGTGCATAGAGATGGGGACAAAAAGTGACCAAATTTTCGATTTGAAGTGAAACGCAACTATGTTTTGGCAAATCACGATCGAGTTATGAATTATTAGGTTTGGTAATTACCAAGCCTAAAACATAAGCATGTTATAATGTGCTCGCACTATAATGTGCTTGTGTTCTATTTGTTATGTGGTATATGTGCTTTTGGGAGGGATATATTTACTAAAATAAATGGTTTAAGTATAATTTTTTCATTTATTAATGTCATACTTTAAATTTATTTTATTAAATATAAGAAATTAGGGTCATTCGCACCTTATGGAACTAGTCTAACAACTCTATCAGTAATGGTTTAGAAGATAGTTTTTTATATTTTAATTTGGTTAGTACATAGGTATTTTTCAGGATTTCAACATTCATCCTAAAACTTTTAGGTTTAAATTCTACAATCAATATTTATTTTGTAAAAGAATAAAGTCATTGTTTAGGTTTTAGGGACTTCTTTATTGGTTATTGACATTTGTAGGAGTTTTAGATGTGTCGAAACTATATTTTATTAACATTAAAACTCCCAAAGGTAGCAATAATTGCTTGAATATATGGACTTATGCAATTCCTTACAACACATAATAAATCAACAAACATATGTAAGTTTTTATCGATTCAAATAAGAAAGGGAATAATCATCACGAGGTCCGTGAAGGATTTGAAATATCATGAGGAAGATGGGTGCAATTGGAAAAATCATGAGGTCTATGAAAGATTGAAACATCAAAAGATTCATCAAGATTAAAATCATCAAGGGAATGATCATCAAGAGAATTTGAAGAGAAGCTCACCATGAGTGATGGTGGTAATCATCTCATACTCATAAACAATGCATATTTTATGAGTGTTTCTAAACACTTAATCAATGCTTGTAATGAACTCACATCTACAAGTTAGTGAGGTGGAATCTGCGAGTGTTTTAGTACAATGTGGAGGTCAAGAAATATGGAATTCATTCTCATACATTCCTCTAAGTTTCATTCATGGATCAATCCTTCTATCAGGAGGAGGAAACTTGTCTCCTTTAGGAGCAATTGAGAAAGAGGGTGTCAGACATCATAAACATGCTTCCACTCAGGTGACATCTTGGGTAGGGAGGTGAATTATGAGATTAAGAAGAGATCATCATGTTCAAAGGTGAAAAGTGAGGCTCAAGGAGTGAATGATGATGATCATCATATCCCGAATCTACCATTGTGTCTAGATATCTCGAGAAAAAAATCAAAATAAGCTAGTCGGACTAATGAGGCATCCAAGACCATCATGTGTGAAGGATCAAGAAGCCACCTATTCTCATGAGAGGGATATAAGAAAGAAGTGTATGAGCTTAGAAAAATGATTCCATTCAAGGAGGATTTTGAATCCTAGAAGTGTAAGATGACGATATTTATATGGACATGTTTTCATGTGAATTGACTAACCCAAAGATGTAAAACTTAAACCATGAAAACTAAGCCAAAATGTGAAATTTTACTCCCAAATCTTCTTGAATCCCTCTTCGGGCCAACCTTCCTCCCATGTCATGATCATCTTGTCCTCGAATGTATTCCTAATGTATTAGATGAACATGTATAAGTTTGCAAAAAGGTTTAATCAAGGTCTATTATTCCATTCATTGAAGTGCAATAAAAGACTAATTCTCTGAAGCAAGCCTAGAAAGACCAATTTTGGCCATTTGAAGCCTGTGTGCATCCTCTAGGAGGGTTATGAAAAGGTATTAAGTATCCAAAGGTGGTATTTGAAAGCCTTGAAGGTGTTGGAAGTAGTTTAGGAAGATTTAGGAAAGTTTTGATCATTTAGGGATAGTCTATTCAACAATGGGTTTTTAGGTGCAAGGAATGAGCAGTCAAATTGTGAATCTTGAATTCTTTGGTAAATTCCGAGAGCTCCATAAGGAGTTAGGAGGAAAACAAGTAGGCACTAGAAATATTGAATAATCCTTTACATTGTGGGAGCATCCATTTTGATCTAAGGCCACCGAAGGTGATGCTAGCAATCATCTCATACTCTCAAGCAATACATACCTCCCAAGAGTGTTTCTAAACACTTAATTAGTGCTTGTAATGAGATCAATACATTGTGGAGGTTTAGAACATGTGATTCACCTTCAAGTTCTAATTCCATGTAGATAAAATTGATCGAAAAGGTGTTATATGCAATGGTATTTCTTCTCCGCAATGGTGTGACTCAAGAAGACTCCTAAGTTTTATAACCCAATTTGAGGTGGATTTATCTTCTAAGAATCCTTATTAGCTTCAAGATATTAATATTTTCTTTTTGAAACCCAAAAATAGGGGTTTAGATAGCCCGATAGGGAGAAAATTTAGATTTCTTATAATACACACCCTTCTTGACTCATTTACTTATTGAATAAGCTTTAGGAGGGTTAAATTCTAGTTTCTTCTTTTATAATCTAGATATGTGGATGTCTGATATGATCCAAACATTAAGCTTTAGGTGAGAAAAACCATGAGAGTTAACAAAACATAGTCAAGGATGGAAGTAAATGCTAGATTTCATGAACTACCGCTATATATTTGTAATGAAATTGCTTAGATAGATTTGAATATCAATAGTATAGAACACCAAGACCCCAAAAATGTAGATAAATGATCACAATATGCAAGTATAATGTATAGGAATAATGGCGTAACAACATTCAATCCCTTTCCTCTTGATAGACATCAATATGTTCATCCTTCCAGTCATTATGCATCCTTCCTCTAACTAGTCTGCCTTTAGTTCAACCTTCACAGGTGGCTCGGAGGAAATTCCTAACAAGTTTTTAAAGTTTTTTTAGTGTGTAAGGATGATTACCCAAGGTGATAAATTAATTTAGTAAGATTAAGTGAAATATAACTTCCTCTAGAGACCTAAAAAGGAAATTAAATTTCATTTTAGGAAAATTTGAAAAGGTGATTTTTTCGGAGTGGGTCGGTGTCCTGTTCACCTAAAATTTATAGTATATATATATTTTTGGGGTCGGCTTCACCTACATTTGAAAACATCTCCTATAAAAACCTAGGTGATTCAGTCGGGTAGTATACTATGGTACTACCACAAGTAGCTTACCTTACCAATACCATGAACTCGCATACTCTAAGCACCAGAGATTGTTGTTTGTTAGTAGTTAGTAGTTTAGAGTCGGGTGACAGATGATATTTGTTGACATGTGACCCATTGAATTTTTGACGCATGACAAAGGGGTTATTGTTGACATGACAAGGGGATATAGTTGACGACGCGTGACAAGGAGGTATCACAGATGCATACAACAAGGGGGTTAGTTGTTGACATGAAATGACAAGGATATAGTAGTTGACGACGTGACAAGGAGGTATGATGACACGAAGGGGGTTTTGTTGTTGATGCGTGACAAGGGGTATTGCGATGCATGACAAGGGTTAGGGTTGATGTTATGTGCGATGCATGATAGGGATATAGTTGATGCATGCGATGATGCATGACAAGAGTTGATACGATGAGTGAGTTTTGACATGACAGGGGGTATAGTTGATGCGATAAGTCGTTGATATGATATGATGATAGTTTGATGATGTGACAGTGAAGGGGGTTATTAGTTATGTGTGAATGGGAGTGTGAAATTAGGGGGTTGTTTTGATGCATGACAAGGAGGTATTACAGAGATGATGTGACAGAATTTTTCTCTCGACGCGTAACTTGTTCTTTTTCTGACAAGACTCTATTAGAATAATGGAAGGTGCTAGTCCTTAGAATGTGAAGACCCTAAAAGTAACTAAGAAATCTCAGAAGTCCCTGTTCAAGTATTTTGGAAACTCTGCTTGATACAGATATTACAACTACCAACAACCATATAGCTGCCACTAGAAAGAATCAGAATATTGAATGTGTGGAAGGTAATATTGAGGTGGACATGCATTTTGCATAGTATCAAACAAATGACACCTATGATAATATGCCGATCTTGAAGATATAACTATTGAGATGCCAGATCTGAAGATATTCTTCCTGTTGGGGTGCAACCAGGAGTGCATCAAGATATCACACATACAAATACTCAAAAAAATGGAACACAAAATCAAATTCAAATTCTGGTTCATGAAAGAGGAAACTAGGTGATTGTGATATTGCTCAAAATTCTACTCAAAAAAGTAAAACATTGAAAATGAACAAGAATATGTGGACCATTGGCAGGACATACAAGTTTGATTGGGCTGCCAAATTTCCATTTATCGAACCTATACAATCATCTAATTCAGAAGAGATCCCATCTGAATGTACATGTACAATATGTACGTGGAAATTGGGAAAGCAACAAAAAATGCAAATGAAGTTGGACACTATAGAAAAACATTGTGGAAAACAATATTTGACTGTAACGGGGGTGGATGGCTAGAAAATCAAAACATAGGTGGAAAAATGAAAAAGAATGCATGCATGTTAAATACGCAATGGATTATGAAGCAGAGCAGAAAAAATGTAGACATCTCGTGGAAAAGGGAGGAACGATCACATCGCAAATTGGTAAGATGAATCAAACAAATCTACATGCAAAACTCATACAGTTCTCTACTTTATTTCACATACTAAAGAAAGGAAGACCGATTTGGATTTCCTCGATTTCAAAGTTTTGTATCAATATAATGGAATGCCGAATGTACCTCAGTCTCATTGGTCTGAAAGTAGTGGATGGGAAATGGAAAAATGCCTTTCGATGATAGAGAAGGAAGATTTGAAAGAGAATGTAAAAAAATCAAAGTTTATCTCTCTTTCAATTGATGAAGTGACAACAGTGACAACACTGCATGGGTATGTATCCATGTCTATACTTTAGAAAATCATATAAGGACACCTCATCTGTTGGGTGTTATGAAAATGGTTGAAAATCTGTAATGCCGAAAACCTACATAAAATAGTTGTTTCTCATTTGAAAGATATTGCTGGAATGACTGATTATGAAATTGCTATGAAGTTGGTATGCATCGGAGCAGATGGTGCATCATCATGCAGGGTCACCGAACAAGGTTGTGTGTTAGATTACAAACAACAGTGGCCCCATATATGCTACCAATTCACTGTATGGCTCACATAATGAATTTAGCATATAAAATGGTAAGCAACTATGAAAATGTTGCTAAATTAGAAGACCTTATAAGAGAACTTCATGCCTATATGGAAAGCAGCCCAAAGTGATTTCTTGAGTTCAGAAATTTGCAATTGGAATTACAGATGGAAAAAAACTTTTGAAAGATGTTGAGATGAGATGGATCTCTTTGTATGAACCTGCATGCAGAGTTTCGTGAGGAGTATCCTTCGTTGGTTGGTTTCATGCACAAATATCATCATGAAGTTGATAGGGTGAGGGACTTGTTGTTCCATTTAACTGATTTGGAGACATTGCTTACATTGGTTGGTATTCTTCCAATGTTGCAGGAGATCAATACACTGATGAAGCATGCACAGGGGAGATTAATCTATATTGTGGATTTTATACGGATGAGAAAAATGGTATGTCAAAGTCTTGATATCTTGTATTATTCCCAAGATAGTTTTGATACACCTATTTTTGAGAATTGGAAAGCTTTATTAGATCTTTAAAATCCCAGTAACTATTTGAGATTTAATATCCATGATCACCTCTGCATCACTATTAATGGGAGGGACATACCACTGCACATTTTGCAAAAATGTCAAGATATTACAGATCGAATGAGAAGATGTTCCGTGACACGTAATCTCTTTGAGTTCTGTTATAGTTGAAACAAGAATAAAGCTTAAAAAATTTTTTAGAATCCTTATCATCAGAAATTAGAGAACGTTTCTCCAAAGATAAAATTCTTGAAGCAATGGGTGTGATGAATCCTAATTTTTGGAATACTGAAGGTGGTGTGTAGACTTTGTAAGAAAGCATTTCCATAAATCCATGGGTACAATAATGGAACATTTCACAAAGACTTCAGAGTTCAAGGGTATGGAAATCAAAGGTATATTGAATGCTGATTTATTAAAGTTTCAATCAACAAATTTTGCAACAACAATGAGGAACCAATATAAAAATTTAGATGAACCTTTTGAAAGTGGTGCTATTACAAGGTTGTGGTGAGGAATCTATCAAAGTTCTATCTTACAAGAAGACATCAGTGAATATTTCAGATTATATGAGTTATGCCAAACAATGATTTTGGGGTCTGTGGAGGATGAAAAGGGTTTTTAGTGCTTTATCATTTATAAAATCAAAACTGAGAAACAAGTTGGATAAAAATATGGAAAGTTGCATGAGGTGTTATGTATCTCGCTACTCCATGGAAACCTTTCCTTTTCGACAGAGCAATTGCGCATTGGAATTCCCTTTGCAAAAGAAGAGGTGTGAATAATACAACTACAAGTACAACTGTTCCCAATGATGAGAGTGGAATTGGCGCATCGTCACACTCTACTGAAGAGAACATCGAGTTTGAAGAAGCTATTGATAATGGATTGTTTCAACTTTAAATAGGTATCTCCTTCACCTTACTTTTATTGTTTGTCACCTTAAATTTTGTTTCAGCTCTTGTTATCATTAAAGATGTTACATGTATATATATTTACATTTATTTAAATACAATTATTTCATTTTTTTTTTGAAAACGTGGGTTGACATCCATCCGAGGAAGCTCACTTCTCGGGACTAACAATGTCAGGAAACTCACCCATCTATCTACTAATCCATTTCTCGTGTTGAGTTTTCTTAAATCAAAGATCTAACACACTACGAAGGATGATTTCACAACCATCTAAAACACTAGAGGTAACTTAAACCCTATCATATGACATTTCTTGATTTTTTACAATTATGTTTAATTTATTTTTATATTTGCAAAATGCTTTGATATATTTTTTAAACTTTGTGGGATAAAATCACACAATCAAATTTTACAAAGAGGAAGATTTTTCCATATTATACAATTCATAATCCACGATCCATTATACAATTCATCATCCATGATCATGCTTGAAGCTAAATCTACGTCCACATAAAATTCATCATCATCCATATATATCATATCATAATCCTGACACTCCAATTATTATTAAATTCATCATATCATTATCATAATCCTGACACTCCAATTATTATTAAAACAATTATTTATCTATTTTAAATGTGTAGAAACGTCTCTGTCCTAACACATTCCATTTTTTAAAAACAATTATCCATTATCATCATTCATCATCATCTATATCCATTCTAATGTCATCATATCATTACAAGTATAGAGAAGAAGATTTTGAGAACGTTTAAATGTCTCTGTCGTACTACATTCCAAATTTTCTTAAAACAATTATCCATTATCATCATCCAGATTCCATGATCGTGCTTGAAGCTAAATCTACGTCCACATACAATTCATGATAATCCATATCTATGAGACTATGATTCTATTGTAATGTCATCATCCACATCTAATGCAATCATCATTACAAGTAGAGAAGAAACATAAACACCATATACAATCTAGAAATTCTATACATAATATATAGGAAGTTATAAAATTAAAGATTATATAGTATTTCAAATTTTCAAAGGCTATCAAATTCAAGTTTCAAATTTCAAATCCAGATAATAAAATTCAAATGCCATGACCATCACATTCAATGTTTCAAATTTTCAAATATAGATTCTATTTTTCAAGTTTCCACACTCAATAATGAAAATTTTCAACCCTCAATTTTTTGTACCCCTTTCCACTCTGTACTCCTTTCCCCAATGGCTTCTCCACATGTACCCCTTTCCCCAATGGTAGAAATAATCCCAGAACTTATGAGATCTTCCACACACTATCTAGATTCTTTAAAATTCTTTCTTCTTGCTTTGTCGCATCTCCATGGGATAGCAAATTTGGATCAGCAGTTGCCTTGGTTTTGAATAAAATTTCAGGGTCGAAGCCATGCTCTTTAATTATCCACTTTAGTGTATTGTTTTGTTTGTTAACCAAAACAATATTTTCCTTCAAATTCTTCGTTGCGGATAAACTGTTCTTCACGGTTTCCAAGTGAACTTGGAAAACCTTTGCTTG
This sequence comes from Taxus wallichiana var. yunnanensis, assembly GCA_018340775.1. Classification (NCBI taxonomy): domain Eukaryota; kingdom Viridiplantae; phylum Streptophyta; class Pinopsida; order Cupressales; family Taxaceae; genus Taxus; species Taxus wallichiana. The sequence goes on along the minus strand of CM031236.1, from coordinate 695,141,124 downwards.
ACTCTTCAAATTTTCATATTTCAACTGCACAAAAAAAGTGATGTCAATTCAACATATTACTAAAATAAGAAAACTTCAAATTAACAAAAAATATTGTTTGAAAGTGATAATACTTATGACCGCTCTATCTCTCTCGGCATTTGCAACTGCTACCAGATCCTTGTCCTTAGACCATTTGTTAAAATATGCCTGGGCCTCAACACTAATATTTTCCAATTTGTTTAATGTCTTATCCAAAATGTCATCTTTATAGTTGTTGTTATACGTGATAGTCCCACTTCTTACTTGGGTAAGTAAGGAATCCATCTTCGCAGGTTGATTCTGGACTACAACGTATAAACTATCCCTTTGCCAATAATTTTCATAATGACTTATTATCTCATTGATAAGTACTTTAGCCCTTCTCTCCCATTCTATGAGCTGACTGATATGAGGTAGAATAAACTCATCGACATGGGATTGACAATCATAACCAATTAAGTTCTCTAAAGGAAAAGGTAGCAATTGTTCACCATTGTATCTGAAGAAGATGATCTCAGTTGGAGAGGTATGGGGGCTTTTGGGTTGATCGAATGCTACTTGTTTCTACCTTTGGGTGGCCTGATCCTATTTGTGATAAAATAAATCAATATTCAAACAAATAAATCTAAAGTGAAATGTAATGAAAGTTGAATAAATTATGTTGAAATAGAAGTATACCTGTTGGCCTTGAATCATCTCACGTGTATTGAAAAATCTATGTTGGGTCATTGCTATCAATGCCCAAGTAATCTTCATCTAAATTTATATTATTTAAAACCGATATGCCCATTGTACTGGGCAAGCCACCAAGTGAGAGGGTTGGAATTCAAAATGAGGAGGCAATGTTTAGTGTCCCACTAGGGGCCGGAGGAATTGGCATGCATTTACCAATGTTCTTTTTTCCTGATCCTCTGGTTGGCATTTTGAATATTATTGGTGGAGGAGGGGGTGGTGCCTGCTGTTTTGTAGAAGGAGGAGGACTGCAATGTGCTGAAAAGTTCAAGAAAAATCATATGAAAAACTAGAAAACTATGCAAAAACTATGAAATTAAATGAAGTACTATTCAAAACTTGTACCTTGTTGTTGAGGGGTAGCTTGTTGTGGTGCTTGAGGTGGCCGTGTTGGAGTAGTAATTGGTGGTTTTTGAGTTGTCTTGTTGCTGGGATTGCTGAGGTGGTTGTTGAGAAGACACAAATGCATGTGACTGAACTGAGTGAGTTGGGGAAGATGGTTGACTTTGAGAAGCACGTGTATGGTCCAAAGTCCCTGCAATGTCATCAACATACGATTGTATGTCAATTCAATATGGTAAAATTTAAATGGGAAAATGAAAATACAAATTTGGAATTTGTAAATAATACATGTAAGGGTATTACTTCTCTGTTTAATGAATTCAAATGGTTGGCGGTTGGAGATGAGTGAGCTTCCATTTCAGATTGTGAATCTCCCGATGCCTCAGCGTGTTGTTGGCCTCTTCCTCTTGATGCCACCTTTTTTTGGGGAAGGGCCTCCAAAATCTTCTCAAACAAAATAGTAAATAGTTAATACCTGTTGTCAGTCTAATGTCAAAATACAAACTTTATAGTTTATACCTGTTGTTCTTGAAATGGAATTGACAAATTCATCAACGCCTCATCCGTGCAAGTGGGAATTGGTTTGTCTTTTAAATTTAAAAGAGCCTCGTAATAAAGGCCAAGGAGATAGTTTGTGGTGTGAATGACTGGTTTTTCTGAAAGCTTTGCATTTGTAATGTCAGTTCTTATTTTTTTGATAAAAAGGTGCACCAATCAAATTTTTGCTTTGTGATAGTTGCAAGAATGTATGCAATGGCCCAGTTTGGTATATTTGTTTGCCGACCCTGCAAAACTATTCTGGATTGAAAGAAGGAAATCATAGCAGCAAGAAAGTGGTGTGCAATTCCTTGCGTATCCACACCACATCTGGATTTATTGACATGAGCTGCAAATGCCAAAAAACGTTGGAATTAATATAAATTTGAATTGTATCAAAATAAAAAATGAATACAAAATGACGAATGAAAATAGTTTACACTTACAATCAACATGGAAACCAAAAGTCGATTCGAGATATTTCTTATCATCTTCGACGAGTGTTGCCTTCATTGTAACAATGGGTAAATTTTTGAATGGGAGGCCTGTAAACCGATGAATATCAGCTGGGTCGATACCAAATTGAAACAATTGACCATCGTCCACAGTAACATTAAACATAGTCATCCTTTGTATTGTATGAGGAGAGAAGGTAGTTCAAAATATCTTGGTCTATTTCAAAATGGGGCATCTTAATGAGCCCACCAAACTCACATGCATCGATCAAATCCTTGTATTCCGAATTCATTTGTAAAATAGTCTAGATGTGGGGGCACAAAGGGTTCTTGTAGAGTATCTTGCCCATGGATAGGGCTTGTGGGTTGATTGGATTTTCCTCTTGATTTTTTCTTGAGCTGGGATCTTGTCATTTAGTTGTCTTGAGCTTGATTGTACCTGACTGATAATGGATTCTATATACAAGAAAATTTGAGAGATCAAACCAATTGTCAAATCATTTAGTTACGAAAAATTGGTCACCTTTTAGTGAAACCGGTTCATGGATATGCGGTATTTTCCACCTCAATTTCAAGAGGTCTCTTAAAATAAACCTTGGTCTAGATAGTATAAGCATGTTTCCACTCATGTGACTTCTTGGTTAGGGGAAGTGAATTGTGAAGTTAAAAGGGTGTTATCATGTTCAAAGGTGAAATGGAAAGCTCATGGAGTAAGTTAAGGATCATCAATATCTTGACTTACCATCATGTTCAAACCTATAAAAGGAACAAGCCAAGATGATAAGTCAAGCTACCGAGGCATTTGAACCATCATGTGTAAAGGATAAAGGCATCATCTATCTCCATGAGAGGCATATGAGAAAAGAGGAGTATGAGTATCCGAAGTTGATTTTATTTGAGGATAATTTTGAGCTAGGTGGGGTAAGAGGATGATATTCATATATAGCACCATGTATGTAAGAATGAGAAATTATCTAAGTTTCACTTGATGTCACTCACTTGGTAGTGTTCTTAAACAATCATTCAGACCTTGTAGTGTGATCACACTTCAAAGGAGGAAGGACATTACAACCACCTCATTTTAGTCCAATAGGTGGCCACATGAAAATAATCTCATTTAGTGATAAATCCTTCCATCTACATGGTGAATACCTATTTCAATAAGTGATAGATAATCATAAAATGGGGTGGGCATTATGGAGTTGATTTTTGATCACTAGGGTTAATTGAGGCCTTGAAAAGTAAGAGAGTGATCCTCACTCTTACCTTGTAATTAGAAGAGAGAATCTTGTTCCCATCACAATGTAGATCTCATAATAGTGTTTCTAAAAACTTAGTTCATCACTTAAGCTTTTAGAAACATGATTACAACTCATGGTAACTCACATTTACCACTTTTTCATGTTAGAAGTTTCGTCACTCAAAAACACAACCTGAGGTGTTAGGAAGGTGTTTTCAAATCAAAAAATTTGGCTCCATCCTCATGAGATCATCACCTATGGTAAACAATAATATATTTATGATAACACCCATTTAGAGATGTAATTATCAACATTTACAAATATTCACCTAGCACCACGTGGTGACCATCTCTCTAGAGCTTGAAAATTTAGGGCCATTTTTCGGAACCAAAAGGGGGTAGGTGAATTATTTTGAAATTCATTCATGAAACCTTCTTAGAGGAAAATGGATGTTACCAACATGTATAGGATTCACATATCTTTCTAGTACCTTTTTTTCTCCTAACTCCTTATGTAGCTCCCAAAATCATCCAAAGAAGTTATATTTCATCATTAGAGTGTTTATTACCAACACCTAGAAAAATTGTTGTTGAGAAGATTGTCCTTAAATGAGGAAACCTTTCCTAAATGTTCCTAAATTTTATCCTACACTTCAATATTACATGACATAACCTTTGGATTCTTAATATATTTCTTGAACTCTCCCAGAGGGTGTTTGATTAGTTGAGAATGGCCTTTATTAGGCCTCTGAGGGAATTTATCTTCCATTAAGTCACATTGAACTCATCAATCATCGTATTCAGTCATCCCTGCACATTAAAACAAAATTTTAAACCTTGTTAATAATTTATTTTGAGCTAAGTTAAGAGTGGTATCAAGGCAAGTGGCAGAGGAAGGATGCACCGGTGACCTGAGGGAAGCGAAATATTCTAATGTAGGCTTAGTTATCATGCTCAAAGTTTTAATTTTTCATGCCATACATTTTGCATGACAACACCCTCTTAACACTTTCACCAAAATCCTTTTTGTAATGTAAAAATTATTTCGTTGGTGTTTGTCCATGTATGAAATTATTTCAAGGGTTTCTTGGCAAAAAAAAAAAGGATATGTGAAAAGAATTTTTCTTAATGTTGATGTAGATTTGATTGCTTATGAAGTATGTGGAACTTGAATAAAACTTCCTACTTCTACATTAGGTTGAGAATGTAACTAATTTACTTAACATAAATCTTGATGAAAGTCTAAGTTTCTTTCTCCATAGAAAGTAAATGAATATGTGGAATATTTTGCACATTTTCACCTACTCCTACCCTAACTTTTGTTGAGTGTTATAAATTTATCAATGTGATGTACTCTTTTACCTTCTAACTCTTAAAGTTACGTCTTATTCTTATATTGAATAAATGAAGATATTTTGGGTCCTTAGATAGATCATCTTCTTGCCCACACCTTACTATTATTAATCTATATTATAAGAATCAAAGGATTATACACATGCCAACATGGGACCAAGGTCACTCTTTGCATTGTTGGTTGTGAGGATCTCTCGAGTGGTCCTCTTAAAGATGCATTCCCTAAGATTGTAATGTAGATAATCATCTAGAGTATGATTATCCCATATTCTAAGACAAAATTAGGGATTCAACTCCATGTTCATGGGAAACTTCATGAGTCGTTATATTTGATCAATTGTCACTACCTTTTGGAGTTGTGAAGTTTATAAAATATATTTTGACATATCTAAAACTCCTGCAAATGTCAATAACCAATCAAGAAGACCACAAAACTTAAACAATGACTATATTCTTTCAAAAAACATATATCGATTGTAGAATTTAAATCCTAAAATCTTTAGGTTGAATGCTGAAATCTTAAAAATACCTATGTACTAACCGATTAAAACTATGAAAAACTATCTTCTAAACCATGATTGATGGAGTTGTGAGACTAGTTCCATAAGGTACAAAGTGACCCTAATTTCTTATATTTACTCAAATAAATTTAAACCATTATAATAAATAATAAATTATAAATATTAATAAATGAAAAAAATATAATTAAACCATATCTTTTAGTAAATATATCCCTCCAAAAGCACATATACATCATTGCAAACAGAACGAAAGCACATTATAATGTGAACACATTTCCCCTTCTTTGGATTTCGAATTCCCAATCCATAGGCTTGGATTTTCCTTAGATATCCAATCCTAAGGTTTTAAGACTTTGTAATTTGTGATTAAATATGTGTTTTAAAAAAACATCAAAATCTCATGTGTACACCATGATATCTCATGCGTTATAACATGACATTGAAAAAATTTATTAGTATGATGTCAAGCTCAAATTTACCTTGGTGACGTTATACTTCTTTGTAAAATCCGATTAGTTTAAGGCTTTCATCCTTAATTTATTTTATTAGTGTCTTATTTTTTATTGTCAAAACATATGCATACATTTTTGATACAACAATTTATGATTTTTTCATCCAAATTTAAAAAAAAACCTCTTCTAAACTCCATTCTACACGCATTTAAAAAAACAAAAAATGACTATTTTTCTCAAAGTTACGGGGTGTACACACAAATATTTTATTTTCGGGATGTGTGCACTTTGAAAATTAATAAAAAATTATATATTCATCCAAAAATTATGAAAAATTAGTGGGACCTCGTACATGGTCTTAAATTTAACTTTCTACTAAATTTATTTGAAAATAATTTATAGAACTCAAAAAAGGGGGGGGCACACACACAATAGGTTCTTATATTTTTAACACAAAAATAGACATACTTTGTGTGCACACCATATTTGAACCTCTTAATCTCCACCATTTTAAAAACAATTAGTAGTTTATAAACTAGATTTCAAGCTCTACGGTACTTATTCTTATCACTTTGTCAAATTTTGAGCATATGCATGCCAAATTATTAGATGAAGTTTGGGTTTTTTTAATTTCAAGAATAATGTGTCCACTTTTGACTTCCTTTTGGCCCCTCATTTCCATGCACTTACCCGGTTAGGGTTTCTCTTTAGCTATTAGGATAGTGATTAGGGTTTCCTTCATCAACGGTCCTAATGAAATCATCCACAATGACCACTCATATAGATTGGGATTTACATTATTATCCGAGTTTTATTTGATCTTAAAGATGCTAAAATAACAAATGGGTAAAATTTAATAGGTTTCTGTGCTCAAAATCCACCCCACTAATTGTTGCTTATAACACTTTGTAGCCCCAATTTTCATTTTCAAGGTTGAGTAATTTCATGAGAAGAAATGATGTGGGACTAATAATCAATAATAAAGCCCTTCCAGTGGTTGGTCATACAAACAAGAAAGTTAGAAATTATTCACGAAATTAAAACACCCTACTTATCTTCTTTATCATCTCTATATCACTCACATTATTCACGTGAACACAATTTGAACTTAAAGGGGCCAAAATGAAAATAAGGAAAAATCCAACGAGTTCGTGTTTGAAACCCAACCACACTACTTGATTCTTTTAGCCCTAATTTTCAGTTTTAACGTTGAGTAAGTCCGGGAAAAGAGGTGATGTGGGACTGAGTATGGATAATTGAGTCCTTCCAGGTAGTTGGTCACATGAGCAACAAGTAGATTTTATATTCTAATCGAGACTTGTTATTTTTTATTTTATTTTTTATGACATCAAGGGATGACATTTAATTTTTTAGATAAGATGAAGATATGAAGAAAGTTGGTAATAAAATGGTGGTAATTAATTACTTGCATGTCCCACACCTACTTTATGAATCAAATTTTCCCAATCAAAAATATTTTCTATATGTTCTCCACTTTATCATTTAATGGGGAAAATCCAATAGGTTCCATGTTCAAAACCCAACCAAATTTCTTACTTGTTATAGCACTTTGTAGTTCCCTTTAAGTTTTAAGCTCAATTAATTACAGGAAAACAATGCATGAATAATAATTGATAATTGAGTTTGTTTTCATGGACCCTAAAAATGTGAATTTTTAAATTTTAGCTAAGTTGCTTGCTCCTCTTAGTTGCATTTTCTTGTTGGTGCCAATATTGAAGAAGAAAGTCCAATTGTTAGTCAATTTTTGGGGTGTTTTAGTTCAAATCATATGAATTGGTCCATTGAGGAACAAGAGCAATTGTTCACTTGTTCCTCTTGTTTCTATATGTTACGCTTTGCTCACTTGTTTCTTCTTGGTTGAAGTGAATAAGATGAATAAAACATTTTAGGCATTATTTGAACTAACGTAATTATTCTAAAGTTATATTTATTCTCCACTTCCCTTCTTTTGTTGATTCACTACACCTCACTAGTAAATTAGGAAAATCAAAATCATGAGAATCTTGCACTATTCCTTAGGCTTTCGGTCCACCAATTGTCCTCTTTATCCGACTCCCCATTCAAAATCAATTATCTGGATAAATTAGGTACTTTAGGAACTTGAGGTATTGTTCTTCCGAGACCTCCATTCCCACAAACCTAACTTATCGATTTAAAATTGAAATGAGTATTGTATGACCGTTTGTTCTCCCTAGCCTCGACTTAACTAATTTGAACGTAATAAGGAAACATTTTTGGTTTTATGTGTTCCATCGAGCTTTATATTCCTCGAATCACTACTTTTTGTGTGTAAAAGTATAAAAGTAAACTATCCAATCCCAAATCTTATAAAATCCTCCTCACTCAACCTATTTTTCACATTTACAAATGACTCATTCATTGTTGTGTTGTTGCCTCATCCCTTCTCCCACATACAAAGGTGCTCTTTTTTTCTCATAACTCCCTCATTTTCACTCAAATTACAAAAATCAAGTTGTGTTGAGACTGTTGTGAAGGGTCTTCATTTAAATCCAAGAGGTGAGTGGTTTTACCTGGGGTTTTACCTATTTTGGTAGGTATTTGGATTTTTTTGTTAACATCTTCAAATTTCCCCAAAACCCACTTTAACAAAAAAATTTCCCCAATTTCTTCCCAAATTCTTCACCATGAAGTTCCAATATGTTGGGTATGAGCATATCTCCTCCCTCGAAACCTTTGTCCCTAAGATTGGTGATAGTGATGTAAAACATATGAATTTGGAATATTTTTGGGCAAGAATAAAAGATGATAACCCAACCTTGTTGGCCAAATGTATTAGAGATAGTGGGTTGTCCCATGTAGCTAGTTTCCCTATCTCATTTTAGTGTATTGACATAGTCCTAGCATGTGCCTCTAGTTTTGATCCACAAAATAAGGAGTTAAAAGATCCTTAGGGGTAGGTTATTTCTCAATTAGATGCTCATCATATTAATATGGCCTTGGGTATTCCTACCTTCAAAGACTCCAAAATCCTAACCAAGGTAGAAGCTCAAAGGGAATATGAACTCACTCCTGTCAAATACCAAACAATGATTGCCAAAACCTAGCTCAGGGTTAAAAGGAAAGGGCCATCCAAATTACCCAAGACCCTCTACAAAATTGACTTCTTGGAGGAGTTGTTTGATATGATAACATTTCTTGCAAGGGTAATGGGTTTTCCCTCAACTCAGAGTTCCATAACTGGATGAGTGTCTATATCAACTTGATTTGTGAAGGAACACAACACTTGAACTGGGGAGAAATAATTTGTGAAAATTTAACCCAACAACTCACTTAGGTTCAAACATAATTTTTTTTTACATGATCTCTACCTTATGTACACCATAGATGGATATAGAATATGGATTGGCTTAGACAAGCCGGGATAATGAAAGAATCTAGCTATATATGATTTCTATAATCAACTCACCTACGAGAACAAAAAAATCCATCATAGGAGATTAAATGATACCTTCACAATGTTTTTTGGTAATATTGCATAGGGGAAATGTAACCGGGGGGTATCTCAAGAGGCCAAATAATTAATTCATTATATGGAATCTTTTCATACAATTAAAAGTTCTCCTACATCCAAACAAGCGGCTTTGAGGAGATCTATATAAGATTTCCGATATATGCGGTGATAAGATAGTTTTGTTGAGCTCTTGGGTAGTTAGATCTCCTTCATAGGACTGCAGAGATAAGAAAATCTTTAGTATACAATTTCCCATAACTTTGGTAAATTACATGTGTAGGATAGCTTTAGATGCATAGAATGTTGAAATAACTATTTCTTTGTTTAAATTTCACCTTTACGAGAAAAGTACCAATTTTGATAGTAAGAATTTCATTGGGAATAATCTCAGGTTAACTTACTACCATACACCAAAATTTTAAGACTATTGGGAGGAGTGTGTTAATGTGTTTGAGGTCAGATGAAGAGCCTATGGAAGGCTATCTTTACTGAAAAATCAAATATTTCATGTCTTTATATACAAGTTCTTAAGGGAATGGCAAATGATGCTTCGAGATCCTTTCGATTGTAGAATATATAAATTCCATTCATTTTACTCCTTTTCCCACCATTGACCAATCACAAAGAAGAATAATAATCCTGATGATGTGAACAAATATGTGCTCATGAGGTCAAGGAATTGGATGAATAGGAAGGTTAAGGAATTTAATGAGTCTCAGAAGATGGCTTCTTCCCAAGAAGCATCTTCTTCACAAAAGAATACCCCAACTCAGAAAACTCCTTCCTCCTCCCCTCTGGATTCTGGAACTAAATTTTACACTAAGAAAAATAAGGAAAAAGAGTTGGAAACATCTAGACAAGGAGATGAGCAAGAGAAAACAAAGGAGTTGGTAAGTGGGTCAGCTCTTGAACAAACTCAACAACATGAAGAAGAAAAGGTAAGTGAGAAGAATAAACTTAAGAAAGAAGAGGAAGAACAAAGTGAAGAGGAAAATTTTGTTTAAGTTGCTACACCTGCTCTAAGGAAGGTTGATATTTCAAGGCCAAAAGCTGGATGTGAGAAGAAATTCTTCCTCTTCTTGTGTAACTTCCACTATTAAGGTTTTAGTTTCACAACTTCCAAGTTCTCATTGCTCTTGCATTTCCTCCTTTAGAAACATCTTTTGGAAATTTATTTACCTTAGTTTAACCCATGGTAGATAGTAAAAATAGGAATTCACAATCCCATATTTATGTTCCTAAGTTTTATGTAGTGGTTTCCTCTTTGGTACTTCCCTCCTCCTCCAAAGAAAGAAAATACTACCTCTCATCTTGTTTCAGACTCTACATGACAATAATTCCTAGAAATTTCTAGACCAAAGGAGGAAAAGAATGAAAAGATGTATCATTATTAGATCTTGAGCTAACAAGAATCTCATTGGGAGAATCAACTCTAGAGGGATAAGTATATAATCTTAGAGAAAGCGCCTATAAGGTTATTAAAAGAGTTGAAAAAGGGAAGCGAACCCAATAGCTTGCTAGAGGAGAAGGTATAAGTACTTGCAAGTTTTATCAAGTATTTCCTTTCATCTGAAAAAAATCCATTGGATTTAACTCCTCTATCTACACTCCCACCCCTTTGCTGCTACTATTGGAGTTGATTTGAAGGAAGTCATAAAGATTCACAAACATGCCATTTTGGCAAAGCATCGAAGCTCGAGTTGAAGATATTCTTGTATGTGAGGTTGGAATTATTCGGTGAAGCATATAATATATATGATAATATCATATCAGTTCAAGATTAATTCAATTCATGGATTGATTGCATTGACAAGGAAATCAAAATTTGGGCTGATGTTATCCAAGAACTCGAATCATGACTCTTACAGATGAGAAAATCCTTCTCTCTGAGAATATTTTGATGACTCTAAGAGTAATTTATATAGAAATTTGACATTCACTATGGAATGGAGGATAAGAGTTCTTGAAGAAGCCTCAACTGAATTACAAAATGTAGTTCAAAAAGGTTAATCTCTAAAAGCTGAAATCTTTACATACTTACAAGCCCTTCACTTGCTAATTGTTCAAAGACAACTCATTGGAGAGAAATTTATTCAATCACATCAAGGGTATTTTAATACACTCGTCAAGGATAA
>CM031236.1:695029843-695124843 GCA_018340775.1 Taxus wallichiana var. yunnanensis | reverse complement strand
CTTCCTTTTTCAACTCTTTTAATAACCTTATAAGGCAGTTTCTCTAATATTATATACTTATCCCTCTAGAGTTGATTCTCCCAATGAGATTCTTGTTAGCTCAAGATCTAATAATTATACATCTTTTTCATTCTTTTCCTCCTTTGGTCTAGAAATTTCTAGGAATTATTGTCGGGTAGAGTCTGAAACAAGATGAGAGGTAGTATTTTCTTTCTTTGGAGGAGGAGGGGAAGTACCAAAGAGGGAAACCACTACATAAAACTTAGGAACATAAATATGGGATTGTGAATTCTATTTTTACTATCTACCATGGGTTAAACTAAGGTAAATAAATTTCCAAAAGATGTTTCGAAGGAGGAAATGCAAGAGCAATCTGAGAACTTGGAAGTTGTGAAACTAAACCTTAATAGTGGAAGTTACACAAGAAGAGGAAGAATTTCTTCTCGCATCCAGCTTTGGCCTTGAAATATCAACCTTCCTTAGAGCAGGTGTAGCAACTTAAACAAAATTTTCCTCTTCACTTTGTTCTTCCTCTTCTTTCTTAAGTTTATTCTTCTCACTTACTTTTTCTTCTTCATGTTGTTGAGTTTGTTCAAGAGCTGACCCACTTACCAACTCCTTTGTTTTCTCTTGCTCATCTCCTTGTCTAGATGTTTCCAACTCTTTTGCCTTATTTTTTTGAGTGTAAAATTTAGTTCCAGTAATTCAAAGGGAGGAGGAAGGAGTTTGTTGAGTTGGGGTATTCTTTTTTTGAAGAAGACGCTACTTAGGAAGAAGCCATCTTCTCGAGACTCATTAAATTCCTTAACCTTCCTATTCATCCAATTCCTTGACCTCATGAGCACATATTTGTTCACATCATGGATTATTCTTCTTCTTTGTGATTGGTCAATGGTGGGAAAAGGAGTAAAATGAATGGAATTTATATATTCTGATCAAAGGATCAAGCATCATTTGCCATTCCCTTAAGAATCTGTATATAGCATGAAATATTTGATTTTTGTAAAGATAGCCTTCCATAGGCTCTTCATCGACCTCAAACACATTAACACACAACTCCCAATAGTCTTAAAATTTTGGTGTATGGTAGTAAGTTAACTTGAGATTATTCCCAATTAAATTCTTACTATCAAAATTGGTACTTTTCTCGGTAAAGGTGAAATTTAAACAAAGAAATAGTTATTTCAACATTCTATGCATCTAAAGCTATCCTACACATGTAATTTACCAAAGTTATGGGAAATTGTATACTAAAGATTTTCTTATCTCTGCAGGTCCTATGAAGGAGATCTAACTACTGAAGAGCTCAACAAAAACTATCTTATCACCGTAGTATATCATAATCTTATATAGATCTCCTCAAAGCCAGTTGTTTGGATGTAGGAGAACTTTTTAATTGTATGAAAAGATTCCATATAATAGAATTAATTATTTGGCCTCTTGAGATACCCCGGTTACATTTCCCTATGCAATATTACCAAAAACATTGTGAAGGTATCATTTAATCTCCTATGATGGATCTTGTTGTTCTCGTAGGTGATTTGATTATAGAAATCATATATAGCTAGATTCTTCTTGTTATCCTGGCTTGTCTAGCCAATCCATATTCTATATCCATCTATGGTGTACATAAGGTAGGAGATCATGTAAAAAAAAATTATGCTGAACCTAAGTGAATTGTTGGGTTAAATTTTCACAAATTATTCCTCCCCTGGTTCAAGTGTTGTGTACCTTCATAAATTATGTTGATATAGACACTCATCCAGTTTTGGAACTCCTGAGTTGAGGGAAAACCCATTACCCTTGCAAGAAACGTTACATATCAAACAACTCCTCCAAGAAGTCAATTTTGTAAAGGGTCTTGGGTATTTTGGATGGCCCTTTCCTTTTAACCCTAAGCTAGGTTTTGTTTCACATTGTATGTATGTATGTATGTACATATAGATATACATATATACATACATATATGTATCTGTGTGTGTTTGTGTGTGTGTACACACACACACACACACACATATTATATACATATAATATCTATATGTATATAATATATATGTATGTATGTATTTATATATATGTATACATATGTATGTACATACATATGTATGTATATATACATATACATATACACACACATGTATATACATATACATACATATATATGTACACACACATGTATATACATACACACACACATATATACACATGTACATACATACATACATACATACATACATACATATATATTATATACACACGAGACACATGTGTGTGTGTGTGTGTGTGTGTATGTAGATATATATACATGTATATATCTATATATCGTATGTAGATGTATATATATCTACATAAAGATATATAGATATATATACATGTATATATATCTACATACATACATATATATCTATATATATATATATACACACACATGCATATATATATATATATATATATATATATATATATATATATATATATATATACATGTGTGTATATGTGTGTGTGTGTGTGTGTGTAGCTATATATATACATGTAGATATATATAATGTATATATATATATATATATACACACACACATGTGTGTGTGTGTGTATATATATATATATTTATGTAGAGTTGTGCCTAAGAGTATATATATATATATATATATATATATATATATAAAAGAATCTCAGGTTTTGGGTTATTAAGGAACCTCCCCATAAAGAGGAGGTATTGTCATCCCCTAAACTATTGATTGATTCTCTAACAATTTTTTTCCAACCATTTTTTTTACACTCACCGTGGGGCACGCATCATGGCATCCACATAATATTTTCACCACAATTGAATACCAATCAATTATAGGTTTTGTCACACTAGATGAATGGAGATATACTCGAAGTCAATGATCCTGGGCTTTGAAGATCATAATTTTTAGTTGCAAAAGAATTGTTATTTTTGAATTATCTCTAGAAATAAAGTGTAAAATCAAGAGATCTAGAAGTAAACCTCCAACACAAAGGAATTATGGATTATTTTCACAAGTACCACTCAAGCTTTGATTTTAGATGGTTTACTTATTCCTTTGCAATTTTTTCCCCGAATGGCTGCATTTATGCCTTGGGAAAAAATATTGGACCGTTGGCCCTTCTTCAACCTCTCCATGACATGCCCAAAGGAAGTCAAAATAAATTCTTGAAACTTAGAGGAGATGGTAAGGTTCACCCCGATGAGCATCTTATAATATTTTATATTTTATTATGGAGTTCTTGGAGTTTCGATGAGGATGTATCTATCAGATCGTTTTGTGAAAAGTTTGCAAGATAATGTTGTTGAATAGTTTTATCATCTTCTAGCTAACAATATTACCTGTTAGGATACAATGAAAACCAAATTTGAGGATAGTTTTAAACCACAGAGGATTCCCATGCACTCTTAGAACAACTTTATCAAATGAAGAAGGAACCCTATGAACCAATGATGGAGTTGTAGAAAACTTTAATAGATTAGTCCACAAAATTTTAGCTCTTTGCTCAACCTAGTGCTGAAAATATGAAATGTTTCTTCATCAATGCTCAAATTCTTGAGGTAAGTTTCACATTGAGAAGAACATAGTTAGAAAATTTAAATGAAGATCAAGAATTGGCCATAAGTGTTGAAGATGACTTGATCATGTCTAGTAAGTTGAAGAAATAACCTTATAAATCCAAGGCATCCACTTTAGGTCCATCTAATTCTAATCAATTAGTTTAGAAATTGGCTAACGATCTGATTGCTATAAAGATGTAGCTCTCTTAGAATAACCCTTACAAGGATATTCCTAGAAAGAATTTTCAGCCAAATAATCATTTACTAGATTCTCAACCCAAACTTTCCTTTAAATATCCTCCTGTGAAGGTTTAGTAAATGCAACCTATGAAGTTCAAGAAGTAGAGGATGAAATCATTGCATAAGAGGTTGAATAAGTTGAGGAGGAACCTAAGGAAATAAATGAAGTGGTTGAAGATTCCCATATAAGTTACATTATGTATGAATCTAAATAAGATGATTATGAAGAAATAGTAGCAAGAATTAACAATGAGTCTTATGTAGTCATGACCAGAGAAAGAATGAATAAGAAGAAGGATATTGTTCATCCCGATAAGAAAGAGAAGGCTAAGGAAGCTCTTGATGTTATTATAGTTATTTCAAAGAGAGGATTTCTATTCATTCTACTATTAAGATAGTAAGTACTACAATACCTTCAAATGACCCTTCATCCTCAACACTTGTATCTAAAACAACTACAACTCCTAAAGTTGATAAGCCTAAAACTCCCATTGTGTCTAGTCAAGAAACTTCTTCTTCTTCAGGGTCTTTTGATATAATTGACCATATCAAGAAAAACCAAAATTCAGATCTCTGAAGTTGAGTATTATCAAACTCACTTGGAATATTTTCCCCAAGTTTTTAAGTTTATAAATGCTAAACCTTCTCAAGTCACCTCTTATTCCAAAGGAATCTTACCTAGTCCTAAATCTCATCTCTAAAAATTTTTATGGCCTCCACCCTCACATCTTAAAATATTTATCCATTTTATGTGACTTTGTTGATAACCATGTATAAGTTAAGAAATTGTGTCATTGATTTTGGAGCATCAAATAATGTAATGCCCGCATAAGTAGCCCATGCATTAGGCCTTAGCCTAACCTATAAATTTTGTTCATGCTACTCAATGGATACAAATGAGGTACGTTTAGTAGGAAGAATTAAAGATTCTCATGTAGCCTTTGCATATTTTCTTAAAAAACAATATAAGGCTACTATCTTGGTTGATGATATTCCACCCTCTTACGGAATTATCTTAAGAAATTATTTTGCGAGAGATGTAGGAGGATAAATCAAATGGACAGTCCATTATCTAATCCTTATGAAAGGAGATATAAATAATTTATTTCTGAAAGATAAGCTAAGTACATAGTCCAAAAGACTGATGATCCTCAAGCACAAATTTTATATGAAGACATTAGGACATGGTAACTATCGATAATGTTTGGACTAAAATTGAATATCCTTGAGATAACTCAAGATGATTCAAATGATATTTGGACCCTTGAGTTTGATGGAATTTGTTCTATACAGGGTTTGGAGTAGGAGTGGTCCTTGTCTCACCCTTAGAAAAGATTCACCCATTCTCATATAAGTTACAATTTTCTATACTAATAACACCACTTTAGGTATGGGGCCCTTCTTCTTGGCCTAAAAACATGAAAAGAGATGGGAATCAAGAATTTTCATTCATAGGGAGATGCATAACTCGTAGTCAAGGAATTTTTGAGGCTCATTCAAGTAAAAATAAGAGGTTAAAGCATTATCGAAATAAGGTGTGGATTGATTGAAATTTTTGATGCTTTCTTCATTGATGGAGTGAAAAGAGACAAAAATTATAGAGAAGATGCCTTGGAAATTTTAGGTTCTTTTATAATTTATCATTCAAACTTCACCCAAGATAAGTTCACAATTGAGATGATCTTTAGACCCAAGTGTCCTAGAAAATGTAGAAAATTGGCAGGTGTTCAATGATGACCAACATCTCATTTCCTTTCTTGAGCTAAAGGACAATTTTAATTAGTTGTATTTTGAAGGTAGTGAAGCTTGGTTACCGGGAGTCAATTTCTTCCACAACTAAAGAAGGTATTGAATCTGAATTTGATTAGGATGGGTGTATCAAGTTGAAAGGTAATAAAATACCTAAGGGTCTTGTTATCCTAGAAGATTTGTTTGAAAAGAATTATCGCATGAAAAAGTAAAATTTCACATAGTACAAATAAATCATCTCAATAAAAAGGTAAACTTGGGAAATGATGAAGAACCTAAGTTTGTTAATGTAGGGAAGTGTTATTCTATTTGAAGAAAGGAAAAAGCTAGTTGAATTGTTAAAAAAATACATAGATGTGCTTGCATATTCATATGAATATTTGAAGACTTTTAAGCCAAGAGAAATGCAACACTATATTCCCTTAAATCCAAGCATTCAACCTTTCAGGAAGAAATAGAGATAGTATAATCCTAAGATTGCAAGAACAATCTATCAAGAAATTTAGAAATTGTTAAGTGCTAAGATTATTTTTCCCATCCATCATTCAACTTGGATTGCTAATATTTTTTTGGTATGGAAGAAGAATGGGGAAATAAGAATTTGTGTATATTTCCACAATCTAAATCAGGATTCTCTAAAATATAACTATCCTCTTCTCATGATGGATCAAATTCTATAGTGTGGATGGTTTAAAGATGTTATCAATGTTCGATGGGTTTTTGGGTTATAACCAAATTGAAGTAGATGTCAAGATCAACACAAAAATGCCTTCACAACTCCATGGGGCACATTTTCCTATCAAATAATTCCTTTTGGCCTCATTATTTTAGGAGCAACTTTCAAAGAGATATGGATTTAGCCTTTGGAGATATAAAAATAAGTGTATTTTTGTTTACTTGGATGATCTTACCGTTTTCTCTAAGAACAGGGAAGATCATTTTCAACACCTTAAGTTGGTTCTTCATCATATAGGGACCACGGATATCTCTCAACCCCAAGAAATCTATTTTTGGAGTTATGAAAGGGAATTTTCTTGGGCATATTATTTCAAGGGATGGAATAAGAGAGACCCGAAAAGAGTGTAGGATATCCATAAGAGTGATCTTCTTCCTACAAGTAGGAAAGGACTACATTCTTTCTTTGGAAAAATCAATTTCCTTAGAAGATTCATTCCATATTTTTCTTAATTAACTCAAAGTATAGATAAAATGAGAAAAGAGAAGCATTCTTTCACTAAATTTTAGAGGGAAATAAATATTTTGATAAAATAAATAAGGTCATTACAAGGACTCATGTTCTAGTTTTCCTTGATTTTGACAAGGACTTCATCATTTATTGTTATGCCTCGAAACACACCCTATCTACCATCTTAGTTCAAAATAATTTCAAAGGGTGTGAAGTTCAATTTATTTTATGATTTATGTTCTTAAATCTCATGAGTTGAAGTATTCTCATCTTGAAAAACATGTTTTTGTTTTAGTCAAGGCTGTGAAATAGTTCAAATTTTATATCCTCAATTTTCATTCCACTATTTTCATTCTAGATACATTTGTGAAGTCTATCCTAAATCAACAAGAGTTTGGCTCAAGAGGGGAACCGAATTGTAAAAATTTAGGAGTATGACCTTGATATCAAACCAACTAAACTGGTCTGAGGATGGGGTTTGTGTCAATTAATTATAGAAATTTCAAAGGAGAATTCTAGTAATAGTGAACATGTTGAAATGCCCACTATTGTGTTCTTGAGTTATACTTGATGAATGATATTCCAACATTTCCCACTTCCTCACCTATGGGGAATGTTCTACACATCTTAATTCCAAGGAGAAAAGAGCTATTAAACTTCAAGCTGCAAGGTATGTTCTTTGGGACAACTCTCTTTTCAAAAAAGGCATTGATGGTCATTTCTAAGATGTGTAGATAAGGAAAAACATAAGAGGTTGTTAAAATATTACCATGATCAAGATTGTGGAGGAAATTTGTATTCTATTGTAACAAATCACAAGACTTTGAGGGGGTTACTATTGGCCAACTTTATTTAAGGATGTAACTAAATGGGTCTCAAAGTGTGAAGCTTGTCAAACTTTTGTTGGAAGACCTAAGTTAGCCACTCTTCCATTGAATCATGTTGTGATTGAAGAGCCTTTCTAGTAATGGGATTAGACTTCACGGGAACCCTCATTCTAAATTATAGTATAGGGCACACCCAAGTTATGAATGCAATATATTATTTCACAAAGTGGGTGGAGGCCATTCCTGTCAAGAAAACAACTTCTGAAGTTGTCTATAACTTGATTAAGGAAAACATTTTGATTCAATTTGAAGTTCCCAATAAAATTGTAATAGATAATGCTCCTAATTTTTCCTCTTATGAACTCATAGATTTATGTTATGGATATGGAATTTCCCTTTCACATTCTTCATATTACTACCCATAGGGAAATGGGAAAGTTGAATCAACCAACAAAAATTTGGTAACTATAGTCATAAAATTGGTTGATGAATCACAACAAAATTGGCATAAGAAATTGTATGATGCTCTTTGGGCTGATCGAATAACACCTAAGAGGGCTATTGGAATGTCACCATTTCAGCTAGTCTACGGGATGGATGCTTAGTTTCATTTACTCTTGAGTGACCATACTTGCACTTGGATAAGGCCATTTAATATGAATAGTTCAAGGATGCTATATAAAAGAGAATTATGTACTTGTAAAATTTAGAAGAGGAAATGACTCATGTGGTTGATCACATCACATATCATCAACAAAAAGTCAAGAAGCTTTTTGACAATAAATCCAAGCCTCATGACTTTAAAGTTGGAGATATTGTCCTACTTTGGGACAAAAGGAGAGAACCTCGTGGGATCCATGGTAAGTTTGAGTCACTTTGGCTCAGTCCATTTCAAATTCGACATTTTTCTAGTGAAAATTCTTATTATTTAGCCTATATGGATGGGAATTCTCTCCCATTTCCATATAGTGAAAAATATCTATAGTTTTTAAGTCTTGAGTGGGTGTTAGTCCCTTGTGCATAGTATTTGTTTTGTTTTTGTTGTTCTGTGTGTGTGTCTTTTTCTTTTCCTCTTGTTTTGGTTCTCTTATGTATATTTATCTATATCTTCCTAATGGATATGCATTGGTTTTGTAAACCATGAGATTCTAGAGTTTTTATTTTCCTTCTCTACACTTTGTGTCAAACTAAGTCAAGCCCCAGAAAGAGCCAAGCTGTTGTCAAGGACCATGAAAAATGTGAATTTTTTTATTTTTTTGAAATTTTGGATAAGTTGCTTGCTCCACTTGGTTGCATTTTGCTTATTGGTGTAAATATTGAAGAAGAAATTCCATAAGTTAGTCAATTTTTGGGGTGTTTTAGTTCAAATAATATGAATCGGTCCTTTGAGGAATAAGAGGAAGCTGTTTTCCTTTTCCTCATGTTCCCTACATCGCCACTTTGCTAGCTTACTTTATCTTGGTTGAAGTAAATAGGATGAATTTTATGTTTTGGGAATTGTTTAAACCGCGGAAATGTTCCAAATTCTCCTTGTTTGTAGCTTCCTCACCTTCACCGATTCACTACACCTCACTAAGTAAATCAGAAAAATTGGTATTTTCTGGGTTTTGTGGGAACCTCATGGAATGTTCCTTTAGGATTTCAGTTTTTTGATTGTATGCTTTATCTCATCCAAAAACATAAGCAAATTGAAAACCACTCACAAAATTTGCTTCAAAAATATGTTTTTCAAATTAAAATTGACATTACAACTTTCTTATTTTTAAAAATAAAATTAGAAATCTACGAGCTCTATGGTAATCAAACAAAAAATAGAACAAATTGATAAGAATATGACACCATCCATTATAATGGAGTTCAAATTTTGAGCCTACGTCTCCAATTAAAGGGTCCAATATATTAAAATCGTAACAACATAAAACTTACAAAAAGTATTTTATGGTTCATACCTTCTCACCATGTTCCTCTTGTAAAAAAATCCCTAGTCTCATTTGTAATCTTTTCCCAAAAATGCCCCTAGTTCCTAGAATTAGCCTCCAATTGTATACATAATTCTATCCATTACCCTTCAAATAATAATATCTCTCTATTTATATAGTTCAATCACTAAGGACTAATGGTTGGGCCCTTATAGTTTTACTCCACCGATCAAGATTAAATCCCCCGCGCACAACAAATTCTATATTGGGACCTAGTACCACATGAAGCACGAGTTAGGTAGGGAGGTTATTTAAATAATATTATATGGGCTATGTTAATTGGATTATGAGCCATTTTTTTGGATGGTGGTTGCGTGGTAATTTGGATAGGTGCTAAGTATGGTAGGTGAGGGGTTAGCACCACATTGGAGAAATAAGGAGGGTACACTAGGAGATAAGAGAAGGTGGCGAGGAGGAGATAAGATGATGATGTGCAAAAGTATACATGGAAGATAAGGTAGTGAGCTCAGCAACACTTAATAGGGGAGGTGGACAACTCACCATAGTTGGCCAAGTCAGCTCACTTGTGAGTTAAGATGTACACCGAGCTATATCCAATGCAATTTTAGAATAAATTTCAAAGTATAGTATAATAGTCCCACATGTATCCTGTTATTACAAAATAACATATATATACGTAAGCTCATCAATTGTAATATGAATATGGAGAGGCCAAGACACCCCTCCAAATAGAGAGTGTTTTGAACATGTCTAAGGGCCCCCAACCAAAAATAGTGGCCCATGTGTTCGTAATTGAGTGTCGAAGACTCGGTGATGAAACCCAAATTTTTAATTCATACCAATTGTGATACTTATTGAAATTTCATTGGTCCACTTGGTGGATGTGCACACATCCATGTCACCTACATGTAGTCCATATTTTTACCAATTGGCCAAAAATTCAACGTGCCATATCTTTTGTGTATGTGCTCCATTTTCATCAAACAATATACCATCGAAAGCTCTCTTTTTATCTACAAAATATATCTTCTTGTGACTAATTTTGAGAATATTATATTTCTCAATGAGGATCCTCTAGATCACTCCTCCCTAAGAAAACTTTTGGACCTCCAAAATTTAATTTAATTAGTGAATAAGTGAGGGTACTTCTCCCTCACCTTTCTAGTTTCCATCCATTTTTCCCTTGTTTGGATGCATGCCTTTAAAACCCACACAAATATATTCAACATCACCCCTTCACAAGGTTCTAACCTTCTTGTCCAAAATGATATCTTCTTAGCAACTCATCTAGATACTTAGGTGTAAAATCATCAACAAAAGGTACAACATTAACATCATGATCAATAATCATAGGCAGTTCATACAACTTCAAATTTTCAACATTTACAACTGAATAAATTTTCATGTATGGAGGTAAATCCAATCGGAAAGCATTGTTACCAATTTTCTCCAAAATTTAGAATGGACCATACCAAATTGGTTTTAACTTTTTCCCTTCACTGTCATCCTTTCTTTGCTAATGTGAAGCCAAACTAAATCACCAACTTGGAACTTGTGATCAGTTATATGTTTATCATGCCTTGCTTTATATTTTCTTGACTTTTCTCCAACTGTTCTTAGACATACTGATGGACTGTTGTATTCGCTACACAATTTTTTTATCTTTGTCAGTATCACTAAGTCCATTAACAACAATTTCTTGTCCAAAAGAGAAATCTAATGGAGATTTAGGCAGATAACCAAAATAAGTCTCAAAAGGAGACTTCATAGTAAAATAATGTAGTGCATGTTAAGAAGCATAATTCACATAATAGAAATTTTCATCGCATAATTTAGAATTTTTACCAAAATAACCCCTAAGAATATGTACCAATTTAAGACTCACAACCTTTATTTGACAATTAGTCTGTGGATAGAAATCAATGCTTTTCTTTAGTTTAGTTTCCATCAAACCCCACAAAGTTAACCAAAATTCCCTAAGAAACCTCGAATTCCAATATGAAATAATAGAAGTTGGAAAACCAAAATGAATCCATACAAACTGAAAGAATAAATGTGTTATCCCTTCAGCAGAGTTATTTGTTTAGTAAAAGGAATCAACATACACATTTTTCTAAACCTTTCCACAACCACATAAAAACAATCGTGTTTCCTTAGTGACATGGGAAACCTCCTACAAAATACATGGAAATAATTTCCCATTGACGTGTAGGGATAGGAAGAGGAGTGTAAAGTCCTAACTTCCTATTGCTAGGCTTGCTTGTGGCACAAAGAACACATCCTTTTATATACTTGGTTACATGTTCCTGCATTCTAGGCCAATAACAATACATTTGTAAATGTGTAACTATTTTACCAACACCAAAATGTCTAGATATAAGAGAAGTATGAGCTTCCCTAATCATATGCACTCTTTCATTCTGTGGAATGCAAATTTTACTAGAATGATACAAAATTCCATCATGCACATGATAATCCAATTCTCCTACTTGTTTTCCACTCATTAAATCTTCATACACTTCTTTAAAATCAACATCATACACATATTTTTCTTTATAACTATCATGAGCCAAAGAAATATGTTGTAAAAGAATATATGCAAAAACAACTGGAGGTCTAGATATCATATCAACAACCTTGTTTTGTATACCTTTCTTATACCTGATCAGGTGAAGATTTTCTAAGAATCCCATCCAATAAAATTTTCTAGACTATTGTAGCTTGGTTTGTGTTTGTAAGTACTAGAGGGGTTGATGATCTATATGAATTATTATTTCCTTTCCCATCAAGTAATGTTTCCATTTATTTACACTTTGTACCAAAGCATACAACTCTTTATCATAAGTTGGATAATTTCTTACCACACTCATGAAGGTATCATAATGGTAATAAACAAGTTTTCTATTTTGCATCAAGACTACCCCATTGCATATTCATTGGCATCCGTCTCAATCTCAAATGAATTCTATAAATTTAGAAGTGCTAAGACAAAAGTGGTGCTTGATTTTCTCTTTCGAGTGTATCAAAATTTCAAATGTTTACCTCCCCCTTTGAAAGACTTGTTTAATACTAGTCAAAGAATGCAAAGGAGATGCAATAAACGAGAATTTAGCAATAAATTTCTCTAGTATTGTATTGCACCAAGAAATCTTCTAACTTGTTACATTATTGGGTCTAGGCCAGTTAACAATGACCTCAACTTTTGTAGGATCAATTTTCAATTCACCATGTCCCATAACATAACCCAAATAAACCAAAGATGTTTTCCCAAATTCACATTTAGACATCTTTAGATATAATTTCTCCTTTCTTAAAGCATCTAAGAATTTTTGTATATGAATGATATGATCATCCCATGATTTATTAAAAATATAGAATATCATCTAAGTAGACTATGAAAAAATCATCAATGAATGGCCTAAATACATCATTCATAACACACATGATGTAGCCATGTATTGCACAATAAAAAAGGCATAACAAGTCATTGAAATAAACCTTGTTTTGTTTTGAAAGCAATTTTACACAAATCATGTTCATTGATTCTTACACGGTGATAACCATTTAAGAAGTCTAACTTAGTGAAATAAATAAAATTATTTAATTGATCTAGTAAATCATCAATATAAGGAAGAGGGTAATGATTTTCATCGTGATTTTGTTTAAGGCACGAAAAATCAACACACATTCTCCATGTCATCTTTCTTTGGCACTAAAATGATTGGTGAACCACAAGGAGATGAACTTGGACAGATAATTCCTTTTGCCAATAGTTCCATCACATGTTTCTTGATTTCCTCATTTTCAACCATGAACAATCTATACATACCAATTTTTGGAAGAGGTTCATCTTGTAACAATTATATCTCATGTTGAACCCTCTTTTGGGAGGTAGACCTTGTGGATCCTGAAAAACATCATCATAGTTAGAAACAATTTTAACCAATTCATTACGATGTTTAGGATCACAATCCTCAAAATCCTTTTCATGATATTTCTCTTTGGCTTTGATCACCATGAGTACAAAATTCTTTCTTGAATTGACAAGCCTTTTCATCTTCCCTACAATAACCAAGGAAAGACTTGTTTTCACATGATGAGATCTAATAATATATTCAATCCCATCCTTAACAAGAAAGTAAGTATTTATTCTCTTCCTTGTAGAATATTGCTTTACGATCATATAGATAAGGAATTCCCAAAACCACACCACAAATATCTAAAGGAAAAACATCCAAATCAACCTCATCAATAAACTTTTTGTAATGTAAAATCTGAATCTACAAGTTTTTTTTTCCGCAACTTTGCATCATCACAAACCCAGCCCAAAGGATAAGGCTTAGGATGTGGCTTGGTTTTGAGTCCTAATTTCTTCACAACCTCCTCTAAAATCAGATTAGCTTGAGATCCACTATCAAATAGAGTGTCTATTTTTGTATGTTTAGAAACAAATCTAAGGTGGAAAAGCTCATTTCTTTTCTTTTCATCATGCATAGATTGTTGATTAGAAGAAGATGCAACATTTGATGAACTAGTGTTAGAAGAAGAGGAAGAATTACAACCTTGAAAAATCATGGCCGTGATCTTGGTTTCATCTCTGAATCAAACCCAAGATCATGAACCACAATATTTGTTTTCTTCTATTTTCCCTTCTTATTATTCATCCATTTAGGTTTCATTTTTGGATGTAATTTCTAACATTTAGATTCATCATGATTCTTTTTACAATGATTGCAAAATGGTTTTCATCTTCTTTCTTAATAGTAGAGTTTGTATTTTTCTTACCCTTTCCTTTGTTCTTTCTCTTGGGTTTTGATAATGTGAAGTGGGATATCATTTAATGGACCACCACTTAACAACCCTTTTATTCAAAGTTTATTTATAAAATTAGTTGGTATTCACATATTTGAATAGAGTGAAATGGTTTGACCATTCACCAATTTGATATATAGAGGATGATCTCGCATGGGATTGGTAATAAAAAAGATTGATCAATATAGACAAGAAATATTTGATAAAATTTTATGATCATATCTATTTATATACCCGAATTGTTATAATTTTGAGACATAGATATGCAATTATCTATGTGAGACCGAGGAGCGAAGTGGAAGTGCTGGGTGAAAGTCTTGATAAATTTTTAATATAAGACAATGATTTATCAGTGGGGTATTTTCCTTTGAGTTTCCCCACTTAAATATGGTGTTCTCTGTCTCATTTTACTTTCATGTATTTATTTTTGGCTCATATTATCTAAGCTCTGTAATTTTCTATCTTTAATAAGATAAATCTATGTTTAATTTGACGCACATCATAATTTATAATCTATGACATTTTAATGGTGGATTTGTAGTTAGTTAATTATAATTCCGTCATTTTTTTGACATGGTATCAAAGTTGATGATTATGCATGTGCAGGATTGATCTAGAAGATTTTAATTAGCTAGAGAAAATAAGCTTGAAGTATTTTTATGGATCCTGGAAGCCCTAGTTGCTCCACAAGTAATATTCAAGATAATTAGGTTTGAAATTATGATTCCCACCCAAATGTTTTTGAAAATATTGTCTAAATGGCTATTTAGATCGTGTTTGAGAAAGTGTATGCTTAGATATATGTTTGTACATCTAGTTACAATCATTTTGGGTTTAAATATGTCATCTGCGAGGTTGTTTTAAGTATTTTGCTCTATTTATAGCCATTAGGGCTATTTTTATCATGGGTCCGAAAGATATCTTTAGATATAGTTATTTTGGAGCATTTAAATCCACCCAAATTTATAATTCTTCATTTTTTACTAGATCTACTTTTTTGCGAATGATCAATCATTGATTTCCAAGTGGCTTCGTTGTGTCAGTTTTTTTTAGATCTTTTCATTTTTGCGAAGTTTTGTATATGCAAAGCTCAAGCCAATCATTTTCTCCATCCGGGTTCGTATTGTCATTCTTTTTAGATATTTTCATTTTTATGAAGCCCAAGCCAATTAGAAGGATCCACCTTGCTTCATATTGTCAGTTGTATTGTTTATCTAATTTTAAGTCTCACAACGCGAGCCAATAAGGTATTTATAAGTTTCTTCACACCTTTAATCGGACTTGGGTTAATCTTTCCTCTATCATTTGTGAAATCTAATCCAATAAGAAAGATTTAAGTCAC
Source organism: Taxus wallichiana var. yunnanensis (assembly GCA_018340775.1). NCBI lineage: Eukaryota > Viridiplantae > Streptophyta > Pinopsida > Cupressales > Taxaceae > Taxus > Taxus wallichiana. The sequence continues at coordinate 695,109,176 of CM031236.1, read as the reverse complement.
TTTATATTTCACGCTATCAGGATTTTATTAGCATGTTCTTATATTTGCGATCAAAGACGATTCAATAAGATTGCTCCATATTTCACATTGTAAATATTTTGTTATTTCTTTCTGTCTCTATGAAATGAGCCAATAAGATTGCTCCAAATAGCTCCATATTTCACATTTTTAGTCTTTTGTTTTCTTCTTCTGTCATTTGTGAAGTTTTAGCCAATATAATTACTCCAAGTATCTTTGCATTTCACAATTTTCACTTTTATTTTTGTATTTGGCTTATCAATACTTAATTAGCCACCTTTTTTTGCATTTCTATCTTTGTCATACTTGCAAAGAGAAATCCATTTAAAAGGCTCCACGTGTGTCTAATTTTTATCTTAATATTTTTTCCCTTGAGTTAACTACGAAGTTTAAACCAATTAAAGTTTGACACATATATTAATTTTCTACTATGTCGGTCTTTGCAAGTTTTAGACTCTGTCTCTTGGGATGCAGATTTGCTTTGTCTTAGCCACTTAAATTGCAACATCTGTCTTAAGATTTTGGATCCGAACTTTATTTTAAAGTTTATCTTATTTTGGGACCGTAAGTCCACCCAATAAAGCATCTATTTAAAATTTGGTGAAAGCCGCAAATTTTCTTTATTTTGTCGTTAGATTTTAGACAAGTGGCATTGTTTGACTAAGAATTTGCTTTCGCATATTGTTTGTATTTTGTCAGAGTGCAAAAAAGTGAACTAATTAATTAACGACATGTGTATACGATTTTGTTGTCTATTTTTCTATTAATTTTCTTCTAGATTATTAACTATTTGTGAAGTGTGAGATAATGAAAAGTGACACATTGTCTTAGCTTTTTTGTGGTGTTAGATTGATATCTTTAGCTATCGTGTTTCGTTGTTTTTGTCGCATTTTTTAGACTTTGTTCGGACTCAAAAAGTCACATTGAATTTAATTTTTAAATAATTCATGTCCAAGGATATATCATATTTTAAAGATATTTTTAAGTTCTTAATTAATTAAGTAATTAAACATTCCGTAGCTCATTTCCATCCAAATTTTGTTAAATCAATTGTAAAAATCGATCAAAGAAAGTTATTTTTTGATCAATTTTTGAGTTGTTTGCATTCATATAACTAATAAGAAGATATGTAGCTAGTTTTTTTCCTCCATTTGGCTTCCTTGATTCATATTTTTAGCTATATTTGTCTCCATTTCATCTGAGCATTAAAAATGACTAGTTTTGCTAGTTTTTGTTGGATAAGTCTTAGTTATTGAATGGAACGAATTATAGCATTTAGAGAGTTCAATTGAAAGCATGTTTTATGGCTAGGAAAATATGGGATCTTGTGACTAGTGTGGAAAAACAACCCACTAGTAGAAAATAAACCCTTGAATACCTTAGCTCCTTTCTCTCGAGATTACATGAAGTTATGTCTATCCTTTTGCAAAGTATAAAAGATGAATTTTTATGCATATAGGTCATATGGACTTGCCTATTGATGCCTGGAAGAAATTAGAGACTATGCATGAAGGTAGTCATTTGTCTAAGATAATTAAGCTAGTTTTAGAGTTGTTTACAACTCCCATGAAGGGGGATGAGAAAATAGTCAACTATTTAGCTAAAATTAAGAACATTAAAGCTCAATTAGATGGTTGTAATCTGTGATTTGTTTCAAGATAAGCTTCGTACTTCATTATTTAGATAAACATTCATGAAAAGTCCAAAAATTATATCTTTATTCTTCATTCCAAATATCACAATTTTCTTGATTTAGACACTCTTGTATTCTTTGTTAATTCAATAAGAGTGTGTCATGAGAATTTTGATTCAAAAGAAATTACTTCTCAAGTATTTTTCTCTCATAATCACAAGTCGATCAAAATAGGAAGAACAATAATCCTAATCGAAAGTCTAATATCGGATCTAGATTTAAAGAAAATCCTAAAACTAATTTATCGCTAAGAACCATCAGAACTTTAAAGTCAAATATAATGTAACTTACAACAAGTGTGGAAAATTTGGTCATAAAGAGTGTGATTGTCAAGTAAAAACTAAAAATCAACTAAGAATGCTAGAAATATCAATCCTAATAGTCAAAATAAAGATAAGAAGTAAAATCATGCTAATAATTTGAACAATCTATTTCCCTATATACTTCCTTCAAATGATAATTGATGGATTCTTGATAGTGGTGCCTCTAGAAACATGAATTGCACTCATGGTATCTTCTCAGATGTAGTTAAATGTGTGGAAAATATCTATCTAGGAGATAACTCCATCATTATATTTGAAAGTTATAGAAATGTTAAATTGTCAAATGGTGTAATTAGGAATATCTTATATGTTCCTCGGTTGAAAAAGAATCTTTTGTCTTGCTCTCAGCTAATTAAAGAAAATTGTAAAAAAAAATTTGTTGCAAGATGAGTGGTATGTAAAATATAAGTTTAGTAATATTATTAATTTTGGTATTCAAAAAAATGGCTTGTATATATTTGATGGTTTTGTGTCTAAATATTGCTTTTCTTCCTCTTATAGGAATGATATTCAACTTTGGAATAAAATATTATGTCCTGTAAATTTCAAAATCTTGTGTGAAATGTCTAGATTGAATCTTGTTGTTGGTCTTCCAAACATGAAGTCAGATAATGAAACATGTTAAATTTACCTACGTGGTAAGCAACATGTTGAACCATTTCACAAAAATCATCATCCAAATTATTTTAGTTATTAAATTTGATTCAGTAGTGATGTCGAGGCCCCCTTGAAGTTCCTTCTCTCAGTGGTGCCTTGTATGTTGTTTTCTTTATTGATGACTTCTCTAGAATGACTTGGTCTTATTTTATTAAAGACGAAGTATGATGTCTTCTCTAAGTTTCATGAGTTCAAAGCTTTAGTTGAGAATTCTTATAATCTGAAAATTAAAAGAATTAGGAATGATAATGGAGGTGAATATGTCAGCAAAAAGTTTGATGAGTTATGTGTGTCATGTGGGATTCAAAGAGAGTTGACTACTCCTTATTCCCCTACGCAAAATGGCATTACATAAAGGAATAATATGCATGTCTTAGAAATGGATAGGACTATGATTCATGCTTCTAATGTGCCTAAGTTTTTATGGGAAAAAGCCATGAACAATGCTATCTATATTATTAATAGAGTGCCTACTAAATCTCTTCATCAAGCTACTCCTCATGAAGTATGGACAAAGAAAAAACTAGATATTTTCACTTAAGAATATTTGGTAGTCTTTTTTATATCTTCATCCCTAAAGATAAAAGGAAGAATCTTGATCCAACCTCTTATTCTTGTATTTTTGTTGGCTATGGTTGTATAACTAAAGGTTTGAGAGTTTATGACCCTTTCAAGCATGACATAATAGAAAATAGGAATGTTCATGTCTTGGAAAATACATTTTGTGATGCTTCTCATGAACCCTCCTCTATTTCTCCTGAGATAGAGCTTGATAATACTTCTCCTAAAATTATGGAAATAGAAGTTCAAGAGGTTGATTATCTGATATAGATATGATGGATATTGAGGGGGAGTCATCTCAAGATGTATTGCATCCTAAGATTCCTAAATGGGCTCAAAATCTGGTTAAGGATTCTAATCTGTTAGTCTTAGAAAGGTAACTCATAGTCAACATTATTATCATGCCTTGATGACCCTCTATGAGGTTGAACCACAATATTTTGAAGAAGCATGTCAAGATGATAGATGGATTCAGGCTATGAAAGATGAATACAATGTTTTGATTAAAAATAACACTTGGTAACTAGTCCCTCCTCCTTATAAGAGAAGCATTGTAGGGTCTAGGTGGTTGTATAAGATCAAGTATATGTTTGTTAGAGAAATTGGAAAATTCAAGGCAAGGCTATTATTAGCTCATGGTTTCACTCAAACCTGGTCTTGACTATGTTGAGACTTTTGCTCCTATATCTAAAATGAACACAGTTAGAGTTCTTCTTGCTTTGGCTTCCCAATATGGTTGGGAGATTCACCAAATGGATGTCAAAAATGATTTTTAAATGGTGACTTAAAAGAAGAAATCTACATCCTTCATCCTAATAGTTTGAAGAACCAAGTAAGGAACTTTATGTCTATAAGTTGAAAAATTCTTTGTATGGTCTTAAGCAAGCTCCTAGATCTTGGTATGCTAAAATTAACAATTTCTTAGGGATATTAGTTTAAATAACTACCTGTTTTGATAATGATATATTTTTAAGTTTTAAAACAATTATATTATCATTATTGTCTTGTATGTAGATGATCTTTTTATTACTTTAATGATAAAAATTTAATTGTTAGAAATAGACTTATAAGGATTTTTGATTTCTTATGTAGTAGGATTAGTTTCAAGATTTATGAAATAGCCTTATGAGGATCATTGAAAAATGGAAAATAATTTTGAAATATATTAAAGGAACAATTAATTATGGTCTTTTTTATTCTTCTTCTAATGATGCACAATTATTTGGCTATTGTGATTTTGATCATGCTGGTGATGTTGCAAATAGAAAGTCTACTTTTGGATATGTTTTCAAGTTGGGTGTAGGTGCCATCACTTGGAGTAGCAATAAGAAACCAACAATGCTTATATATTTTATTGAGACAAAGTATAGAAGTGCCATAGAAGCTGCAAAGGAAGCTATGTGGCTGAAAAGACTATTGGATGAAGCGCACATGGATGTCAAAGAGAACACTACTCTTTTATGTGACATAAAAAGTTGCATTTTTCTTTCAAAGAATCTAGTTTATCATCAAAGGACCAAGAATATTGAAGTTCATATGCACTTTATTAGAAAAAAAAGTCTTGAATGGTGATATTGATCTCAAGTTCTTCTAATGAAGATTGAGTTGCGAGATATCTTCACCAAGCCACTATGTGATGTGAATTTTTGTAAGTTTTGTGCCTTGTTGTGCCTTTAATAATTACCATTGATGGGGATTGTGTGTGAAAATTCCACCTCTTAACGGATGTTATAAACTTCTAATACTTCCTCCATTTTGTAATAAGTAAATATGCCGCATTATGTGAAGTTACTTGTAAATCCCAATGAAGCTTTAGTTATGGGTATGCCTTAGTTTATAAAAGGATTCATAATTAGATGTAAGTCTTCATATGTAAAGCACTAGTCTTAATAATTCATGTATGGGAATATTTGTAAGATTTACCTTGTTTGCATACTATCTAGAGTCATGCCATTGATTCTTAAGTAAATCTTTTTGTAGAAAAAGGTAAATTTGACATGTCTTGTTTTCTTGTTTCTCCCATTAAGGAGGGTGGGGTGTTGGGGTTGATAATGTGAAGTGGGATATCATTTGATAGACCACCACTTAACGACCCTTTTTATTAAAAGTTTATTTATAAACTTAGTTGGTCTTCACAACTTTTGAATAGAGTGAAACAGATTGACCGTTCACCCATCCTATATAAATAGGATGACCCAGCACAAGATTGGTAGTAAAAAAATATTTATCACTATAGAAAAGATATAATTTATAAATGGTTATGATCATAGCTATTTATATATGTGAACTATTATAATTGTGAGACATAGCTATGCAATTATCTCTGTGAGACCGAGGAGCGAAGTGGAAGCGCTATGGGTAAAAGTCTTGATAAATTCAAGTAATATAAGATAGTGCTTTCTTAGTGGGGTTTTTTTCCTTCAGGTTTCCCCACTTAAATATGGTGTTCTATGTATATTTTTACTTTCATGTATTTTCTTTCAACTAATATTATCTAAGCTCTGTAATTCACTATCTTTAATAAGCTAAATTTGTGGTTAATTATAAATCTCATCATTTTTCTAACACTTTTATACCTTTTTCATTGTCTTTGGATTACTTATTCTTTTGTTTTGAGGAGGAAGAGTCCTTATTCGTTTTCCCTCTTACTTCCAAATGTGTAGCTTACACACACACCACATTAATATTAGTAGGATTAAGAGCGAGAATTGTGTCTCGGATAACTATGTAATCCGCCAATCTATTAAAGAAATGTTTCTTATACATGTACATGGAGATAAATACCAAGAATAAGAGCATGTTTCCTAAAATCTTGTGTATAATCTTGAACAATTTATCCCTTACTTTGTTTAAATATTTGTCAATCCATCATAGTTTATTTCCTATATCCTAGAGGATAAAATTGTTTTCTAAGATCAGAAACAAAATCATACTAGGAAGTGATTTCCTTACCTTTTTTCTCATCTACTTCCTAAAGCTTACTCTCTCACCATATGATTGTTTTTCTGCCCATTTAAAGAGTTTCCAACCGAATTTTTCTTCGTTTTCAACAATATTTGAACCCTATAATATACCTCAATCTGCTTGATCTAGTTATCCAACTTCTCTGCATTAAGATCCCCATTATACATTGGAAATTCAAACTTTATATATAGTTTTAATGAAGGAAGAAAATCATATTTTTGTGCTTCACTTGTAGGAATATAAATTTTTTTCTAACCTTTAGAAGAATCATATTCCTAGTCATCTTTCTTTTGACCATTTTGGGATTCTTTTTCCAATTGTCTTCTCCTATCTTAGTATAATTATTCCACCATCTCTTTCATTTGAAGGAATGGTTGGCGAAAATCTTCTTCATGTTCTTCCATGTTTGAACTTTTTGATCTTCTTATACGAATTTTTGGATTAACACTTGCTAGTTCTCCTTCACCTTTTCTAGAATGGGACCTTGTTATCATTCAACACAACTTGCAATCCAAACATTGTTAAACTGATCATAGACCAACTCTGATACCAAATGATCCAAAATCATAAGCAAATTGCAAAAACCATTCACCAAATTTGCTTTAAAAAATGATTTTTGGATTAAAATTGACATTATGAATTTCTTGTTTTTTTAATTAAAATTAGAAATATGTGAGCTCTGTGGTAATCAGATAAAAACTAGAAAAATTGACAAGAATTTGACACCATCTGTGATAACAAAGTACAACGTATTAATCCTATGTCTTCGGGTCCAATTAAAGGGACCGATATATTAAAATCATAACAAAATAACACTTACAAAAATTATTACATGATTTAGACCTTCTCACTATGTTCCTCTTGCAAAAATATCCCTAGTCTCCTTTAAAATATTTTCCAAAAGATTCCCTAGCTCCCACAATTAGCCTATAAGTGTATACAAACTTTTATCCATTACCCTTCAAATAACACTATCTCTCCTATTAATACAATTCAATTAATACATCCTAATGGTTGGGCTCTTATAGTTTTACTCCACCAATCAAGGTTCAATCCTCCCCATGTGCATAACAAATTCTATATTGGGACTTAGTCACACATGGAGTGCAGGTTATGTAGGGAGGTTATTTAAATAATGTTCGTTGGGATATGTTAATTGGCTTATGAGAAATTTTTTTGGTGGTGGTCATTTGGATAGGTGCTAAGTATGGTGGGTGAGGGGTTAGCACCACGTTGGAGAGATAAGGCGAGTGTGTTAGGAGATAAGGCAGATAGGTGGCAAGGAGACAATGTGGTTAGAAGAGGAGATAAGATGATGTGGCATCATGTGTGGGTAGATAAGGTAGTGAGCTATGGTGGCGGTTAATAAGAGAGGTGGGAAGCTCACATCATTCATTGAGTTAGCTTGACTTTTTGAGTTGGGCTATCCACCAAGATATATCAATGCAAGTTTGCAATACATTTCAAAGCATCTGTATAATAGTCCCACATGTATCTTGTTACTATAATTAGATAATATATATACAAAATCTCGTTAATGGTAATTGGAGGCCAAGGCACCCCTCCATGTGAGTGTGTTAAACTTGGCTGAGGGCCACCAACCAACAAATAGTAGGGCCCACGTGTTGCAATCAAGTGTCGAAAATCGACATCAAAACACAATTTTTACTTCATACCAATTGTGATAATTTTCAAAATTTCTTTGGTCTACTTGCAAAATGTGCACGTGCCCATGTCACCTGCACGTAGTCCATATTTTTACTAGTTGGTCAAAATTTCAGTGGGCCATATCTTCTGCATACGTGCTCCATTTTCAACAAACAAGATACCGCCAGTAAATATCACTTTTTCTCTACTCAATGCAAATTCCTTTGTTGATTTTGAAAATATTATAGATTTATGTTTCTCAATAAGGATCCTCTAGATCATTATCGACTCCCCATTCACAAATCTATTATATTGGATAAGTCGGGTTCAAGAAAGAAGAACTTTTCATCTAGGCCCTAAATTCTCCACAAACCTAACTTATCTACTTTAAAATTGAAATGATTATTGTATATTCCATCCATTCTCCCTAGCCTAGACTTAACCGATTTGTGAATAATAAGGGAAAAGTATGTGGTTTAAGTGTTCCATCTAAATTTATATTACCCAACTCACTACTTATTGTGTGTAAATGTGTAAAAGTAAACTATCCAATCCTAAAGCTTAAAAATCCTCCCCACTCGACCTATTTTTCACATTTGCACAAGACTCATTCACTAATGTGTCATGCCTCATCCCTTCTCCCACATACAAATGTTCTTTTTGCTCATAGCTCCCTCAATTTTCATCCAAATCAACAAATTCAAGTTGTGTTGAGACCGTTGTGAAGGCATATTCATAGTAATCTAATAGATGAGTGGTTTTACCCATGTTTTATCTAATTTGGAAGGTATTTTTTTTTTTATGTTATCCTCTTCAAATTTCCACAAAACCCATTGTAAGACATTATTTTCCTTGAGTTCTTCCCAAAGTTATCACCATGAAGTTATAATATATTGGGTATGAAAATATCTCCTCCCTCAAAACCTTTTTCCACGACATTGGTGATAATGATGTAAAACATATGAATTTGGAAGATTTTGGGTAAGAATAAAAGATGATAACCCAACCCCATTGGCCCAATGTATTAGAGATACTAGTTTGTCTCATGCAGCTGGTTTCCCTACCTCATCTAAATGTACTAACACAATCCTAGCCTTTGAATCTTATTTTGATCAAAAAAAAAGGAGTTAAAATATCCTCAGGGGTAGGTTATTACTTAGTTATATTCTCATCATATTAATATGGCCTTGGGTATTCCTATCTTTGAAGACTCCAAATCCTAACCAAGGTAGAAGCTCAAAGGGAATATGGCCTCACTCCTGTTAAATACAAAACAATGATTATCAAAACCTTGATTAGGGTTAAAAGGAGAGGGCCATCCAAACTACCCAAGACCCTCTACAAAATTGAATTCTTAGAGGAGATGTTTGATATGATAACATTTCTTGCAAGGGTAATGGTTTTCCCTCAACTTAGGAGGTCCAAGCGTATGAGTTTCTATATCAAATTGATTTGTGAAGGAACACAAAAATTAATTTGGGGAGAAATAATTTATGAAAATTTAACACAAAAACTCACCGGAGTTGAGAAAAATAAAACATTTTACATGACCTCCTACTTGATGTATACCATAGCTGGATATAGAATATGGATTGGCTTGAAAGCCGGGATAAAGACATAATCTAGCTATATATTATTTTTATAGTCAACTAACCTATAAGAAAATGAAATACATCATAGGATAGTCAATGATGCCTTCACAATGTTTTTGGTAAGATTTCTTGAGGGAAATGTAACCAACAAGGTATCTCAAGAGGCTAGAAAATTGATTTCTAGTATATGGCAACAGATTTTTCATATAATTCAAAAATTTCTCCTACATCCAAACAAATGGATTTAATGGAGCTCCATATAAGCTTTGATATACTACAATGATAAGATAGTTCTGGTTGAACTCTGTAGGAAGTTGGATCTCCTTCATAGGACCTGTAGAGATAAAAAAATATTTGGTATACAATTTCCCATAACTTTGGGAAATTACACATGTAAGACAACTTTAGATGCACAAAATGTTGAAAGGACTATTTCTCCATTCAAATTTCATCCTTACTAGAAGAGGACCAATTTTGATAGTAATAATTTCATTAGGAATAATCTTAGGTTAACTTACTACCATACACCAACATTTGAAGACTATTGGAAGGATTGTGTTGATGAGTATGAGGTCAAAAGAAGAGCCTATGATAAGCTATTTTGTAAAAAAATCAAATATTTCAAGCTATATGCAGTTCAGAGAGGAATGATAGATCATGGTTCAAATCCTTTCACGAAAAAATATATAAATTCCATTCAATATAATCCTCGTCCCATTATTGGTGGTCACAAAAAGAGAAGGATAATCTCGATGATCCGAAAACCCCTATGCTCCCGAGGTCAAGGCATTGGTGATTAACTACAATATGAAATTGTATTCTATATTTTATAGTTAATCTAACATTAAGGACAATAGTAAATAACATATACATGTATAAAGAAAATGACCCAAGAACTAAGAAAGTAGATATGTGAAATACTAGAGTGCGAGGATAGTTAGAAAGAAATCATTGTTTCGACGAGCTTGTTGGAATGTGTCGTAGAGATGGCTGGAAAAATAAGAGGAAATGACTTTATAGAAGTCTAGAAAAATGTAGATATAGGAAATTTGAGTGGGTGGGATGCTTAGATAGGTTAAGGGCACATATGGTGCCCTAGTCACTGCAATATGGGCACCCTGGTCTATGAAAAAGTTTCTGTAACCTTCCTTTACGAGTGTCACTTGATGGTTTTATTCCTTAGCTTCCTATCACACTAGCTTCATTTATACTCGACTATATTTCGTTGGTAATCAATGATGAAGAAGATACCTTTAAAACCCCAAGATAAGCATCAAACCCCTAAAAAAGAAAGATGCATCTAAGGCGCATAGGTGACTTCACTTGCCATAATGGTGGAGTTACTAACTAAGCACTACACTACATCTCAGACCTGATATAGTTCTATGTGCTTGTGTGTGCAATCATGCCTTAGATGCTCTTGTGCTAGTCACACTTTTTGAAAGTAGTGAGAAATAAATATGTGTAGAAATGTAATAAAATGGTGGATGGAATAGAATAAATTTCCCTCTTATGTAGTGTTATGTAGATGAAAACCTTATCCCTTGTGATGGAGATAGATAGATGCAAACGAGCTATAGATGCCTTTGATGGATGAAATTCTAGGTGGATGATAGTAGTGACTAGTTCTTGGTCCCTCATTATGGTCTCATAACTTTATATTTATATGGTTCTCTTATTATAATTTGTAATTAACCTTGAAAAGGATGACCACTACAAAGATAGAAAGATCAAAGCGATAAAAGTTCCCAAAAAGTGGTGGAGAAGTGTAAAAAGGCTCGGGCACCCCTACTATGACCAAGTTTGCCTATGGGCCTAAGACTAGCCCATACACCCTACTCGAGAGATAAAGCAACGCAAATGGAAGAACTGATTGGGTGAGTAGATGTGGGAGGTTGGTAGTGATGAAAAAAGAAAAGTAAAATGGCCAAAGGACATGGGTTAATTAGTACTTTATTTACTCAAAAACCATATGAAATAGTAGTATGAGACCGAGACTAAATAATTTCTAAAGTATGTGATTTTGTGACAAAATTTTCCCCACTTTGTGTTGGTGAGATGAAAGCTCGGTAACATAAAGTAGATAGAGATGTGTACTTGATGTCCATGTAGAGTGATGTAGAAAGTGTGTGATGGACTAGACAAAGCATGGAATGAGAAAATAGTGGAGCGTGGAAACTAAATATGTAAAAGTGTAAAAAAGGTGAGAGTGAACCTAGGGTGGAAACGCGTGTGTAGTTTTTGATGTGTGTGGTGTACCTACATGGTTAGTATTGTGTGTTATATCGAAAAATGTTGTTGTCGATGTCATTTGTTGTAGCTTCTTGTTGTTTATTGCCTACTTCTCATAAGTTCGGACCTACAAGGAGAAGATCAAGTAGTCAAATACACATGTATATATGTCAAAAACACATGTAACTACGCATTTATAAAAATACTTTAATGGAACTATGAAAATTGTAAAAGGAACATGTGCACGTAATCCATGATGTGAGAGAGTATATAGAACATATATCCTAAATCTTGTAAGTTTTGGGTGATCTCACGCCAACTTGGCTAAAGAAGTGTATGGAGAAAGATATGTTATTCTCCAACCTGAAACTACATCCCTAAAGTTGTGTGAAGATATCTTTTTACTTGCTAGTTTTTGGGTGATTTGATGCCTTGGTTAAAGTAGCCTAGAGAGGAAATCTGTTGTGTCCTCTAACCTATAACTACTCCCTAGAATGCTAAGGACAATCATGTCCTATAAAATTCACTATTTATGGGGTTTGTAGGCTGGTCGAATCCACTCATTGTATAACCCACAATGCTAAGGGTAGAAAATGAAATGAATTGAACCAATGTAGAAGCATTATGTAGTGTTATCAATTATATTGGTAGGTGGTACAAAAGGCGGAGATATGGAAGGTGATTCGATAGGTGAGGAAGGAATGTTGATAGGAGGTGATACCGTAGGTGAAATAATAGTTTTGGTGTGAGTAGAAATAGTTGGAGTATTTGTAGCGGCAGAAGAAGATTGTGAAATGCTAGATTGACCAATGTCATATGTGTTAAGGCTATTGTATGGAATAAATTGTGAAGGTGGAATAGGCATAATAGTAATAGGGTCTATGTGACAATATTTGAATGGCTCTAGATTTGTGGTAATAGTATGCTCATAGCCATCATGCAAAAATTTGACACACTAGTGCATAATAGAGGGAACAACTTGCATTGTGTGAATCTAAGGTCTACCTAACAAGAGATTGAATTGAAATGAGGAATCTATAACATATAAATAAGTGAGAATAGTCTTAGGCCCAACCTAGATATGTAATGAAATAGTTCCTAAACATGTGCGAGTGGTAGAGTCATAACCTCATATGATAGTAGAATTCCTAGAAATAAGAGTATCACTAATACCCAACTGCTTGAGAAGAGAATAAGCACATAAGTTGATGGATGATCCATTATCAATAAGTACCTGTTTAATATAAGTGGTACTAATGATGGTAGTAATGAGTAAAGGTGCACATGGAACTAATGTCGGCTCACCAAAATGATTAACTAAAATATGAAATTGTTCTATATTCTATAGTTAATCTAACATTAAGGACAATAGTAAATAATAAATAAATGTATAAATAAAATGACCTAAGAAACTAAGAAAGTAGATATGTGAAATCCTAGAGTGTAAGGAGAGTTAGAAAGAACTCAATTGATTTGATGAGCTTGTTGGACTATGTCAGAGATGGATGGAGAAATAGGAGGAGGAAACAACTATGCCGAAGTCCAAAAAAGTGTAGATCTGGGAAATTTGAGTGGAATGGGATGCCTGGATATGGGCACTCTAGTATGTGAAAAAGCTCTGTAACCTTCCTCCGAGGTGTCGCTTGATGGTTTTTTGCCTTCACTTCCTATCATACTAGCTTCATTGTACTCGGTTGTATGTCGCTGGTAATCAATGATGAAGAAGAGACCTGCAAAACCCCAAGACAAGCATCAAACACCTGAAAATTGAAAGATGCATATGAAGGGGTCGGACTAACCTTAGCTACCAAAGTGGTGGACTTACTAACTAAGCATTGTAATACATCTCAGACTTGATGTAGTTCTATGTTCTTGTGTGTGAAATCATGTCTAGGTGCTCTTGTGATTGTATTACTTTGTGAAAGTAGCGAGCAATACCTATGTGTAGAAATGTAATAAAATGACAAATATAATAGAATAAACTTCCCTCCTATGTAGCGTGATGATGTAGATGAACCAGCCTTGTCCCTTATGATGGAGTTAGATGGATACAAATGAACTCTAGATGCCTTTGATGGATGTAACTCTAGGTGAATGAAAGTAGTGACTAGTGCTTGGTCCCTCATTATGTTCTCATAACTTTATGTTTCTATTATGGTTCTCTTGTTGTAATTTCGTAATTAACACCGAAAAGGCTGACCGATAAAAATATAGAAAGCTAAAATGGATAGAAAGTGCCTAAAAAGTGGCGGGAAAGTGTAAAAAGGCCCATGGTGCCCCAAACTAGGATCATGGTGCATGTGGCCACCCCAAGACTAGCCAAGGAACATATGTTAGAGATAAAATGATGCCAAATGGCATAAGCGATTGGGTGAGTAGATGTGAGAGGTCGAAAATGACAACAACAAGAAAATTAAAATTTCCAAAAGACATGGGTTAATTAATACTTTATTCACTCAAAAACCATATGTAATAGTAGTATGAGATCGGGACTAAATAATGTCTAAAGCACATGATTTTGTGACTACAAGCTGAATATCAAGGTTAAGGAATTTAATGAGTTTTAGAAGATGGATTATTCCCAAGAAGTGTATTCTTCACAAAATAAATGAGCTCAACAAACTCCTTCCTCCTCCCCTCTAGATTTAGGAACTAAAGTTTACACTAAGAAAGATAAGGCCAAAGAGGTGGAAAAGAAAGTGGAAACATCTAGACAAGGAGATGAGAAACAAAAAACACAGGAGTTGGTAAGTGGGTCAGCTCTCAAACAAACTCAGTAACATGAAGAAGAAAAGGTAAGTGAGAATAAGTAAGTTGAACAAGAAGATGAAGAAGAAAGTGAAGAAGATGATGAAGAGGAAGATGTTGTTGAAGTAGTTTACACCTGATCTAGGGAAGACTAGTATTTCAAGGATAAAAATGATGTGAGAAGACCTTCCTCCTCTTTTGTTGTAACTTCAACTATTGAGGTTTCAATTTCCCAACCTCCAAGTTCTCATATTTCTCTTGCATTTCCTCCTTTGAGAACATCTTCCGGAGATTCATTTACCTAGGTTCAACCCATGGTAGATAGTAGAAAGAGGAAGGCTTAATCCTAGATTGAGGTTCCTAAGTTTGATGTAGTGGTTTCCCTCCTTGGTACTTCCCCTCCTCATCCAAAGAAATCAAAGACTACCTCTCATCTTGTTTCAAACTCTAGAGAACAACAATTCCTAGAAATTGCTAGACCAAAGGAGGACAAGAATGAAAAATATGTATCATTATCAGATCTTGAGCTAACAAGAATATCATTGGGAGAATCAACTCCAGAGGGAGAAGTACATAATCTTAGAGAAACTATCTCTAAGGTTATTAAAAGAGTTGAAAAAGGGAAGCAAACCCAAGAGCAACTAGAGGAGCAAGTACATGTACTTGCAAGTTTTATCAAGTCTTTCCTTTCATCCAAAAAACTCCACTAGATCCAACTCCTCTATCTACACTCCCACCCACTACTTCTACTGCTGGAATTGATTTGAAGGCAACCACAGAGATTCACAAACATGCCACTTTTCACAAAGCATCATAAGCTTGGGTTGAAGGTATTTTTTTTGGTTGGAGTTCATTGATGAAGCATGTAAGATATATGATAATATCATCTCAGCTCAGGATCAAATCAATTCAGGATTGATGGCATTGACAAGGAACTCAAAATTTGGGCTGATGTTTTATCCAAGACCTTTAAATCATGACTCTTATAGATGAGAAAATATTTCTCTCTAAGAATATTTTCGATGACTCTAAGAGTAATTTATCCAAAACTTGGACTTTCAATGTGGAATGGAGGATAAGATTTCTTGAAGAATCCTCAACTTAATTACAGAATGTAGTTTAGAAAGGAGCATATCTTAAAAAGGACATCTTTGTAGACTTGTAAGTCGTTCATTGCTAAATGTTTATAGACAACTCATCAGAGAGAAATTTAGTTGATCATATCAAGGGATATTTCAATACACTCATCAAGGAGAAATTTTTCAAGTAAGAATTGGTCGAAAAGAGAGGATGGAAGAGTTTTCGAAACTCAATAACATCATTAGAGAGGCGGGTAAAGCAACTTGCACAATATGGTGGAACATTAAAAGAAATAAAGCCTTCTCTTGGCAGCTAGTTGACTAATATTTCCAACACCATTTTATCAAAAGACACAGAGATATCAAGTGTAATGACCAAGTTCTGGATGCAAATTTCAAAGCTCATGGTCCCATCAACTTCTATCTCTTCTATTCCTTAAAGTTCATGATGTAACTAGTTGTTCTATTTTGTAATTGACTTTATTGTATAAAAGAAAAATTGTAATATAAAGTCATTGTATGTAAATATCTTAAGTGTTTTAACACTTAATTAAGACAACTAGTTAGTTTTGGTAGTTATCCTCTCCCCTTTGCCTATATAAGGTTGCATTTCCTTTGTAAAAGGGGTTGGATATTCGTGGCTCATATTGTATCTAGAAACACATATTTTGAAATACAGATGAAAAACCCTTTCTTATCTCTATTCTTATTCTTCTAATCTCCTTTTCTTGTTCCTATTTCAATTAGTGTATGGTTTTATTTATATGGAATCTGAAGATTTGTATTCTCTTTCATGGATTAATATTTGATGAACTTTGATTCAATCTACATCTTGTTTATTGTGAAAATTCCATTTATGCAAGCTATATGTTCTCAAATTTCATTTACATGCAGGAGTATGATAAGATATGTAGTCTTCTTATCTGAAAGTGTTGTTACTATCCCCTCTTATTTGTTCATTCTTGTGGTAATCTTGTGGAAACAAGGATGAATAACATGTGCTTGATCGATAAGTTAGCTAGAATTGTGTATCCCTAATTTGTATGTCTTGTCATATCTTCGCTATTGTGTTCCTCTGTCCTTCCAACTCTTTTTATCTTATGTATCACTTGAAACATCATATTACTCATCTTCACTAATATCTTCATTAAAAATTAATTAGTCAAGTATATTTGTAAATATTTTAGAATCCTAGGTTTTTGGTTTAATAAGGGAACCTGTCATTAAAGAGGAGGGAATGTCTTCCCTAAAATTTTGATTGATTCTCCAACGACAAATTTTCAACCAAAAAAGCTCCTCCAGTGGGTGGTCTTACAAGCGATAGGTAGATTTAATCTTGCAATCAAGATTTGTTATTTTTAACTAATTTTTTACGATGTTAAGGTTTTCGATGGATGGAATTTAATTTGTTAGATAAGATGAAGGCATGAATGAAAGTTGAAAATAAAATTTAGGTCTAAATTAGATACCAACATGTCCCACAATGATACCATGGCTCAAATTGCTCCCACCCAAATAGTATCTACTATTTGTGATCCAATTTATAGCCTTGATCTTGCTTACATTATTCACTGAGCTCCATTTGAGATTAAAAGGGCCAAAATAAAAAAATGGGGAAAATCTAATAGGTTCGAGATTGGAAACCCAACCACAATACTTGCGTCTTGTAGCACTTTTAAACTTCACTTTTCACTTTTAAGCTCAAGTAATTATTGGAAAATAGGCGATGCATGGCCAATCATCAATAATTGAGCACCTCCAATAATTGGTCGTATGAAGTGGAAAAGTTGAAAATAAGGTGGGAATTAAAACCCTACTTATCCACTTTATCGTCTCAATCTTGCTCACATTATTCACATGAGCACAATTTTAGCTTAAATGGGGCCAAAATAAAAATGGGGAAAGTCCAATAGGTTCCAAGTTTGAAACCCCACAAAATTTTTGTTTTATTATAAAGCACTTTGTAGTCCCCCCTTTCAGTTTTAAGTCAAAGTAATTTTAGGAAAATAAGTAATGCACGAACAACCATCAATAATTAAGCCCCTCCAATAGTTGGTCATATGACCGAAAGATAGAATTTATCTACCATTTGAAAGTTTTAGACTATGAATCCATACGTTCTTACGTTGTTGAGTGCAAATTTCTCTCGATTCATAACTCTTCACTATTTGTGACATAGGTGGGAAGCCTCAACTTCACTTTCCCTCATGCTAATGATTTGAGCGAGACCGATGATGCTTTCATCCAAGGGAACACCTAGATAGAGCTCGTTGTAAATGAACCTAATGCGAGCCTCAGTGATAGCTTTGGACGGGATGACTTGAAATAAATCTATTCGTATTTGGGACAACTCTTCTCAAGCTCTCAAAAATTTCTCCACTCATTTCTAATTCGGGACAATCCATACAACAATGTTGATAATGGTTATGGTGACGGAATTGCATTCTTTTTGGTACCTTTTGGCTTGGAGCTAACCTTGCAGGCTTTAGTGGAGTGTAAGGAATGTTTAAGCTAATAACCTATAATTGATCATTCGTCATTCAGATGGGTATTGTAAAATTTAATAATTATAAAAATCCTTGGGATCCAAATGGCAATCATGTGGATAAACCTCAATAACATTTTTTCAAAGGTGAATGTTTTGTTGAGCAACGAAACTCTAAACTACCATTGAGTCTTAGGCTAACGTACGTTAGAGGCACGCCAAACTTGTTCTTGAAACATTAGATACCTAAGAACCTTGGAAATTGGGAAACGTTGCTCAACGCTTTAGACATGTTGGAACAAAAATTGTGGATCACTTGCGAGCTAAAAGTTGTGGTCAGGTGTGGACCTTGGGGGTTGTGCTTTCCAATGTGACAAATGCAACTCATAGTTGTTGCAACGACTACCTAGTTAAAGAAGCTTGTTCGTAGTGGCTGGATTTGCATCCACCTTCTTCGGTTCTCACACATCCTTCGAAACAAATCGTTTGATGTGTGAGGATTGCATGTCCATAGTCACTGACAGGTGTTAGTGATCAAATAAAATATGACATAGGGTTGTGTTAAAATCAACAAGACAAGCTCTACCTTCATTTGGAATTAGCCTTCGGCATAAAAATTCATTCCATATCGAGGAGAAAAGGAGGAGATAATCTTTCGCGGGGCAAATATAATAAAATAAGTATTAAGTATTATGATTCCACATAATGAACAAAATCTATAGAGATTACGAATAATGTTGTACTGTATTTTTTCCTACCTCGATAGAAGTTTTAACTACTGTGTAAAAAAGAGTACAAAAATAATACAATCTTTCATATTCAAAGAATATATTTGCTTGACATGAAATCTTTTGTTGATAAAGCATGCCACACCATAAATCATCATCTTCTTAATTGAAAAAGATTACTGAAAGTAATATTTTTTATTTTTATTTTTTTCAAAGAAATGGGCATTCATTGCAATAATTTAAAATTGAGAACTAGTGGTAGAACTTGCACAACACAATATTAATGTTATTTTTAAAAAGTCAATAACTAAATAGGAAACAATTTGCACATGTTAGGAATATTACATGGAAAAGATTAAGAAACTAAATGTGGGAAATGTATTAATGTTAGGATCTTCATTATGATAATGTGGCGTGTGAAAGCATGCTGCCGAGATTTCAGTAGAATATGTTTTAGATGCACAGAAAACGTGTTCCAAGCAGCTGAACGGTAGAGCAGGATTGACCACATGCAAACAACCCATCGTGCCGTCATATTTTTTTGATAATGTCATTTTCCACAGAGTTGTATGATCCCTTACATCATACCCTTATCTCAGAAATACTATAAATATAACTGTTTAATTCAGAGCAATCCCAGAAACCAGTTTTGTGAGGCGCATGAAGATGATGATGGGAGGTGCTCTTCTTGTGATGATTTCATGGTCGAGCTCAGCAGCAGAAGAAGAAAACCACCACTGCGGCTGCAGCCATGTTATTTCCAGGAAGGCCTTCAATCCGCAGGTTATTACTGTCTCTTTTCTGCTCTACTGCTACATCGCACTATTTTGGTTCACGTTTGCATTCGTCTGTCTGAAACATTTTAAGGTTTTGGAAATGGGTATGGGAGGTACGGGTTTTGACGAGTACAGTGACATTATGGCGCGGCGCAGGATTTGATCTCAGTTGTTAGGTTTTTAAAGAGCCCACCAGAGATTAAGTCTTGCTGAGTGCAAGGTCCTAAGATATCCGACAGTGAGATGCTGACAATGTTAGGAATATTATATTGTTTACATTGGTGAATGTTTTAATGTAATATATATTATCATGGAGATAATATATATGGGTGAATAAATAAAATGTAATATTATTAAATATGAGAAAATATATCTCATATTAATAATATAGGTTTTATATATTAGTTGTGAGTTTGTTGTATAAACAACTCATGTTGGTATTTTTAGGATTAGTTGAGTGTGTTGAGATAACTAAGGGATTGAGAGAGATTAGTGGAAGGTTGAGAGATATGTGGGATAAAGGATGACTCCTATTTAATAGGAGATCATATGTGTATTTATACCTCTCAATGTAAATGAAGACATATCCCGGATGAATTGAAAATTATTCTAATATTATTTTATTTGGTGTTTTTATTGTGCAAGATTATTTCCAATAATTTGTACCAACTTCAAAGATCTGGTATCAGAGCAGGGATTCCAGGATGAGAGTCTTTGAATAAAACTTTCTCATCGCAATGTCCACGACCTGGTAAGGTGGATATACTGATTGCATCATCCTACGTATTGGAGCATTCTGCTTGTGAATTGAATCGTTCTGTGTGCGCATTGCATAGTTGTTCATGCGTATTGCATTGTCCTTCTGTACCTACGCATTCTATCGATCGGCCTGTGTATTGCATCACCATTTTGGTAACTCTAATTGGCCTGTGTATTGTATCGCCGTTTTGGTAACTCTGCATTTTTATTTTTATTTTTGCCATTTTTGGACAAATATTATATAAAGCACCTTAAAGTATGTCTAGGCATATTTTATATAAAGCACCTTATTGTATCGTTGTTTTGGTAACTCCGCCTATACCTTAAAGTATGTCTACGCATCTAAAACTATTATTGTATGCTTTATATAATATTTGTCTCGATATGATATCTAGTGAGATTAAATTCAAAATCACTTTCACATTTTTTAAAAAGGTCAATCTTCATAAGATTTAAAGAAATATGTGTACCCTAATTCAAGATATAGTGGGATTAAGTTCAAAATCACTTTCACACAATCTTGTTAAAAAAATCAATCTTGAGAACATTTAATTAGTTGAATGTTACATTCAAAAAAATTAAATTAATGACTAAAATTAATAAATGATTGCAACAACATGTACAATATTTTTCAATGTACTCCTAACCTATGCCAAATTGGGAGCTTTAGAGTAGGGTATGGACACACATCAAATTATAATGGAAGGAGGATTTTTGTTATATGTTGTAGTTCAGAAATGCCTTGATAGATATATATGCAAATTGGGCAAGGGAAGCGTATACAAAGCACAAAAATGTTTGACAAAATACCTCAAAACAATGTGGTTTCATGGAATGTTATGATTGCAATATATATATAGATGATCTTGTTGACGAGACTTTAATACTCTTTCATAACAATGGGTCAAATAAATGTGGTCTCATGGGTTGTGATGGCTACTAGATATGCACAAACTCATTTTATTGGAAAGGCCTCGAGAAAATTTTAAGGTAATGTAATTGGAAGGTGTAAATCCAGACTCCATGACCTTTTCCATCATCCTCTTAGTGTGTGCCAAATCAAGAGCCTTGCAACAAGGAATGGATATCCATCAAAGCATAATGGAAAGGGATTCTTAATGTCAAAAATATTATCATTGTAGTGCTATACATTTATCAATTTTTGTGCAACAATGATTTTGACCTTCCAAATTACCCTTTTGTAAAAACTTGTACTTATGAGAAAGGGCTGCAAAAAACATTGCAGAGTTGTCCCTAGTCTTCCCTTTGATTTGATGTACTCTTTTTAGTACAATATGGTGTTTCTCCTTATAATTTATTACATAGTAGAAACTTTAAAAGAGGATTTTCTCAATTGGTAATGTTTGAAGTAAAATGGATTGAATCAATTTTCTTGCTTTGCTTTTTGATGCGGTGAAACTGACAAATTAAAATAGAACTAAGTGTATATGCTCCCAACCAAAAAAATTCAATAAGTACATATACATTATTCTTCTTCCATCTATACAAACATTATTGTAAAATGTCAACATCATGGAATGCCATGTGATTGATTGGTGTAGTGTAGAAATAACATATAACAAATACCTTCTAGTCTAAACAAATTTGAAGATGTCGAGGAAGTTGACATTTTAAGTATAAAATTAAAGTTTAATTTTTTTAGGGGTCGGCTTCGCCTACCTCTTTAAAATATCCCTATATAATCCTATATTATTTTCGTAGAACACTACTTGCTAACTCATACCACATGGGGGCATATCTATTATCAAGTACATAAAACTTGTGAAGCAACAAATTCCAGTACAAAAGTATAGTTTTTTAGACAAAAAAGTTTCAACGCGACGTGTGAAAAGAAGAATCTCTATTGATGGTGACAAGAAGGCTCTGTGAGTGACAAGAAGGCTCTGTGGATGGGTGACAAGAAGGCTCTATGGATGGGTGAAACAAGAAGGCTCTGTGGATGGGTGACAAGAAGGTTCTGTGGATGGGTGACAAGAAAGACCTATTGACGGTGACAAGCAGGATCTATGATGGGTGAAAGAAGGCTCTATTGATGTGACAAGAAGGTTTTATTGATGGGTGACAAGAATAAACTTTTGACGTGTGAAAAGGAACTATTGTTGACATGTGAAAAGTTTTGTTTGTTGATGCATACGACAAGGTGTGTTTGTTGACGGATGACCAGGAGCTTATCTGACTCAAATTTATCACATTGAGAACAATGGAAGTTGTTAGTGCTCAGAACACCCAACAAGTTACAAAAAAACTCAAAAGTCTTTGTTCAAGTATTTTGGAAACTCTTTGGTTAGATACACACAACCGCCAAGCACCCATAGAGCTCCCACTGAAATCAATCAGAGCACAGACTATGTGGAAGGTGTTATTGAAGTGGACATGCATTCTGCTCAGTATCAGCCAAATGACACCTATAATGATACCATGTCAGGGCTTGAAGATATTCTAGTAGTGCAGGTAGAGCTTGAAGATATTCTGTTGATGTGCAACCAGGAGTGCAAAATGCAACACAAAATTCAAATGCAAACTAGTGGTTCATGGAAAAGGAAACTGATGATCATGATATTCCTAAAAGCTCTGCACGTAAAAGTAAAACTGTGAATACGAACAAGAATATGTGGACACTTGGGAGGACATACAAGTTTGACTGGGATGTAAAATTTCCATTTATTGAACCTATAACCAAGCTAATTCTGAAGAAATTTCATCGAATGTACATGTACAATATGTACGTGGAAATTGGGAAGGCAACAAAAATGCAACTGAAGTTGGACACAATTGAAAAACACTTGTGGAAAACAATATTTCACTATAACTAGGGAAGATGGCTAGAAAATAAAAACACACAGATGGAAAACTGAAAAAGAATGCATGCATGTGAAATATGTGGTAGAATAATATGAGGTAGATCAGAAAAGACAGCAAACTTCTCATAGAAAATGGTGGAACGATCACATCACAAATTGGTAAGATGAATCAATCAAATTTACATGCTAAACTCATACAATTTTCTACTTTATTCCACATCCTTAAGAAAGGAAGACCGATTTCAGATTTCATCGATTTCAAACCTTTGTATCAATATAATGGAATGTAGAATGTTCCCTATCTCATTGGTCAGACAACAAAGTGCATGGGAAATGGCTAAATGCCTTGCTATGATTGAGAAGGAAGATTTGAAAGAGTGTGTAAAAAATGCAAAGTTTATCTCTTTTTCAATTGATGAAGTGACATTGTTGACAACACCGCATGGGTATGTATCCATGTTTACACTTTAGAAAATCATATGAGGACTCTGCATCTGTTGGGTGTTCAGAAAATGGTTGAAAATTGCAATGCAGAAAACCTATATAAACTAGTTATTTCTCTTTTGAAAGAAATTGTTGGCATGACTGCGAATGAAATTGCTACAAAGTTGGTATGCGTGGGAGAAGATGGTGCATCAGTCATGCAAGGTCATAGAACTGGGTTGTGTGTTCGATTGCAAACATTAGTCACCCCTTATATGCTAGCAATTCATTGTATGGCTCACATAATGAATTTAGCATATAAAATCATTAGCAAATATGAAAATGTTGCAAAAGTAGAAGACCTTATAAGAGAACTGCATGCCTATATGGAAAGCAACCCAAAGTGATTTCTTGAGTTTCAGAAATTTTCCATAGGAATTATAGATGGAAAAAAAACTTTTGAAGGATGTTGAGACAAGGTGGATTTCTTTGTATGAGCCTGCATGTAGAGTGTGAGGAGTATCCTTCGTTGGTTGGTTTCATGCACAAATATCATCATGAAATTGACAGGGTGAGGGACTTGTTGTTCCGTCTAACTGATTTGGAGACATTGCTTACATTGGTAGGCATTCTTCCAATGCTACAGGAGATCAATACATTGATGAAGCATGCACAGGGGAGATTAACCTATATTGTTGATTTTATACGGATGAGAAAAATGGTATGTATGAGTCTTGATGCCTTGTACACTTCCCCGGATAGTTTTGATACACCTGTATTTGATAACTGGAAAGTTTTATTGGATCTTAACCATCCCAATAAATTTTTGAGATTTAATATCCATGATCACCTTTGTATCCATGTTAGTGGGAAAGAGATACCACTGCACATTCTGTAAAAAAGTAAAGACGTTACATCAATGGAAAAAGAAGAAGTTCTGTGACATGAAAATCTGTTTGATTCTGTAGTAATTGAAACAAGAATAAAACTTAGAAAAATTGTAGAATCCTTAGCATCAGAAATTAGAGAATGTTTCAGCCAAGACAAAATTCTTGAAGCCATGGGTGTGATGAATCCAAATTTTTGGAATACAGAAGGTGGTCGTGCTGATTTTGTAAGTAAGCTTTTTCATAAATACATGGGTACAATATTGGATCATTTCAGCAAGACATCAGAGGTCGAGGGTATTGAAATAAAAGGTATACTGAATGTTGATTTAATAAAGACTCAATCAACTAATTTTGCAATGACAATGAGGTCACAATATAAACTCTTAGATGAACCTTCAGAGAGTGGTGCTATTACAAGGCTCTGGCAAAATCTACCAAAGTAGTGTGTTACAAGAAGACATTAGTGAATATTTTTGGTTGTATGAGTTGTGCCAAACAATGATTTTGGGATCCATGGAGGATGAAAGAGTTTTCAGTGCTTTATCTTTTATTAAATCAAAACTGAGAAACAAGTTGGATAAAAATCTCGAAAGTTGCATAAGGTGTTATGTTTCTCGCTACTCTTTGGAAACCTTTCCTTTTGACAGAGCTATTGCACATTGGAATTCCCTTGCCAAAGAAGAGGTGTAAATAATATTGCTACAAGTCCAAGTAATCTCAATGATGAGACTGGAAGTGGTGCATCTTCAAACTCTGTGGATGCAAATATTGAATACGAAGAAGCTATTGAAAATGGATTATTTCAGCTTTAAATAGGTATCACCTTGACATTACACTTTAACTATTCTTATTTATTCAATTTCATATTAATAGATTCTAATTTAATTGTTTATAGTTTTACATAAATACCATTGTAATTCTGCAGATGCAAATATTGATCAGTGAGGAGGCTATTTTTGATCTGTAGTTATCATCGAAGATGTTACAGGTATGTATATTTACATTTATTCAAATACTATCATTTATTAAAATCAGATTTATTTCATTGGTATTTTTAATTTTCAAACCACTTTGATGTTGTATTTTGCAAGGTCTTCAAAGCTCAGATATGGATTCTACATATTCTTGCCATGCTTAGTGTGTGGTACAGTTGCCATCCACTATGTAGTGCATTCTTGATATTTGTGTCACCTTCGATATGAATAGGTTTTGGTTTGCTTTTATTTTCTTAGGTTAGATCTAGATTCTACATTTTAATTTCTCTTCATTTCATTGATGTTTATGAAAAATGTGAGTTGACATCCATCCAAGGAAGCTCTCGCTTCTTGGGACTGAGATTATCAGGAAACTCACCCATTTTTATTCTAATCCTTATCCATTTTTCATGTTGAATTCTCGAGAATCGAAGGTCGTCTAGCTTGCTCAAGAAGATAAGAGGTACCTTAAACCCTATCTTAGCCATAGTTTTAAATGTGAAGAAGATTTTACCATATTAAGATATCTGTGTCATACCACATTTTTTTTTTCCTTTGAGCTTTGTCATTTCAATTCAATATAAAGGTTTGAAAATAAATGTGAAGAAATGATATACATATTAAAGAGTTCAAAATTTAAAATAGAGAGAAGAAGCTTTTACTGTATTAAGATGTATCTGTCACACCACATTCTTAATTTTCTTAAAACAATTATCCATTATCATCATCTAGTCACATACAATTCATCATCATCCATATCTACTCTAATTTCATTATCCACATAACACCACATTCTAAATGAATAAATGGATGATCCATTCTAATGTCTATTCTAATGTCATCAAACATATTAGATGTCATCACCCACATGTAATGAAAAATGTAATCATGACCATCATTGCATGCAAGAGATAATATTGCATAAAGTTTAAATCCATGAATCATGATTATCCATCAAACATACACACCATATACAATATAGAAATTATATATAAAATATAACAACATACAATTCATATAGTCATGTACAATTCATCATCATCCATATCTACTCTAATTTCATTATCTAGACATCCACACCTAATGTCCACATAGAACCACATTCTAAATGAATAAATTAATAATAACTATAACCACATCTACTCTAATTTCATTATCCAGACATCCACATCTAATGATAAATGTAACTATCACCATCATTGCAAGAAGAGATAATATTGCATAAAATTTAAATCCAAACTTCAAATTAAACAAATATTCAAGTATCAACTTTCATTCTTCTATATATAAAATATTTAAAGTTTCAATTTTGAGGTTCCCCAATCCTCAAGCCTCAATCATTAACATTTTCACTAGACCCTACTGTATTCCTTGCCTCAATTATCCCCGAACTAATCAGATCCTCAGCAGTCATGTCTAGGTTCTTGACGATTGCTTCTTCTTCCTTTGTAGCATCTCCATGGGATGTCAAAGAAGGATCTTGCCACTTGCCTTTGCTTTAAATAAAATCTCAAGGTCGTAGCCATTCTCTTTAATTATCCGCTTAAGTGTATTGTTTTGTTTGTTAACCAAAACAATATTTTCTTTCATCTTAATTTCATGGATAAATTTTCTTTGTTGTTTCCAAGTGAACTTGGAAGACCTTGGCTTGACTCTTTAAATTTTCATATTTCAGCTGCAACAAAAAGAGTGAAGTCAATTAAACATATTAAAAAAAATTTTTATTGAAATTAATAAAAAATATTTTTTCAAATTGATTATACTTATGACAACTCTATCTCATTTGGCATTTGCAATCAGTGACCATTTCCTTGTCCTTAGACCATTTATTGAAATAGGCCAGGCCTCAACACTGATATTCTCCAATCTGTTTAATACTTTATCTAAAATATTGTCATTATAGGTGTTGTTATATGCGACAGTCCCACTTTTAGCTCTGATGAATAATGCATCCATCTTCGCGGGTTGATTTTTGACTGTTGCAAATAAGCTCTCTCTTTCCAATGGTTATCATAATGACTTACTATCTCAAATATTAATACTTTTTCCCTTCTCTCCCATTGAATGAGCTCACTGATTTGAGGCGTGATAAATTCATTCATGTGGGATTGAAAATCATAGCCAATCAAGTTCTCCAAAGGAAATGTTGGCAAGTCATCACTATCTGTATCAGAAGAGGATGATTTTGAAGGAGAAGAATGGTGGCTTTTCAGCTCGAGCAAATGTCTCTGCATCTTTTTGCTTTTGGGAGCGCTGATCCTAATAGCAATAATAGAAATTAATATTAAAATTGAAATTTAAATGTTGAAAATTTAAATAAATTTAAAAGTACATTGAGATGGAAATATACCTGTTGGCCCTGAATCATATCACGTGTGTTGAAAAAACCAGTTGGGTCACTGCTATCAATGCCCAAATAATCTTCATCTAAAGTTATTTGATTCAAAATTGATTTCCCTATTGTAGTGGGACAACCAATGAGAGAGAGGGTCAGAATAGTGAATGATGAGGGAATGTTTAGTGTCCCGCTAGGGGCGGAATCATAGGCATGTGTTTACCAATGGTCTTTTTTCTGAACCTCTTGTCGACATTTTGAATCGTAATTGCATGGGGTTGATTGAGTAGCTGGGGTTTGCAGATTTTGAGTAGAAGACAAAGGATTGCTATCAAACTTTGAACAACAAGATGCCAAGAACAAAATCATTAGTAATTACTAAATAATATGTAAAAGTATTAAATAAATCAAAAAAAAATGAATTCATACTTGGTTGAGCGGGATTTTGTTGTGGTATGAATTGATTGTGTAAATTGGGGATATGACAGACTTTGAATTGTTTCATTGGAGCTGATGGTGGTAATTGTTGTTGAGATTTGAAAATTACATGAGATTGTACCGAGTGGGTTGGTGATGCTTTCTTTGAAGCATGTGAGTAGTCCAAAGTCCCTGCAAGTGCAGGAAATACATGTCAATTCAATATGGTAAATCATTAAATGGTAAAATCAAAATGTAAACAACCCTACTTTGAATGTTAAGGGTATTACTCTCTGTCATTTCATCAATGCAAATACTTGGGGATCAACTGATGAATGAACTTTGATTTCAGATTGTGATTCTCTGAGGCCTCAACATGTTGTTGGCCTCTTCCTCTCGAAGCAATTTTTTTTTTCGTGGAAGAGACTCCAGAAATATTTTCTGCATATAGAAAAGATTCAATCAGAATTACATTATATTAGTACACAAAGATTCGATCAGAATGAGAAAAACATAAAAAGATAACAAATTTTTACCTGTTGCTCTTCAAGTGGAATTGACAAATTTTTCATTGTCTCGTTTGTGCAAGTTGGAGTTGGTTCATCTTTTAAATTATAATAAGCCTCATAATAAAGAGCTAGGATATAGTTTGTTGAATGAATAACTGGTTTTTCTGAAATTGATGCATTGGTAATGTCAGCCTTTATCTTGTTAGATAGAAATGTGCACCAGTCAAATTTTTGATTTCCGATTGTTGCAAGAATGTATGCAACAACCCAATTTGGAATGTAGTTTTTTGACCCTACATAATAATTTTGGCTTGAAACAAAGAAATCAAGGTAGCAAGAAAGTGGTGTGCAACATCTGTGTGTCCACTCCTCATCTAGATTTGCTTTGACATGAGCTGCAAAAGTCATCGAAATTAATATCAATTTGAATTAATATAAAAAAATTCAAATGAGAGAAAATTACACTTACAATCAACATTGAAACCATAACTAGATTCGAGGAAAATCTTATCATTTTCAGTGAGTGTTGCCTTGGTTGTTACTACTATCGCACATTTTTAAAAGGGAGGCCTATCAATCGATGGATATCAATAGGTTCGACACCAAAGGAGAATGTACGTTGATCTTCCAATGTAACAATAAAAGTATTATTTTTTATGTATTGTAGGATGAAAGGAGGTAGTTAAGAATCTGATGGTCAACCTCAAACTGGGGCATGCTAACAAGCCCTTGGAATTTAGATGCAACTATTGAATCCATGTATTTTGCATTCATTTCCATGACTACATTTATGTGGGGGCACATAGTGCTTTTGTATTGAATCTTGGCCTTGGAGGCTCTGGGTGTTGGATCCTGAGGTTCACCTTGGGGAAGAAGAAGCCATGACATTGACGTACGGTACCTGTAGCAAGAAGTTCTTAGAGAAGAAGGAAAAATAGTAGCTAGAAAATGAGAACGTGAAAATGAGGGGCTGTGTTGGTATTTATAGGGAAAATTAGGGTTTCTTGTTGTTGTCACATGAAAATGAGGTTTTAAGGTTGTTGACGTATTTATATGAAAACACTTTCTATCGCATGACAACAAGATGTTGTTGATGATGCATCATCAATAGGACACTTGTTTGTCGCGTGAAAAAAATGTTGTTAATGACACATCCATCAACAAATTTTTATTGTCATGCGACAACAAAATGTCTTGTTTTTGACGTGCATCAACAACATCTTATTATCACACGACAACAAGGCGCTGACATTGATGTGCAACAAAAACCCTCACTTTTCACGTGACAAAAAAAATGTTGTTGACACCTGTCAACAACATTTTTTGTCATGTGACAACGAGGTGTTGTTGATGCGCGTCAACAATAATACCTTGTTATCGCATGATAGTAAAATGTTGTTGACACATGTCAATAGACCTTGTCATCACGCGACAAAAAATTTTGTTATTGATCATTTTGCATCAACCACACGACAACAAGGTCATGTTTGATGCCCATCACAACATTTTGTAGTCACATGACAGTAAGGTGTTGTTGTAACACTTGTTGGTGACTTTCCGCTCTCTTAAAACTGCCAGGAAAATATTTTGTAGAAACCTATGAAAATTCACCTTTGTGGTGAATGCGGCCAAAGCAATATTCACCGGGATTTTCCACCTCCTTTTTATATATTTTTGTAGACTTGATATTTTTAATTTTTTTGTGATGTGTATAAAATTTTGGCGGTGATCACTCCTACCTTATCTTTTTATCTTTTTAGACTAGGCAGGGAGTTATTTTAATTGATATTCCCAAATCATCTCACTAACTACATAGAATAACTTAAATTTTAGTAGAGCATTGAAACCACACATTTTGAAAGCAACATGGTCATATCGAGGGTAGTAATGTCTGTGGTGTTGAAGGTTGTGGTCCAAACTTAGTTGCCTTATGTAGAAGAATGTTTTATTTTCAATGTAAACTTGTAAGGATGTTTGGTAATATTTTTAATAAAATTTTGACTTGTTATATCCTCTCACAACTTGTGGAAGGTTAATCTTACTTGACAAAGACATGTCATTTCCGGTTGGGATTTTATCTCAAGTCAATTAACTTGTCTAAAAATCAACTACATATAAACATCTATAAATCACGGTTCTTCGCCAATAAAAATAACACTCTAATAAAAGTGGTCTTGATACCAACCTAATAATTGATTGGTTTCCACATCAATATGTTTACTTGCTTAAATTTTCCCTATTTTATGTGTTTCACTACTTCCTAAACTTTTGAGTAAGAAAAAGGTTTAACAAAACCATCGGAAGCTTGATCGGTGCAATTTGTATCAAACAAAAATGTGGGCGTGTTTGTTTATTCAAAGAAACATCACACTCTAGCTTCTTTTAGCATACAAACAAAATGTCCTCTTTATTTATCAACGTCGTATTTGAAGGGAAACTTATTTTGTGAGACACATGTATAATGATGGTTTTTCCTTTGGCATTTATACGTAGGTTTTCTCAAAAGATACCATCTTATGAGTATGTTGACTCGATTTAGGGTTGTTATTTTCATGTTAAATTTAAAGAATTAAAAAAATGATTAGAGCTAATAATTCAAGATTAATTTGTAAATGAAACATGTATAAAAAGAAGCTTAATGCTTACCATGTGTAAGTAGGTTTTCCATCCTTCTAAGTTTATTTGTATCATCACATTTTTGATATAATGGTGTTGGAATACAATTTGTTTATCATTCTATTTGTGGTATTCTTATTTATTATTTCAAAAATTTATAATTCTTATGTTTTATTGGATGTAATACTTTTCATTAATTTTTATTGGTGGTTATTGTGTTACTTTTAGTGTTAATAGAAGTTTTTAGTCATGTTATTATGATATGATGATGCAATTGTATCGAGAATATAAAGAGTTCATAGTATTTTACATTAATTTTCGTTAATGATGATTAAATATCATTTCTAATTTTAATTTAATAAATTTTTAGTTATCTCATCGATAGTTTGTATAATCTTATCATATTATGATGATGCATCAACCTAATACTTCTAAATAAATATGCAGATAGTACAATTGACCATAGTCTTAGTAGAATGTATGTAAGTTTTGGGGACTATTTGTGCCAAAGTGACTATGAGGAGTGGCATTAAATAAATTATTGTCACTTTATTATGTCAACTAGACCAATCATATATTAATCCTGTAACTACATACTCACACAATTACATGTTGAGTCTTAATGTAAATATAGAAATAATTAAAATATACACCATATATAAACAATTTGGTGTTGGATCATTAGGTGATTCCATGGTAGAGGGAACCGAATTTTCTTAAGAGAAGCTATACTATATTTTTATTGAAGGCTTATTTCGAGTCTTTATTTCACTTGACAAAATAGCTCCCTCTAAAATTAGAAAATATACAAAAGAAACTTTCCAACCTCTTATTTTCTCCATAAGAAATATCCCTAAATATTTACTTATACATAATTTTTGGAAAATATTCCATAATTTAATGTTAATGTAATTTTCATTTTCCATCAAGCAACTATTAGTGAAAAAATATTTATCTCATAAATATTATAAACTAACATGTTTGTACTAAAAGGAGGTGAAATGTTTTGTTCACTTTGTAGAGTGATAGAAAGCTTGCCCCTCACTCCTCGCCTATTAGAGTGGGAGTGGAGTACCTAATGTCGATAATAAAAATATGAAAGTTTGTAGATTTTTTTGAAGAAATTTCAAGATACATTAAAGAGGCATGTTGACTTGGATAGTAAGGCACAAAATGTTTATATGGTTGTCAAAACAATTCCCTAATGCATTTGACAAGGTATATTTGACATGGTTCTTGAGATGAAAAACATATGTTTCTTGCTGACCAACCAACCATTATGTTAGTGAGAGGGCCACCTCCAATATGGTTGTGCCCTTATTGACATAAGGATCATAATATATTATTGTGATCAAGGCTAACCAACTTAGATGAGATTAATCATTTGGTGAATGTGGATTATTGGAGATGTATAATTAATTCCAAGATGCATCAAGCTTGCGATTCCAACCATGTCCACCCACGTTGCCTCCAATGATATTGATGTCGATGTCTCGAACCGAATATAGAAGAATGGACATTAGATTTGATGAAGCTCTTGCTCATGCACAACATCTATGTGTCATCAAGAACAAAGTTGTTCAATTTAGAATATACTTATAAATTGATTTGAAATCTTTAGCTTAGACAATTGAATTTAACACATTTTAGATTTTTTTAATTTAAATAATTCATATGATTCTTGTCGACATTTGAATTATTAGTCTTAAAATAATTGTTTTCACTATTACATACATTATAAGGCATTAATAAATGACACATGTCTTTCTTTGAAATTGTAGGGTCGTTGTATTTGGTGAAACAATGTCACTATTTTGTGAGGGCCCAACTCTATTTGGAAAATACTCTTCTCCTTCAATGTCCAAGAGATGAGGAGATATCAAAGTGCAAGGAAAGCATTATGGGTAATAACGTGGAACTCTTATTTATTACAAACATGTGCCTTTTTTCAATAGTTTGAAGGAAAAAGGACATGCGATGTGTAGTTCATCGAGACAATGTATTTTATAAACATTTCAAAATGTAAAGGGTGGTCAATCAATATTGTCAATGTCAATAGTTGTTGTGTGCAATACCGAGCTTGGGTTTTTTTGGGTAGTTAGAACACACGTAAATGTAAGGGGAATTTACTTACACATCTCTTGGGACACTTTAGACACAGGGATATGTGGAGTGTACCTAACATCCCAAGGTAGCAATTTCATGCACATTTATGGTTAGGGTTTCTCTTTAGCTATTAGGGTAGTGATAAGGGTTTCCCTCATCAACATTCCTAATGATGTCATCCATCAATGACCACTTATATAAATTAGGATTTACATTACTATCATGAGTGTCATTCGAGCTTAAAGGGGCCAAAATAACAAATGGGTAAAATCTAATAGGTTTTAGGCTCATAAGCCACCCCCACTACTTGATTCTTATAGCAATTTGTAGCCCCAATTTTCATTTTTAAACTTGAGAAATTTCATAAAAATAGATGATTCGGGACCGATAATTAATAATAAAGCCCCTACTATTGGTTCGTCATATGAGTGGGAAAGTTGGAAATAGGTAAAATCCTACTTATCTACTTTATCATCTCGATCTCACTCACATTATTCACATGAACACAATTTTAATTTAAAGGGGCCAAAATTTTAAAAATCAGGAAAATCCAATAGGTTCCAGGTTTGAAACCTAATCACACTACTTGCTTCTTATAGCCTCGATTTTAAGTTTTAACCTCAAGTAATTCCAAGAAAAGAGGTGATATGGGACTGATAATTGATAATTGAGCCCCTCCAGTGGTTGGTCATATGAGCCACAAGTAGATTTTATCTTCTAATCGAGCTTAACTATTTTTTAAATTTTATTTTGTTATGGCATTAAGGGATGGTGTTTAATTTGTTATATAAGACAAAGATATGCATAGAAAATTGGTAATAAAATGGTGGGAATTAATTACTTGCATTTCCCACACCTAACCTATGACTCAGATTGATCCCACCTAAATAATATTTTCTATATGTTCTCCACTTTATCATTTAATGGGAAAATCCAATAGGATCTAGGTTCAAAACCTAACCACACTGATTACTTGTTATAGCACTTTGTAGTCCCCTTTCGGTTTCAAGATCAAGTAATTACAAGAAAACAAGAAATGTGTGAATAATAATTGAACCCCTCTAAAGCATGATCATATGAGCGATAGGTAGATTTAATCTTCCAATTGAGCTTTGCTATTTTTTAACTTAATTTTTTACGGTGTCAAGGTTTTTGATTGGATAGCATTTAATTTTTTAGATAAGATAAAGGCATGAATGGAAAGTTGAAAATAAAAAGGTGGAAATTAAATACCAACATGTCCCATAACGATACCATGGCTGAATGTTTCCCACCCAAATAATATCTACTATTTGTGATCTAATTTATAGCCTCGATCTCACTTGCATTATTCATTTGTGCTCCATTTGATCTTAAACAGAGAGAGAGAGAGAGAGAGAGAGAGAGAGAGAGAGAGAGAGAGAGAGAGAGAGAGAGAGAGAGAGAGAGAGAGAGAGAGAGAGAGTAGAAAAAAAAGGGGAAAATATAATAGGTTCGAGGTTCGAAACCAAAATTTACATGAAGATATTTTGACTTTTGTAGTTTACATGAAGACAAGCGAGATCCCCACCTTGTCATCAATGAAGAAAGTTGGAGTTACTTGGATTATCACATTCAAACAAAAGTATAACTTAAGCCTTCCCTAATAATATTTTTTTCAATTCTCTTATGATTGTATGATAACAAAATATGTTTTATTAATGGTGTAGAACTAGTATTCCTATGCCAAAATTGTTAGGAAAGAAAAAGGAGAGGAATTTGAACATGGTCATGTCAAATTCTATATTGCAATCCTCCAGCAACGCCATCAATGCTAGCACCTCTCATATCATGAAATGAGGTGAAATGGTGGTTATTCTTATGCATATCATAAAACAATCAAGATTGATTGTATGTAATATCTGTAGGCTTTATCACAAAAATAAATCCCACATTGATTGGTTTGCTTTCTCTATGGTAACATATAAACATCAATATATCATGATACTTATTTAGATAGAGGTGATACTACTGATGGAATTTTACCTCTTACTATCATATGGTGAATTGGTTGGGGCATGAGTATGTTTTCTTTCTTGGCCATTGCTCTCTCCCCAAAGGATGTCATCCCTTTAGCTCTTAAGTGGCTTTAAAATTCTAAAAAATAAATCCTATAAAATTACCTCTAAATATATGCCTTAGTACCCAAGTTGGACATGCCTCTTTAGTGCATCTTGGAATGACTTCTATGACTCTAAAAATCCTCACTCAATAAAAAATAGTCCCACATTAGATGGTTGGCTTACTATGTGATAACATATAAACCCCAATATATCATGATACTTATGCCAATAAAGGTGAAGCCACAATGGAAGTGGCCCTTAAACTAACATAATAGTTGATTGGTTGTAAGGTGAGTATGTTTACTTGGTTATCTTTCACCTCTCATCCTCTATGGCATTGAAAATCCTAACAATAAATGATGTGAAATTACCTTTAAATGCATCCTTTAATAACAAAAATCACATTTGTCTCTTCAACGCATCTTATAAAACTAGTAGCGAGTGTAACTATAGATACTCCTGTTCATTTTTTTTTTCTAAATGATACTTCATTCTTTGTTAGAGTCCAATAACTAGACATAAAAATAGAAATCAAATAAAAATATTATTATAGATGGTTGGTAAAAAATATAAACCTAGAGAATTTTTGTAAGGGAAAAAATGTAAATTGCATAAAATTATTTTTTATTCTTCTTATCCTACAAAAAAAAGTTGTAAAGAACCTATCAACTTTGGAAGGAAATGTTATAGATATATGAACATACATGTTACAAATTTTTACAAGATATAATGCCATGAGAATGGGATAAAACCTTATCTTTTCCCAAATGGTACTATGTTTGACATAATAATGCAACAAGTGAAGCATAGTCAATTTATGTTTGAAATAAATATATATCGCATAGTGGCACTCCTTTACACATTAAACAAATCTATAAAATGTTTAACAATTGATTATTATAATTATGATTTTTCATTATTAACATAGAATATAATAATTCCATAACTATGTAGATGAGTTGTGGATGTCAATGACATTTTATGATTGTGGAAAATATGAAGTGTTAATCAGTCTAATCTTCCACAATGAGAAACAAGAATAATCTATTCATACCATAGTTTTTAAAAAAGTTCCACTATTACTCTATTCATATGCCCTACCATGAGTCCTCTTCCTCCACCTAGGAGTATTTCTAAAAAATTTAGGTGGCTTCAGATACACCTAATTTTTCACCTTTTCATTTTTCATCTTTCATACTGTTGCTAACAATTGTCCTTATGCACATAAGGGTTGTTGACACATATATTTCCTAAGAGGGTGTCTTAAGGGGCACTGTTAGGAATAGGGAATTGTTATTAACGTATTCAATATGGGTTAGAGATAGTACATGAAGAGAGTGTCATTATTTGGACTTAGCCTTAGTTTGCATTAGGTACCCTTTTCCTCCTAGGTCTCATATGCATTACATTCATGACTTATTTCTTGCATTCTACCATTTTGCACCTTGTTCATCCTCTTTCATGACTCATGACACACTATTTTTATTTTTCATGACACATCACTTTATTTTTTTATCCGGCCGACACCATCACATGTTGGCTATTATTTTAGTTCATATTTTCTCATAGAAGACACCATCGGCTGTAGGTGATGCATCCTACATATACCTCTACTTCACTTGACACTCATAAAGAAAAAGGAAGATAAGACATTTGAACGCCATCATATCTCGATCTTTTGTGCCATCTTCACATCTTCTCACTCTTCTCTTGGTTCATCTTGCATTTTGCTTGGATTGGATTGGACACTTCTCTTCTTAGATGATTTCTTGCACTATTGGGTCATCATATAGTGAGTCTAGGATAGGAATGGTCTTCCCCTACTCCACCTAATAGTGAATCTCTCTCTCTCTCTCTCTCTCTCTCTCTCTCTCTCTCTCTCTCTCTCTCTCTCTCTCTCTCTCTGCTATTTCTTCTTAGGAGAGATAGATGCATCAACAACCACCCTACAGGTACAAGGTGAGTGCTATAACCATTCTTTATCACTTTGTGTAAATTATTTTAGAACCTCTTCATTGTGTTATGTTAGCTTAGTATTATACATGCTTGATTCTAGTTATCTTAGCACTCTTATAAGATATCATCTCTTCATTTCAGTTATCACATGATTCTTTCTTTTATTTGTTGATCCATACCCAACCACCAATATCTAAGTAGGTTTCCTTCCTTTATCTCGATCGCATGCCTTGAAACCCTAGGTTGACCTAGTGTAAGGGTTACTTACCTCTTGATATGTGACCTTAGTTCTCATCATAGCCCTTTTAAGTCTACCCTTTTATGTCATTACTTATGTGTCTCCTACTCATTGCCTTGAATACCCTATTTGAATGGATGAGTAAGAGTGCATGTTGTTGAGACACATTTTATCCCACATAAAAATTCTTGTACTGAGAACTCATAACATGCCTCCTCTTGACATGTGAATGTTGACAGTGAAACCCATATAAAGTAACTACGATAGAGATTATTTCCACAATTCTTTCACTTAAATCAGATGTAATCTTATCAATATTTTCTTCATTTCATGAGTTTTTAGCACTAAGGTTCCTCCTATAAATTACTACACATGTTATTAACCATGCAAGTAGATGTTCTTGGAGCTCTATTTATGTTATTAGATGTAATCATAGCTTTCTAAAAATTCATACCTTCATGATAAGTTATTATTGGAATTACATGCATCACTTTATGTGGGTAATTTTTGGTTATTAGACATATGAGTAAGTGAAAAGGAACTTAATCTGGGATAGTATGAAACATGATATGAAATAATTTGTAGCAAAATGTGATACATGTCAGCATAAAAAAGGAGATTTTTTGTGCTCATGGAACTCTATAATTGCTTCCAATCCACACTATAGAATGGACATATATATTTTTGACATATTTGATGGATTATAGAAGGATTGTGGGAAATCATTGATCCTTGTGGTGGTTGATTTCCTCTCCAAATATCTATAACTTCATTGTTTAGACCAACATTTGTACACTTCCATAATTTGTTTGTGTCTAAGAGTCAGTTGTGTATGTCCATCCTTTGTTGTATCTTGTGTTAAAAATATTTCATTCTGATTACAGGCCCTATACTATGTGTGATTTAGGAATATTTTATGAATCCAAGATTCAAAAAAATGACAATTATATTGGTTTAAATGTAATCCAAATTCTTTGACAAAATGTCTAACTAGGGAAAAAATTGCTTTCATATCTTAAATTGATGCAAATATTAACCTTTACTTGATCAACTAACAAGTCAAAGTATTTTATTTGATTAATTATATGAATTAAAAGTTTGAAAGTAGTGAAAACATGTTACAACTAAAAACCATTATTATTGTGATTCCCTTTCCAAATGCAATTAATAAATATGAATTTTATGAAATGACATATAAAACATATAAATTTTTGTTGATAACGGTGTATGCCATGATTACATTTAGCATGGCATAAGAGAGATAAAGTGTTCTAGCACAAACATTATTGACAGTGGATATAGTACTTAACATTTTAAGTTTTTACACCAATATGCATTCTACAAAGGAAATAGGGGTGACTTTAGTAGATTGATTTAATTTTTGTTTACCAACATGTCTTAGCTCGATTCTTGGGACTACTGTTTGACTTGTTTTACTCGACACTTTAGGCTACTTAGAGCATGAAATTACTTTATTTTTCGATCTCATTTTCCTTAGTTGGTCTTTGTTTGGTGCTCTTTACTCTTCACATGATTTATCAAGTTGTTATTGTAGGATCTTTAATTTGTATTGCTAAATCTGCAACAACCTAGGTCTTTTATTCTTAGTTTGACATCTGGAATCCTCTAATGGCTTCGACCTTTGAGATTTAATTTTGAACTTTATGTATATTGTGTTCTACCACTTCAAGACTGGAAAATATGTGTTCGATGTCTATAACATAAATACTTTATTTTGAAGAAATAGGGTTTTAATGTGATACACATTTTGTCACAACTTGGGAGATCATCATTATAAATAGATAGTGTAAGACATGTACAAATAGTGTGTTGGCACTAATGAATACATGAAGAACATCATTTTAATCATGTAGGTATTCTGTGATGGATACCATATCCTATGTGATGGGTAATATATAGTCTATGATGAATAATATATCCTCTATGATGCAAGTGTTCTAAGCCATGTATCACTTTCAATAAATGTAACAAAGTAAAATTTACTATTCTTTGAATGCTTGAAAGCTACTTTTGGCATGGGAATGTTTTTGAAATAAATGATTTTTTTTAAACCATCAAATAATATCTATGATTGTATCTCTCATCATTTTTTATAAATAAACTTATGTTAGTCAAATTTGGTGTCGCTACATGAAACTAAGGCATAATGGTTATGTGGGAGAGTCGGGAATACTACGTGAGAGACAATATCAATGTGTCATTGTTGCATAATATCACAGACAAAAACTAGTAATTACATTTACCCCTTAGCAAGGCAAACTAGTGATATGTAGTTTTTAGCATTTCCCTTTTCAATGAGTACTAAAACATGAATGAATGTTTGATCTTCTCTTAAATTATTATAATTTCTCAATAGATTCATGTGAATAATTAATTCTCTATATTTCCTCCTACAATTTGCAATACATTAGTTGTGTATTTATAGACAATTGAAATTTAAATTAGGAAATTTAATGGCATGCAAAATGATAAATAAATGACTTGTAAATTACATTTTTCTTAACACTTCTGAGCTATTATAAAATTTATAAATAGAAGGGCTTTGTGAGCATGAAAATTAATCTATTCTTC
Source organism: Taxus wallichiana var. yunnanensis (assembly GCA_018340775.1). NCBI lineage: Eukaryota > Viridiplantae > Streptophyta > Pinopsida > Cupressales > Taxaceae > Taxus > Taxus wallichiana. The sequence continues at coordinate 695,068,955 of CM031236.1, read as the reverse complement.
AATCAGGAAAGGAATCATGTGAGAGGTTGTTAAATTGAGATGATGGTGATTTTGTATAAGCTTTGTAGATTTTGTAAGCTAAGGATAGGTCTTAGGTTAGAATTCTTAAAGGATTTCTTACAAATTCTTGTTCTAAAACTATAATTTTAAAGTGTAATTTCATTGTTCTTAGCTCCATATTATTTCCATGTAATCAATAGAAGAATATTTTTTTGTTTCTTGTTAAGATTTTTTTCTATGATATTTTTAAGAATTTTGAACATCGATAACATGAGACATATATAGAAGAAAAATCTAAACAAGATAAGGAACATCTTTACATGAAATTTCATAAGGTTTCATGTTCAATTAATGTTTGGTTTATGAAAATGTATGCTAACAGTGGTTTGAAATTAACATTACAATACAACAAGAACACATTGCAATTAGGCTTAAAAAATATAACTTAGTAAATTGTAGTGAATTGCATAAATCATACTTTAGTAGGAATATGATAGGATCATAATAAATATAAATAATTGAAATGTTTTGAAGAAATAGGGTTTTAAAGTGTTACACATTTTGTCACAATAACTTATATGATGGATAATTTATCCTCTTTGATGGGTAATATATCCTTTGTGATACAAGTGTCCCAAGCATTATCACTTTCAATGAATGCAACAAGTAAATTTTACTAATCTCTAAATGAGTGAAATTGTTTTTGGCATGGGGATTGTTTTGAACTCAAAGATTTTTTTTCTTTTAAAATTTCAATAGTTGTATAGGATTGTATCGCTCATCATTTTACATAAATGAACTTATGGTATTCAAAGTTGGCATCACTACAAGAAAATTGGGAGGAACAAGTATGAGGTGAATTTGGGACAACTCAGTGTCAATCGACGATCTCCATCTCTAAGTGTTGATGTATAATATTGTTTACAAACTAGTAATAGTAGTAATTCCTTAGCTAGGAAAACCATTGATATGTAGTGTATAACCATTCCCTTTTTAGTGAGTTGTCTAACATAAATGAATTCTTGAGATTCTCTACAATTCTTATAGTTTCTAAATAGACTTGTGTGATTAATGAATATTATAGATTTTTCTTACAAATGTGATACAATGCTTGTGTATTTATGGAGAATTGAAATTCAATTAGGACCCATTAATGGCACACAAAATGAAAAAGTAATAACTAAACAACAAAAGTATGATCCTCAAATATGTGTGCAACTTGACAAAAATGTGCCCTTTGAAAGGACCACGAACATAAAGATGCTATTGACATAACTAAGAATGTGGGAACAATATAGACAAAGACTAGGGCAATTTGAATGTTCTAAAAAGACAAACTCTAAAAAATTAGAAACATGGAAAAGAGAAAAGGGGAAGCCAAATAAGTAGAGACATGATGACATATAGTTCAGCGATACATATGCTGCATATTATCTCACAATGAAATGTGTACCTAATATGGTATTATACAATAAGGTACAACTACTAGCTTTTTATTTTGTACTTTTCCATTATATAAGGGTTGAATGAATATATATGTTTGATTTAAAAGTCATTTTATGTAAATTTAATATATTGTTCACTTACAAATTTTACTTTTGTTACATTTATTAAACCACTTCCATGAGAGAGGCCAAAGCATTTTCGAGTTCTTTAAAAAATAATGAATATCTTTATATATTAGAAATATTTACAAGAATAAGAATAAAACATATTTTTAGTAAGTCTAAGACTAACAATCAAATGTGTTTCATACAATGTGGATGAGATTTAACGATGTATGCTATTTGATTTAGAGGTATAATTATTACTTTTGTAGTTGATGTTGATAAGGGGTGTGATTGATTTTGTAAGTGTAGAAATATAGATGAGCCGCTTAATTTTAAGGTTGTTTCTATATTTCAAACTTGTTAAAAATTCGTACATGAATACATTTGATACCATTTTTCGATAGTTAATTTATTTAATAGTTGATGTTGTATGTATTTAATTCGGGTTTATTATGTTAGTAGTGCATCGGTTGTTCGGTTGGTGTTTTGTTGGAAAAACCTTTTGTATAGTTGATTGATAATGTGTGATTGATAGTGGTAGTGTAGGAATATAGATGAAACATTACATTAAACTTTTGTATGTGTACATTTAAATTTACAAATCATATTTCACAACATCAAATACATGTAGATCTATGTGCACATAATGAGACATGTATACATTTGCATTACTTATATCATGAATGGTAGCCTTTAGTGGAAATTTTAGTTTCAATAAAAATGATTACATTTGATACCCCTTGAAGCGGTAATACCGCTTTGGATACAAGAAGTGTTGAGTATAGTAGTAGTGGATGTGTTATCAAAGCGAGAAGATAGTATTTACTGATGGATTGAGTGATAGTAGTATTTCTTCCTCCTTTCTTCTTTCTTTAAGTGTTGGTATGTGCACCATATTTGAGTATCTATCGAATGAAAAAGTAGGAGAAATGCATAGATTTACAAGTGAGGGAACTCTAGAGAAAGATGTGAAATTCGGACCCTTCCTTTCAATGGTTCCAATGTCGATGATTTCTCTTTACAACATAAGTCCCCATGACTTGTGGATAGTTAATCCTAGGTGCCATTTTAATAGGTAATTGTCTTCGATTACCTCTCGGAATAGGGGTATGGGAATATATAATGGGTTGGAGGGATCCCAACATGGACTATTGTATCTATCAAATTTTTCAACAAAAATAAAGGTAATGTTGGTGGTTGCATTGATGCGTCGTATACAATGTCGGTGATTGTTCTGTGGCACCATTCACGAGGCATGTGTCAACCCATAGATTTGTAATAAGCATGATTTCTTGTTGTATGCCAACAAAAACTTTGTGTTCCAACTGATCATCATCAAGATTTCCTGGTCCAGTCCACCTATTACTTTCATCAATGGATGTGATCGAAATGTTAAATGCCTTCAACATCTATAGGTTATGAAAGTGGGAGTCCACCAACTTGTTTTTGCAAAAATGTGGTGCGTACTTAAAAATGTTGAGATCTTGATGAATTAGGTGTGTGTTTGTGTGATACATTAAGAGTTCCCAATCCTCAATTAGATGGGTTGAATCTCACATGTGGAGTAGTAAATTTCGGAATGAAACTTGTGCATTGGTTGTTCCTTTTTGCCAAAATATTGTTTGCAATGTAATGTAAGAATGAAATACCTTCCAAAGGGTTTTTCTCTGTAGGAATTACTTGCATAAAGAGGATTGTCCAAAACCATTGGTAATTGGATGAGGTCATCGTATTACTTGCCACGTACTTGTGTAACTTGCAGGAATGGATTAACTCATGTGATAGGCATCTCCTCAATTTGGGTTAAAGATGCAAGAATGGTAGGCTACTTTTTAGGGTCCATGTTGTTCCACGAAGAGAAGTGGTGACCTTGTTTTTAGTTTTGCATGTTCATGGGAGGAAAACCTTCAAAGGAATTTTTTTAAATTCTAGGGTAATATTCAAAAAGATTGAGACATTTTGGATGTTTTCCAACAAATATATTCTTTTGTAAAACCGACATTGGGCTTCTAAAGTTAGCGACAAGGGTGGGAATATGGGAAATATTTATGTATTGGAAGGGGTGGGGTTTTCTGTTTGAGTCATTTGTGGATTGGTTATGGCCAGAGCATCATGCTATGAGAATGACCTTCATCAAGCACCCCGAGGTGGAAAGTAGTCGAAGGAGAGAGAGAAACGGTTTTATATGTGTGATGAACTAAAGAAAGGCCAAGACTTGAGATATTTTCATGTGGCATCCCAGATATTTGGGGAAATGTGGTAGTTGTTAGCAAAGATGGGTTCATACGGAAGGAATTGGTATGCTCGTGAAAGTTTGTTTCCATGGAAGTTACATGTGGAATGTTGGTTGGCAATTCTTCAAGAATTATATTTGATGGCAAGATTGGAATGTCGGGAATTATAGGTTGTTAGTGATGTAAGTTGAAATATATTAGAGATTTTTGTTGTTCTATGCTCTAATTTACAATGTCATTGATCGGCGAGTTATGTGTACTTTATTTTTTGTGTAGTTCTCTCTTCATTGGGCTCATTTTGCAGGAGTCGACATGATTGTGAAGTCACAGGATTATGGAGTACCACCTGTTGAAAAAAAATCATGTGGGTTAGCAAGTAACAATACATTGTTTGATGACATACAAATGCAGAAATAAGTCAAAATATAAAAATATATACAATTGTAATGCATGTGGAGTTCCAATGGGAAATATGTGTAAGAGGTAACAATTTGAGTATCGAAAAACTACATTTTTTCTTAAGGAAAAGAGTATTAGATATATAGAAACATATAATGCATTCACATAGTACACAAGGATGCAAATATGTACATAACAAAAGTGCAAGTAATTTTTATTTATTTTCTTAAAAGTACTTACAATCCACATAGTAGTAGGAGACAATAGTATGTCAGTGTATAAGGGAATACAATAGTTTTATTTTGAAGTAGGAAAAAAAGTGAAACATAGATATGAAATAAGAAAAATGGTAGTGATAGTTCAAAGTATAAAATATGGGATATGTGAGGGTGTAATGTTTGAAGGGACGGGTGGGTTACAAATCCTTGCATAAAGGTTACGAAGGAGTTGCCTTTATTTTCTACTTTTTTGAACTCAGGATGACACATTTCAATTTGTTGTTTTCACAATATGTCTCTTTTTCATTGAAAGTGTGAAGCGGTATTTGTTTTCAATGACATTAATTATAATTTTATTAGTTGCATCTTTGTCTATAGACAATATATGGAGGTTACTAGTTGCTGACACCCATGATTAGCTCAATTGTCTCATTAAAAATGGTACTAATTAAAGTTCTCCTATTGGGTCCTTTAGATCGATCCTAAGTGCATATCTATAACCATAGTTTTGAACTTGTGCATTGCAACTCGAAAATAACCATGAACCATTACCATTCTCTCTCACCTTTTTCTTGCATTGTTTGTCACCTTTTTGAAGAGGACATGCCTTGTAAAACAAGTTTTCCATGCTAATTTTTTTATTTCTGTAGATAACAATGGCCCATTCATTTCTCTCGGTGTTCCCCATATGTAGTACCTCTGAAATTTTTTTATAGAGGTCAAGATTTTGGAGGGCCCATAAATTGGCTTGTGATAAAGAGCACACGAAGGTTGTAGTCATCGAAATCTACCTAGCTATGAAGTGTATTGGTTTTTAAAAAATTTAGGGTTGACATAGAATTTGGTACTTGAAATGAGTGTCGATCGACCTCCCATTAAAACTAGAGACACGAGCAGCTTTCAAGGAAAGGAATGGAAGAGGTGGCATAGAAAGTATGTATTCATGTTCTTTACGTATCTCATCTAAGTGTTTTCCCCACAATGGGATACTTACACCGAATCGACATGTCCTTTAATTGCAAATTTCTTCTCTTTGTCTCTGACTTGTCATGCCTATGAATCGTTGAGCATGGTGACATCGCAAGAATAATGCCAATCAAATCAACTTTAGAATGGTCAGTGCTTGCAAGTATGTCCTTAATTTTTGTGAAGTGAAAGTGATGGGAAGGTATTGTATCCTCATTTGTTATGAGTGGAGTTATGATTGAGGAAGCTTGCAGGAAAATCTCCAAAGCTTTGTTTAAATGGTTGTAACATGACTTTGCATCAAGAATCCTCGCAATCCTCCCATTGGAAATTATATATAGCTTCCCATTTTGAATATGCTCATAGAATGCTTCGGTGGCCTCATTGAAATAGGTGATGTGAATTTCCCTCTTTCCCGATCTAAAAATCAATCCCAAACACAGAACCATCTCCCTTGCATTGTGATTTTCGCGAGTGGAAAGGGTTGTTTTTGCTAGGTCATGACCCTCTACGGACCACATGCGTATATATGTATTCAAATAACTTATTTTAGTTGGTGTTATCACAAAATATTTATTAACTTGGTTTGTACTTGCATTTGTCACGAAAATTGATGTGTTCGAGAGCATTTATTGTATTCGGGATTGGAGCATCGATTACCAAATGTGTTTCGACAACAACATCCATTTTAATGATAATAATAGTCCTCAATAGAAAAGAAAAAACGGGATAGAATTAGAACCTGAGCAACGGATGGAAAAAAAAAAAGAAAGAAATTATAATTAATATAGGAGTTTATGTACATTGGTAATTGAATAGGAGATGAAGCTTACATTTCACTTTTGATCATTCTAACGAGGTATTTGTGTAAGCAAACAATGGAGCCTTCTTATATTGATTTTTGGTTACACAACTTGTAAATTTGGAGGGTAGAAGTGTTTGTCGAAAATGTATCCCATCCGAAAGGTCAACATGATGTTGGGCACCTATGTTGAGAATGGACCTCAAGGAGGACAAGTGTAGTATCGAAATGTGGGTTCAACATGGAACCACCCTCAATCAATTGAGAAATGCATTTGTGTGTCAAATTTATTTCCATGGCAACAAAAAGATGCTCGAGATAGTGGGAATTTTACAAATATATGGTGGAAAATGTAAACATGTAGGGAAGTCAATCATGAAATGAAGGATGTGTTTAGGAAAGCATGCATTTATAAAGAATAAAAACCTTTAAAGTTGGCTTCCTATTATTTTATATTTTCTAAAAAGCACAAACATGAAGTCTAACCCTTTAACAATTCAATATGCAAAGTGAAAATGAAATAATGTACAAAGCTTTGGTTGAAAACAACTAAAATTTGCATGGTTGTTTCTCGGAATTTTAAAACTATATGTATTTGTGTGTAGATATTATGAAAAACACATTAAAAATGTGTTGTTTGTTTACATAAAGAAGCGAGCAATTGTATAAAGGAATAATTGAACACGTATGTTGAAAAGTTAGATTATGTGATCCATATGTTCCACCACAATATATACATGCATTTATTTGAAACGAATTATAGATTATTATGTTAAGAAAATAGAATGGAAAATAATAACAACAATATGTACACTTGAAGTAAGAAAACTATAGGTATTTATATGGAGATACAATGATAAAGAAATTTGAAATCCATAGTTGTTGGATTACAAAATCTAAACATGTGTTTAAAAATTTTGATTCTTTGTCCGATATATATTGCCACAATGCATACATGGAATTATTTGGTACAAGTTATAGTTTGTTTCAAAATAACTAATAAACTAACCACTACAAGCTATTTATTAAATCAAATTTCTTGATTTTTGCTTGTGTAATTTTCTTATCACGTTTCTTGTATTTTTGTCCATTTTCAAATGCCTTGATTGGTATTTCCATTCTCATCACTTTGTGGGGTGGTTCATATTTCATTGCATCTTCATTAGAATCATAAATCAAACGAAGCCTCATGAATGATCTCAAATTGTTTGGATTTTAGAGAGAAAAATTGGGGATGTTAGCATCGGGTGGAGGCGATCTTTGATCATTTTGGCGATCACTATTTTAGGTGGTTTCGGTTTGCCTCTACAATGTAGAAAATTAACAACACATTGAATATGCTTAAAATCTTCCTCCCTCTGCAAGCACAATGTAGTTAATGTCAATCCCATTGTGGGGAGGGGAATTGTGTTTTTCTAGTTTGTATCATATTAAAATGGAGAGGGAAAAGAAGTATGTTAGTTCACCAAGATGTTCTTAGGTATGATGGGAAGCTTTAAAATCCTTGTCGTTGATCAGTCTAATGTCCAACTTGGGATGATTCGAAATGACCTCATTGGATAATGAGCCCTCAACGCATAATGAAGATCATGTCATTGACAAAGGCACATGCTCCCACATGTTGAGTCTTCTTTGTATGTGGTAGAATTTCTTGCATTGTTGGTTATTTGATATAGTCCAAGTTTGATGAGGAGATGTTCATGATCAAATTTTAGCTAGATAGGGAATTCCCCAATTTCAAACTCCAACTGTAAAGCCCATAGTTTCAACACTAAAGTACAATAGTAAAACATTTGAAATATTTTTTTTGTCTTTCATTACTCGTAACATAGTGCCACATGGGCTCAAATAGAGAAATTCAACATCACATAAGACACTTACACAAGCATGGACCCACATAGACAACATGATAACACCGGTGCAAGTCGATGCCACACTTTCCCTAACGATCAATTACTAGAAATGATCCAACCACAAAAAGGACCCAAGGATTGGAAAGTCCACAATGCATCATTACCATGGTTACATCCTAGTTACGTTTAAAATTCCAAGAGCATTTATCATGTGAGGATAAATTCCCATTCTCAACCTACATATTCTTAATTTCGTTTACAATTCAACTTATAACAAGCACTCTTAGTTTGGCTCTTTCTCCCTTACCATAGTTCCCATAACTCAATAGGTTATTTTCCACATCTTTAATGCATACAAAACTTGTGATGCTTGTTTTTATGTAAGGGTTCTCAAATATGTTTTTTTTTGTTTAAATTTTACCCTCATTACACAAGGGAAAAATAACATGAAGTCAAGGGGAAGAAATGTTAATATTTAAAGGAGATTTAGAGTCAAGTTACCTCTTCCTATTAACTTCCCTCCACTAGGGTACTTTATATCCCTGTTATAGTTGATATAGTTCACTGTTGGTTTGAGTCAATTCAACACTTTCACATCCTAAAATTATATATATAAGAGTTTAAGTTTGTTCAATTTTTTTATCTCATTAAGGGCAATGCATATTCATTTTTAACAACATGAGAATCCTAATTAAGTTATAAGGACTTCAGGTATGATGTTATTCCTAAACAAAAATATAATTTACTCTTATACTCTTTTCACTTATGTCGTACTTTGGTCTCACTTTGGTCCCACTATTAGCATTGTTTTAGAACAATTGTAAATAAAATAACACATAATTTACACTAATGGATTCGATACTACAAGGAGTGTAACCTAACACGAGACAACTCATTTCATTTCTCTTAGACACTCAAGTATTAAATGCATATTACAAGCGAGACATCTAATACAACTTTCATGCATTTCAAATACCTTCCAAGGAACTATTTCAATCATTGGGTAAAAAACATTAGAGTTTCTTTAAACAATAACCTTAAGAGAGGTCCCACAATCTATTAACTTCAAAATCATTCCAGGGTGGACACTACACCCTATTACAAGACGATAAAAGAGAGTTCTAATATCTTTAACTCACAAAACCTTTGAGCAACATGAGGTAATCCACTACTACACACTAAGGGAATACTTTTATCTAAGAAGGACAAAGGGGTTCAAAACAAGAGTTTATTACATAGGTACTTGGACACGTAGACTCCACTCGTGTCATTTAAATTTCACCATGAGATCAATCGTAGGAATATCACCAACTACCTTTGCTTGGTTTTGGCCACTCACTAGGGTCCAAGGGAAATTACTCACATGGGTTTATGGGACCAAGTTTTAGTTTCCCCATTTCTCTTAAGTCAACATCTTCCAAAAACAATTTCATTTGCTAAGAGTTAGTTACAATTTCCACCTGCAAGTTAACCTCTTAATTAGTCGAGGTTTAGTTTAATTCCAATTGCACTCAAGGATCTACACCCAACTATAGATCAATTTAAGGTGAGAAAACATATTTATCCTATAAAACCTTTATAAAAGACCAAGGTGTTATGTTGTTACTAGCCAAGGTAACACATTTATCTGTGAGGAACTAAAGAGATCATTAACAAGAGTTTAATGCATAGTACAACTAGTTCACTAACTCCATTTGTGTCATATGGATCCCACAAAGAGTTCATTCGATGATGAAGTTAATCTAGATATAACTTCATAAGAATTTGGTGGTCCACTAGGATACCAAGGAAGTGTTAGTTCTACTTACCCCATATATGGTAAGGTCACACCGCATAGTTGTTGCTTCGAACAAGGACTCAAGTTATAGAAATGGTCTTTTGAAGACTTTTCTTTAAATATTAAAAATATTTACGAGAATAAGAATAAAACATATGTTTAGTAAGTCTAAGATTAATATTAAAAAACCACAACAAAGGTATATAATTATAAATTTATAGAGATAATAAAAAAGTAGGAATTAAATTTGTGTGAGTTTAAATGTTTATTTGTGATTTTAGTTGTAAAATATATTTGAAATATTTGACACATTTAACTTCATACATAAAATATAAACATTGTATTTTATATAAATTGTATTCATATATTTAAATATATAAATTGCAAATAATTAAACAAATATAAATAATTGATACGAGTAACACTATTTTATATTTTTGAAAGACATTATAAAATTACAATGATAAAAAAATGTTTGACATCCATAGGTCACCGTAAAATTTGACCTTTGTTGCAAGGGAAGGATGAGGAAATTGATGTCATAAATAGCAGATATCTACTATTTGATCTTCCAAATATATAATTTAATAAAAATAGTGGTTCCACGTTGAAAATATGTGCCCATTCTTCAAACAATATTTATGTTTACCTCCGACAGGTAACACATTCATTTAATATTATTTTGTTTTTCACGTTAAGGAAACACAAATACAGGAAAGAGGTGTGATTGACGATGGATCAACGGATGTTTGTTTGGATGGCTTTGACCTAAAATGGGACCCACCTGTCATGTCATCAAAATTTAGAACGCACCGGCAAGATAAGCTCTTCTCTTCATATTTTGTACAAAATCAATAAAAAATATAGAGATTAAGAATAATGTTGTAAGAATAATGTTGTACTATGTTTTTTTCTACTTCACAATTGTAATAGGAGTTTGAACAACGGCCAAAAGAAAAAGTACAAAAATTATATAATCTTTCATATTCAAATAATATGTTTGTTTGGCATGAAATTTTTGTTGAGAAAGTATACTACATCATAAATCATCATCTTTTAATTAAAGAGGATTATCGAAAGTAATAATTTTTTTTTTATTTTTTTATTTTTTTCAAAATTTTAGGTGTGCAACTCAACATCAACAATAATACACTACCGCATGGCCATTCATTGCAATATTTTAAAATTGAGAGCTGATATTGGAACTTTAAAACAAGATTTTTATGCATATTGGAAGGCACGATCATCATGTCATCTGGGTGATTTTGAATTTGGGTTGATCCTTGACTTCTAGCGTAGAGAATATTAACAAAAGTCAATAATAAGCCCTTTATTTTTTTTTTTTATGAGGGGAAGAGGGGCAAGCCTCATGAAGGTGTATGATTATATTGAAATGTTGTGTTCTCATAATCTAGAATTTGAATCCACTTGAAGTCATCATGGATTAATTCCAATTTGTCTAGAAAGCCTTTGTTGAAATCCACCTCAATGCAGATACATGCATAGGTGAATAGCCCCTGTTTAGACCGCTCATCATCCAACTTGATGAACCCAAGAGAATTACCAATAGCTACACAAACCTGAGGATGCCAAAAGGGAAGAGGAAGATTGGGTAGACGAACCCAAACTGGCATTTTTGAGACAACCATAGAAGATGGATCAAAATCCAGAAACCATGGTGTAAAAAAAGGCCAGCCCTACCCCAAAACTAGGGACCCTCACTAAAAACCTATTGATAATTTGTAGGAGAAGAGAATTGAACAATAAAGAAACCATTGGCACATAACTAGACCTCACAATCGCGGGACCAAGTAGAATAAATTCAGTTGTGCGATTCTTCGCTCCTAGGCCAAAATCCATCAAATCTACAGATAATGGCAGAATTTTTGAGGGCACAGATAATGGAATCAGTTACCTCTGGCTGCAAGAGTGTAATAACAGGGGTGTCGACTGCCTTTTCTACAATAAACAGTGCATCAGGAGCCCTCACAAAACCCTGAGTGCGCATTCCTGTAATAGTAGCCAAGAATGTTTTCGAAGGAACCAGGGGAGGGCCACGAGGGAGGGCAGAGGACCCGTTGCCTCCATTAGAGCCATCTGAACTGTCAATTTTGTGTGGCCAGCCCCCTTCCACAACGATTTTCTCCCCTGCCGGCGGTGTATGAGGAGGAGGGCTTTGTGGTGTGGTGTGTCTTTTGCCAAGCTTCCAGGTAGGCGCGCGACCTGTTTGACCCTGCACAGTGCTCGACCATGTCCTAAACATTGGCGGCGACGATGGAGATAGGGCTGCGAACAAGTTTCATCGCTTATAATAAATCAATGTTTTTTTGCTCTACATACCACGATGTTAACTTTTGAAGTAAACCTATCACTAATAAGATATTTCAATGTACCGCGAAATAGGAAACAATTTGCACATGTTACGAATATTACATGGAAAAGATTAAGAAACTAAAGGTGGGAAATGTATTAATGTTTGATCTCCATTATGATAATGTGGGGTCAAAGCAAGCCTGCATGAAGGTGTCAATTTGATGGCACAGGGGCATCGAAATGTTGTGTTCTCATAATCTAGAATTTGAACAGAAGTCAATGGATTAATTCCAATTTGCTAGAAAGCCTTTGTTGAAATCCACGGTAGAGAAGGGATACATGCAAACAATATGAATAGTCATATTTTTTTCCCACAGTTGTATGATCCCTTGCATCATACCCTTATCTCAGAAATACTATAAATATAACTGTTTAATTCAGAGCAATCCCAGAAACCAGTTTTGTGAGGCGCATGAAGATGATGATGGGAGGTGCTTCTTCTTCTTCTTCTTCTTGTGATGATTTCATGCTGCAGCCATGTGACCACAGCTGGACCAGTGATTTCCAGGAAGGTCTTCAATCCGCAGGTTATAAATTGTCTCTTTTCTGCTCTTATAGGGATGCGTCTCTCTCTTTTGGTTAATGTTTGCATTCGTCTGTTTGAAACATTTTAAGGTTTTGGAAATGGGTATTGCAACTGTGGGTTTCGACGATTACAGCGACATCATGGCGCGGCGCAGGATTCGATCTCAGATCTGTCACCCTTCTTAAAACTCAACAATTGTGTTATGGGTTGGTTTAGGGTTATATGTATGTGTTAAAGTGTATGTTGCCTTACACCTGTATGGAGAAATGTAGTGGCTAATTCCAATATGTATGGTGTTTTTAATTTTCATGTAGTAGTAGTGGCGATGTTTTTTCTTTGGTATATAACAACCAGAGAAGATTTAGAGCATATCTATAATTGGAAAAAGGGTGAATGGTTGTACTTGTTACTCTTGCAAAGTTGAATATACCTTTTAATACATCTCAAAATCGTGTTTAAGATTTTAACAAATCCCCATCTTCATTGATATTAATATATCACCACAAACCAATCCTAACAAATTAAGGTTAGATTTATTTTCTTCTAATGAGGCTTTTAGTGTGGTTTATAGCTTTCTCCCATTCAAAAATAAAATAATACAATTTCATATTAAAAGGAAATCATGTCTCCTTCCAATCTAATACAAAAATGCAAGTGTTCACATATTCTTCAAATACAATATATATTTCTTATTAATTTTTTTAATAAGAAATGAATATATGAGGCTAGGCCAATAAATACGAGGACTATAAGTGATTTGCAAAGGAGGAGGAGGAAGATGAATACGAGGATGAAGACGATGACTAGCACTTAGACACATATTGGTTTGTTTCAGTAATTAAAAATGGATTTGGTCTTTGTAACATAATATAACATTCTCAAATGTAACATAATATACTTTATTGTATAGACAAAATCACAATATAAATATTTTGTTTTTCTTTTATTATGTGTAATTTGTGTTTAAAGTACTTTTTATATGCAAACCATATTATGGTAGGTTAATAAACCAATTTCGTTTTATAGTAGGAATATTCAATATAGTATACAATATTAGGAGAATTGAATTCAATTTAAATAATAAATTTCACATTAAAAATAATTAAAACCTTTACTAAGCAATGCAATTTGATCATTTGTAAAATAATTAATTTAAAAAAGGTTGGCCACTATTGATGTCATAGGGCGCCATGTAATAAGTGGTGAAAAATTGGCGCAAACAAGATGTAAAAGTGGTGCAAAACCGATGCAAACTCCATTTAAAAATTTCCATTCGCATCAAAATTATGTCACATTTGTGCCACAATTTTCGATGTGAATTTTCAACAGAAACATGTCTTAAAGCCTATAAATTATCAAATTTCGACGTAAATTTGACTCAAATAGTGGATATATCAACACAATGAGGAGGAGGGAACATATGTCAATTATTTTGTGCTCAATGGTGCTCCAAATGTCAAAAATATGGATTGGAACAATCTCTTGTATGTGACAAATACAAAATAATTTTATGATACTTTTATTAACACATGAAATCCACGAGAAGAGCATCAAAGGAACAAATAATTTTATCTTAATGATCACCCTTGTTTGATGGACACATCACAAAAATATGATCCAAGACATGGTTATGTAGAAATTCGTGTTGAACTACATACCAAATGCTTTTGGACACATGAAAAAGAGGATCCATAAATGTTTGTCATGATAAATCTTCATGAGATTTACAAAAATAATCAAATTGTTCATCGATGAGGATGGACAAAAAGTATCTTCCTACACATAATGATGATAGAATAAATGTACATAATCGACATGCTTTCATTGTGAGGGAAAAATATAGTCAACCTATCCTTTCTCAATGTGAAGTTTTGAATTACATTGCAAACTATGTTGTGAAAGAATAAAGCTCAGAGAGCTATCATGATATGTTAACGTGGGTTGTAGCTACCGGCGTTTCTCAAGATCCAACATTTCGTGCAAACTAAAAATTTCTTATAGACACAATTATAGAGTGCGATAAAGGCACATAAGAGACATGCCATATGATATTTAAACTCCCACTTGTGGAATGTAGTAGAAAATTTATGGATTTTAGTATTAGTCAAATAGTTTATAGGCACGTCCAACTAAACTTTAAGGACGATTCATCATATTCATTTGTTTACAAGATTATAAACATCTTTCTTCAAATTTAGAAAATATGGCAATGTTAGATGTTGTCAAATCATGGTCATACTTTACGATTCATAAAAAGAAGCAATGGAAAAATTAGAAAACAACCATCTATTGTCTATGTATGCCCAAGATTTAATTCCATCCATGATAAAGAAAAAGAATAATATGTGGAGTTTTGTTGGAGTGAGAGTCTATTATATATACCCTTTCCAAAATTTCCAATTGATATAAAAAAAAAAATGAAGAAATAATTTACACTTAAGGATATATAGAGGTACATATACAAAACATTATCTATATAGATGGATCAAAACCACCCAACTTGCCAATGTGTGTAATTGTAGAATTTAAAATTACATTGGTCCTACTTAGGACCCAAGAAACCTAAGATCACTTCATTGATATTACACGTAATAAGACTAAATTTTAAAAAGTTCCAATAAATATGGCTTTGGTGTTACCATGCATAAGTACGAGGATGAATGCTTCCTAAAGAAACCATAGATATTGGAGATGTGGAGAAATCGAGGTTAACTTTCACAACATTATCGAGAGCTAAGTCTATTAATTCCTTGACAATATTTCCACTATTCTCCTTTGAGCACTACTATGAAATTAAAAAACAAGGTATGTAAAACAAAGACTACTTGAAGATAAACATTTATTCATGTTGTCTTTTATTAACAAAAAAAGTATCCCTACGATAAGCTGCAACTAAATTGTAATTCTTACCATTATTTCAAGATAAGATGCTTATCATTCAATTTTTTTGCGTGAAGGCTTGTTAGACTAATTATAGAATACATTTTCCACCACCTTATGTTATAAACGATAATTGGACCTCACACACATAGTTCGTATGCATGCCACATCTATTCCATACATGCTTAGAAACAAACACCCTGGGGTGAAGCATGCCTTTCAAGTTCAAATCAAGTTAACAACATGTAGTATCATATATATCTATACTTTCATTATAATGCTACAAAATCTATTAATTTTTGTAGAATCTTCCGATCAAAGTTTAGCTTCAACAACTTCATGCCTTGCATTCAAGTTCTATTTATTTATTTTGGCCATGAGCCATAGTAAATTTTAATTGTTTACAAAAGCCTTAATTTACATTATGATTTTATAAACCATGCATTAAGTGTGCATTTATTACTAATGTAATACTTTCAATCATTCATTCTATATGCCTATTAGCTAGTCACAAGCACTTATGGATGATTTTACTAGTTCATGTTATTGTTGGTTATTGTGTTACTTTTAGTTTCAATATAAATATTTATAGTTGATTTTTGTGAGACATGTGTATAACAAGGGTATATCATTACGCATTTGTACACTTGTTATATCAAAATATACTATCTTATCTTATCGATACGTTGGCTCGATTTATGGTCTACTATTTCCATGTTTAATTGAAATACTTAAAAAGATTATTAGAACTAATAATTCAAGATTGATTTCTATATGATATAAAAGAATCTTAACATAATCACATTCTTGATGTAACCGTATTGGAATTCAAATTGTTTATAATATTTTCCATTAATTGTTACTAGCGGTGATTGTGTTACTTTTTAGTTTTAATAGAAATTTTTAGTCATGCTATTGTGTTATGATGATGCAATGGGGTTAGAACATGAAGAGTTCATAGTACTCTATATTAACTATCTTCAGTGGTGATTATAACATCACTTCTAGTTTCAATTTAATAAATTTTTAGTCATACCATTGAGAATTTGTATATTTCCATCATATTATAATAATACATCAACCTATTATTTCTAAAGAAATAGCCTTAATTCAATGAACAACGAGAGGGTAAATTTTAGGGCTGATTCATATTCAAGTTACTATTGGGGTTTAACATCGACTAAAATAGCAATCACATATATACAATGCAATGTGAATGCCGAACGATATAATTTATTTGTTTTAGAGGGATAGTTATTAATTTTTTTAGTTGATGTTGATAAGGGGCGTGATTGATTTTGGTTGTGTAGAAATATAGATGAGCCACTTCATTTAAAAAGTGAAAACACGAGGTCTAACCTTGAAAACAATTGAATATGCCAAAAATTGATATAATGTACAAAGCTTTGGATGAAAAAACTATTCATTAAATGGTTCTTTCTCGGCATTTGAAAACTATAGGTATTTGTATGTAGATATAATGAAGAAGACATTAAAAATGTGTTGTTTTTGGTTTACATAAAGAAGCGAGCAATAGTAAAAAGGAAAAATTCAACATGCATGTTAAAAGTGTTATTTTGTAAATGTAGCAATATAGATGAACCACTTCTTTTAAAGGTATCGTCTCTTCATTTCAAAATTATTAAAAATTAGAACATATACAATTTTAAATCTTATATCATGAGTGATAGCATTTTGCAGACTATTTTATTTGATCTTAAAATGAATACATGAATGCTTCCGTGCATGTTTAAATTTTATATCATGAGTGGTACCCATTTGTGGCCCTTTTTTCACTTTAAACATCAATAGATTTGATACTTTTTTCGATAGTTAATTAATTTTATAGTTGACGTGGTTTGTATTTATTTTGGGTTAATTATGTTAGTGTTAATTGGGTAACTTGCAAGGAATGGATTGACTCGTGTGATAAGCATCTCCTCGATTTGGGTTAAAGATGCAAGAACGATAGGTTGATTTTAGGGTCCATGTTGTTCCACGAAGAGAAGCGGTGGCCGTGTTTTTAGATTTGCATCTGTTATAGGAGGAAGCCTTTAAAGGAAATTTTTTAATTCTAGGGTAATTTTGCAAACAAATTGAGAACATTTGGATGTTGCCAACAAATCTATTCTTTTGCGAAAACGACGTTGGGCTTATAGTGCGTGATGAGGGTGAGAATATGGGAAATCTCTATGTATGGGAAGGTGTGGGGTGTTTTGTTTGAGTTGATTGTGGATTGCGTAAGGTCAAAAGTAATCAAAAGGAGAGGAGAAACGGTTTGTACATGTGTGAGGAACCCAAGAAAGTTTGGTACTTGAGTTGGTTTCATGTGACATCCCGGATAAATGGGGAAACATGTCAATAGTTAGCAAAGATGAGTTTGTATGGAAGGAATTGGTATGGTCATGCAAAATTATTTCCATGGAAGTTACTTGTGGAATGTTGGTTGGAAATCCTTCAAGTATTTGTATTTGATGGAAAGATTGGAATGTCAAGGAATGGTAGGTTATTGGTCGGTGTAAGTTGACGGATATTAGATATTTAAATTTTTCTATACTCTAATTTACTGACGAGTTGCTTCTCAAGTAGTTACGTGAACTTTATTTATTACGTAGTTCTCTCTTCGTCAAGCTTATTTTGTAGGAGTTGACATGATTGCAAAGTCATAGACCTATGGAGTACCACATGTTGAAAAAACCATGCGGGTTAGCAAGGAATGATGCATTGTTTGATGACATACAAATGCAAAAATAAGTTAAATATAAAGCTATATAAAATTGTGATGCATGTAGAGTTCCAATGGGAAATACGCGTAAGAGGTAAAAATTTGAGAATAGAAAAAATGCATTTGTTGTTGAAGGAAAAGAGTATTAGTTATATGGAAAAATATAGTACGTTCACATAGTATACAAGGATGCAAATACATACATAACAAAAGTGCAAGTAATTTTCATTTATTTTCTTAAAAGTACTTACAATCCACATAGTAGTAGGAGGAAATAATATGTCAATGTATAAAGAAATAAAACAATTTTCTTTTGAAGTGGGGAAAAAATGAAACATAGATATGAAATAAGCAACTTAGCGATGATAGTTCAAAGTATAAAATGGGATGGGTGCGTTAGAAATATTTACGTAAAGAAGGTTATGGAGGAAATGCACTGTTATCCACTTTCTTTGAACTGATGATGACACATTTCAATTTGTTGTTTCCGCGGTATGTCTCTTTTTTAGGGAAAGTGTGAAGCAATATTGGTTGCCGATGAAATTTCTTGTAATTTCACTAGTTGCATCTTCATCTATAGACAATAGATGGAGGTCGCTAGCTACAACACCCATGATTGACTCAATTGTCTCATCAAAAGTGGTAACCGATTGAAGTTCCCATGTTGGGTCCTTTAGATCGATCCTAAGTGCATATCTATAATCATAGTTCGAACTTGCTGTGCAACTTGAACAAAACCATGAACCATTACCATTCTCTCTCACAAGTTTTCTGCATTGTTTGTCACCTTTTTGAAGAGGACATGCCTTGCAAAAAATTTGTCCATGTTGATATTTTTGATTTCTGCAGTAATCATGACCCTTTCATTTCTCTCAGTGTTCCCCATCTGTAGGACCTACAAAATCATTATTACAGAGGTTGAGCTTTTAGGAGGGCCTAGAAATTTGCTTGTGATAGAGGGTGTCGGAAGGGAGTAGTCATTGGAATCAACCCAACCATGAAGTGTATTGGTTTATTAAATTAGAGGGTTGACCTAACATTTGGTACTTGAAACAATGTCAACCGAGGTCCCATTGTAGCGGAGACATGAGCAAATTTCAAGGCAAGCACCAGAAGAGGGATATAGAAAGCATGTCTTCAAGTTCTTTTCTTATCTCATCTAAGTGTTGTCCCCACAATGTGATAGTTACAGTGAATCCCGACATGTCCTTTAATTGTAGAGTTCTTCTCTTTATTTCAAACTTGTCATGCCTATGAATTGTTGAGCATGGTGACATCGCAAGAACAATGCCAATCAAATCAATAGTAGAACCGATGACTCTTGCAGGTATGTCCTTGATTTTGGTGAAGTGAAAGTGATGGGAAGGTATTGTATCCTCATTTTCTATGAGTGGAGTTATGGTTGAGGAAGGTTGCAGGAAAATATCCAAAGCATTGTTCAAATGGTTGTAACATAGCTTTGCATCAACAATCCTCCCATTGGAAATTGTATATAGCTTCCCATTTTCAATCTTCTCATAGAATGCTTCAGTGTGACCTCATTAAAATAGGTGATGTGGATTCCCCCTTTTCGATCCACAAAATCAAATACAAACATAGAAGCAACTCCCCTTGCATTGTGATATTCGTGAAGGGTTGTTTTTCTAGGGCACGACCCTCTATGAACCACATGTGCATAGATGTATTCAATCCACTTATTTGAGTGGGTGTTCTCACAAAATATTTGTTAACCTGGTTTGCACTTACATCTGTTCGTGGAAACTGACTATCTTGGAGAGCATTTGTTGGTAGTCGGGTGGAGCACCGATCACCAAATGTGTTTCAACAACAACATTCATTTCAATGATAAGAACAATCCTATGATGGAAAATAAAATCAGGATAGAATTAGAATTGAGCAACGGATGAAAAAAATAGAAATAAATTATAATTAATATAGGAGTTTATATACATTGGTAATCGAGCAGGAGATGAAGCTTACAATTCACTTTTGATCATTCTAATGCGGGATTTGTGTAAGCACATAATGGAGCCTTCTTGTATTGATTTTTTGGTTACACGGCTTGCAAATTTGGAGGGTAGAAGTGCTATCTGAAAATGTATCCCATGTGAAAGGTCAACACGATGTTGGGCACCCATGTTGAGAATGAACTTAGGGAGGAAGTGCGTGATCGAAATGGGCGCCCTCAATCAATTGAGAAATTCTTTTGTGTCAAATTTATTTCCATGGTAACTAAAAGACGCTGAGATAGTGGAGTTCTATAAATATATGGTGGAAAATGTAAACTTGTAGTGCAGTCAAACATGAAATGAAGGATGTGTTTAGGATAACATGCATTTGTAAATAATGAGAACCTTTAAAGTTTTCTTCCTTATTCATTTATATTTTCTAAAAGTGCAAACATGAAGTCTAACCCTTTAACAATTCAATATGCAAAAATGTGATATAATGTACAAAACTTTGGATGAAAAAAACTAAAAATTGCATGGTTCTTTCTCAACATTTTAAAACTATATGTATTTGTGTGCAGATATAATGAAGAACACATAAAAAATGCATTGTTTTTATCTTACATAAATAAGCGAGCAATTGTATAAAGGAAAAATTGAACACGTGTGTTGAAAAGTTGGATTATGTGTTCATGTAGACTCAATAGTCTAAACACGAATAAATACCACAAGAACCAATTGCTGAGAATCAAAATATAGCATATTGTCTAAAGAACTTTGAGATGCCCTAAACATGCATGCAACTATAGGTGAGAAACAAGATAGTAGAGTAGAAGAACATTATTCTTATTTAAATATAATTTATCTAAACAACTCGTAGTCTAATCCAGACAAGGAACAAATTGACTATTTATCATATGCATCAGCATGAACACCATAGCTCCCTCCTATGAAAAGATAAAATGACCGAATGAAGAATATGATCCATCACTTTCGTGAATATTGTCATCTCCTGAATTCATGCCACAACATGGCCAAGAAAACCAATAAAAGCACAACACAAATAACTCTAGTAGGGAAAGCCTCAAAGTGGTACATTGAAAACAAAGATTGAATTGAAAATTCTTAAATATCAAACTAAAAATTCTGAAATCCTAATGGAATGGGATGCAAGCATGGACACCAATAAGAAAGAAGTTGGTCATGTAGACTCAATAGTCTAAACAAGAATAAATACCACAGGAACCAACTGTTGAGAATCAAAATATAGTAGATTGTCTGAAAGAACTCTGAGATGCCCTAAACATGCATGCAACTATAGGTGAGAAACATGATAGTAGAGCAGAAGAACATTGTTCTTATCTAAAGAATTGTAAGCCAATTATTATAAAGACACCTTTGTATAGTCACTACTCACAAAGCTTGTGTGAATTTAAAGCGAGATGGAAGATAAATTCCCCAATTTAGATGTAAGAGTATGAAAAATTTCTAAGTGTGACAACCATCTAGATTACGAGCTATGATTGTTTAATTTCACACAATAACTAAACAACAATATCCCTATTTTCCTATAATATCGAAAAACAAAAAATTCCCTAGGTCTTAATATATCTGTATACATGAATATACATGTCTCGATAATTTTGATAAGTCCATAGTTTATTTCATGCATGAATCTCGATGTGTTGCACGGTTTTACATTTTGGTTGGCACATAAGTCTCGAGACTTGTATGAATTTTCTACTTGGATTTATTTTAATCTATAAAGCATATACTGCACTAAGAAATGCACAATGAGAGAGAGGGATAGAGAACATCATATAATGCTTAATAAATCACAACACGTCATGATGATACCATGAGGGCCAATACTAAGTATATATAGGCTTCAAATGAAGAATTAAGGTAAGAGTATGGCCAAACCAACATGACACAAATTTGTTGATCTCCTAAGAAAAATCCTATAATTTTCAATAATTAGAATGGGTAGATTATGATAGATATATCGAGATAAATCTTAGCTAGAAAAGAAATGTAAAGAAACCCTTTACATATGTTTAACCCTGCGTAAGACTAGTACGATTTCACCATCAAAGCCTCATGTAAATGAGAAGTAATCTAATATAGACCGAGATAAATCTTAGTGGAACATAAATAAAGAAACCCTTTACATATGTTTAACCCTTGCGCAAGACTAGTATGACTTCACCATCAAAGCCTCCTATAAATGAGAAGTAATCTAATACATACCAACAAGCTACCGGCTGAGTTTCAAAAGAGATTTTATCCTTAAGCAATGTAGTGAAAAAAGAGCTGAAATAAGAACGAAGCAGTGATCGAAGCAACTAGTATTGGATTTTTTTATATTTGCAAAAAAAAAAATTGAAACAACTGTATAATCAATCTTACCATGTGAAATTAAGGAGAAAATCCATAGGCTGCCCGTGTGAAAAAACTAAGAAATGCACAATGAGAGAGCGGGATAGAGAACAACATATAATGCTTAATAAATCACAACACATCATGATGATACCATGAGGGCCAATACTAAGTATATATAGACTTCAAATGAAGAACTAAGGTAAGAGTATGGCCAAACCGACATGACACAAATATGTTGATCTCCTAAGAAAAATCCTATAATTTTCAATGATTGGAATGGGTTGATTATGATAGATATATCAGATAAATCTTAGCTGGAACATAAACAAAGAAACCCTTTACATATGTTTAACCCCTGCGCAAGACTAGTATGACTTCACCATCAAAGCCTCCGTAAATGAGAAGTAATCTAATACAGACTAGCAAATTATTTTGAGTTTCAAAAGTGATTTTATCCTTGAGCAATGCAGTGAAAAATAGAGCTGAAATAAGAACGAAACAGGGAACCATGAAGCAGCTAGTATTGGATTTTTTTATATTTGCAAAAAAAAACTTGAAACAGTTGTAGAATCAATCTTACCATGTGAAATTAAGGAGAAAATCCACAGGCTTCCCACAAACAAGAACACGGAACTTCAAGGAGGGAGAATAGATATATAACTTGTAGTATTGCTAAATATACTGGTGCATGCTAAACTAAAAACAACAAGCATGCAAAAATGAAAAAGCCAAACTGTTAAAAATAGCCTACAAAAGCAAAAACGTCAAACAGGTTGTCGTAACCGTCAAAACGGTGTCAATTTTAAACGGTGGCCCAAACAACCGGAAGGGCCTTTCCCATAGAGAGAACGCCTTTGGCCTAATTATTGCCATGCACTATTATATAAACTGAATAATCATATATTAGTTCATGTAACTATAAGTTCAGAGAACGAATTGAAATTTAATAGATGTAAATACAAAATAACTGAATAATAAATTGTTAGGAGGGCACCTAAATTTTGTGTAAGAGAGATTGTACAATATTTTGTTTGGAGGCTTATTTCCGAACACTTTTATCTCACGTGACAAAATAGGTCCCTGCAAAATTAGGACATATACAGGAAACTTTCTAACCTCTCATTTTTCTTCATCACAGATATCCCGAAAAATTTGCTCGCTCTTAATTTTTAGAAAAAGATTCCACATCTTAATGTTAATTTTCCATCATCCCTTACATCATACACTTACGTCATACCCTCATGTCAAAATACTATAAATAATAACAAGAGTAAGTTTTCTGCAACTAAAAACCAGAGCAATGTCTGAGACCAGTTTTGTGAGGCGCATGAAAATGATGATGACCGGTGAGCTGCTTCTTCTGCTGATGATTTTATGGTCGAGCTCAGCAGCAGCAGCAGAAGAAAACCTCCATGTGACCAGAACTGGACCTGTGATTTCCAGCAAGGTCTTCAATCCGCAGGTTATTACCGTCTCTTTTCTGCTCTACGGAAGCGTCGCACTCTTTTGGTTCATGTTTGCATTCGTCTGTCTGAAGCATTTTAAGGTTTTGGAAATGAGTATTGGAGGTATGGACACACATGAACTTATAATGGAAGGAGGATTTATGTTATATGTTGTAGTTGCAAATGCATTTATAGATATATATGTAAATTGTAGTATCATGGAATGCTATGATTGCAATATACGTATAGATGGTCTTGTTGACAAGGCTTCAATACTCTTTCATAACAATTTGTCTCAAATAAATGTGATCTCGTGGGATTTGATGGTTATTGGATATGCACAAAATGGTTTTGTTGAAAAGGCCTTGGAAACGTCAAGGTAATGCAACTTGAAGGTATAAAGCTAGATTCCATGACCTTTTCCATCATCCTCTCCGTGTGTGCCAAATTGAGAGCCTTACAACAAGGAATGGACATCCATCAAAGCATAATGAAGAGATGATTTTTAATGTCAAATATTGTCATTGTAGTTCTATCCATTTCTTTATTTTCGTGTCAACTATCATTTTTATCTTCCAAATTACCCTTTTATAAAAGCATGTACATTTATGAGAAGGGCTACAACAACTTTTAAGAGTTGTCCCTGGTCTTCCCTTTGATTTGATGTACTTTTCTAGCATGATATGGGGTTTCTCCCTCACAATTTTTACACAATAACGACTTTAAGAAGAGGACTTTCCCAATTGGTAATGTTTGAAGTACAATGGATGGAATCCAAAATTCATGCTTTTGTTTGCACTACAATGAAACTGGTCAAATTAAAATAAAGCGAGCGCATATGTTCCCAACCAAAAAAATACAATAAGTAGATATACACTATTCTTCTTCCATCTATACAAACATTATTGCAAAATGTCAACAACATGGAATGCCATGTGATTGATTGGTGAAGTGTAGAAATAATAAATAACAAATACTTATGGTCTAGACAAATTTGAAGAGTGGAGGAAGTTGAAATTTCTAGTCATCCTTTGTTAAAAGACAATGATCCCACTTCTAAAAAAATATGGCAATTTAAAATTTTGAGTGCAAATTACACCATATAATTTTTTTGTATAATTGATATTTTTAATTTTTGTGATGTGTATCAAATTTTGGTAGTGACCACTCCTACCTTATCTTTTGTCTTTTTAGATTGGGCGGGCGATATTTTATATTAATATTCTTGGATTGTCTCACTAGCTACATGGAATAATTGAAAATTTAGTAGAGCATTGGAACCACACATTTTGAAAGAAACATGGTCATTTCGATGGTAGTAATGTTTGTGGTGTTGAAGGTTGTGATCCAAACTCAAATGCCTTATGTATCTAAGAATGTTGTATTTTCAATGTAAACTTGTAGGCATTAAATTATTTTTTTGACTTGTTATAACCTCTCACAAGTGGAGGGTTAATCTTACTTGACAAAGACATGCCATTTTCAATTGGGATTTGATCTCAAGTTAGTTAACTTGTATTCGAGAAATAAACAACTTATAAATATCTATAAATCATAGTCTTCCTACCAATAAAAATAACGCTCTAATGGAAGTGGTCCTATTACCAACATAATAATTGATTGGTTGCCACATCAATATCTTTACTTCCTTAACTTTTACCTACTTTACGTGTTTGGGTACTTCTTAAAATTATGAGTAAGAAAAGGTTTAACAGAACCATCGGAAAATGGCAATGCAATTTGTATCCAACAAAAATGTGGGTGTGTGTGTTTGTTCACAAAAATGTTACACCATGGCTTCTTTTAATATAGAAACAAAATGTCCTCCTCTTTATTTATCGATGTCATAGGTGTGATTCCTCTAAATAAATGATGTCCTTACAAGAAGGATGTTATGTACTCGAAAAGATCATTTTAATATTATAAACGTTTAGGGTTAATTTTTTGTGAGACACGTGTATAATGATGTTTTGTTGTTGAGCCCCTAAGAAGGCTTTGCAACTATGGAATGAAGGTTTTTTGCACCTAGCAAGGTGCAAAGAATCACATGGAAGTAGATTTAGAGAGAGCGCAGAGGTTCACACCCAAGTAGAACAGGCTCATGACTTAGCCGTATTTTGGACCACGGTCGGGGTTGCGATAGGGGACATGATTAATTCAATATTATCCCATCACCATGCCCATTTGCACACATTTTAATTAATTTAATTACCCATAATTAAATTAATCCCCACCTCACCTCACAATTAATTTAATCACCTTAATTAAGTTAATTTCCACCTCACCTAGCCACATCATCCCTCCACCTCATCCCAAGACCTATTCCTAGCCTATTAATGAACTTAGACCAAGTCCCTACTTATCCTAACCAACTAGGACTTGTTCTAACCCTAATCATTATGACCTATTATCTCTCTAACCACTCTCCCGCTACATTTAGTGTTATCTCCCCCACTTGACTTGGACCTAAAACTTCAATCATGCCAAATCTGGGAGCAATCAAGCTAATTTTAGAAAAATTGACCATTTCTCCTAACCGATGCCGTTATCCCTCGGTCGGTGCCGGTTCCCTAACCATCATTAGTTACCTTAAATAAGAGTTTCTAACTCTTTGCACGGGTTCTTCAATTCATTCATTCACTCAAGCTTTGACATTCTAACTCTCGAGCATTCAAGCTACCAGACGATGAACCAAAGCACATTAAGTCTTCACAGAACCAATCTCTTCCTCCACAACCTTGGATCACCCACAATAGAGCACATAGGCTCCATTTCCGTGACATTGGACACAACTTTGTTTCATCTCCGAACGCTCATCAACCACCACCACCTTTAGATCTATAGGTTCTCAGATAAGTAACTCACTCTTATTTGTTAGTTCTAGTTTTTGATCTTAAGACTTTTATTCATTTCTATTATCTGACTCTCCTCTGTCCGAATATCACCCTTCACCCGCATCTACCATCTATTCTACCAACCTAAACCATTTTTCCCATCCTAGCACCTCTATCACCCTTGCTGAGTCTTCGTATAAATCATACCATCCTTCCCAAACCCCCTCAACTCTTTGTGTAACCATAAGAGAGATCCAAAACACCTACTTTTAATATTTTGACCATATTGCCCCTACCGACACCGGTCACCCAACCAACGTCGGTCATTTTATAGTACCGGCATCGGTCACCTAACCGATACCGGTCTCTGTGACTAGTAATTTTTCCTAGAACAACGAGCTTATAAATTTCACCAAACAACCCAGAACGTAACCAAACTTCACCCAGACCTTTCCTAACACCTCAGTGACCTTTCCCAACCAGAACCATACCTTTCCTAATGCTAGATTAGTTTTACTTCAATGCTTTTCTTAATCTAGTATGTTGATAACATTTTTGAGACACCTAAATCAAAGTGTTAGCAATATGACCTCTATTTCTCACATTTATTTTCATTAATTTGATAAAATTAGTGGATTGACAACCATCTAGGAAGTGTCACACTTCCCGAAACTAGCATTCACTAGGCAGTCCATTGTCATATACTATTTGACTCTTTCTTGTGGTCTTGTTGTGCTTTATAGGTAGTTCCTCCTAGCCAAAAGGAAGCTCTCACATTCAGTTTGATCAAATTCTACAACGCACAACCTTCTCCCGACTATTAACAGGTACACCTCCTCGCCCTTACCTATTATCTATTTTATCACATACTTTGAGGTGAAACATTTTGGCATGCTCGAGTGGGACCCATTTTGTGGGTTCTTTGCATTGTTCATTCTAGGGAATATTTGTGTGTTTCTTTCTTTTCTGAAAAGTTCACATTAAATTTCTCTCTGGTAAATATTCTCTTCTTCTATTTGTCTAAAGGAAATTCATCATTTGGTGTTTAAAAATAATTCTTCTTCCTTTATTTTGCACCTGCATTTTAGTGAAAGAGCATTCTCTTTTCCTATTCCCCATTTTCTACATCGAATTTCATTATCAATTTGGGTTTTAAAATCTCGTGCATTTCATCTTTGTGATTGTTGCATTAGATCACCTAAATTTATTTGCAATCTATATATTGGAGGTCATGACCAATTGATGATTGGTAGGAATTAAGCATAGTTCACACTTTGTGCACACACCCCTATCCAAATCACTTTAACAATTTACTCATTTCTTAAACATCTTCCTTCTTGGTAGTTTTCCAAAGGTTAATAACTTGATTGATGGTGGATCCAACTGGTGTTTTGGCCAGTCATCATATCAAAGTTAGACCTCGCATACTATGAAGTATATATTGGGGACACTTTAACCAAAACACACCTGATACTAGCCATAGATTACTTATAGGGCACCTTTGTTGACCAACAACTCTATTCTACTTATAGTCAGTTTAAAAAGGCATAAGCCACATAACATAAAAATATGGTACCTAGGATTTGCGTGTTTGTTATTTTTTTCTGATTTGCGTTTTGAGTTGTAAGAATGATTCTTCTCTTTTTATTTTCTTTCACACTCCACAATCATAGATGGTGTATTTATTTTTTTTGAGTGTGATAGGACATCATTTTTCCATACTTAGCTTCTAGGTTGGCTTTTATTTGACTTAAATCACTCTAAATTTCAAAATTTCTTTCATTTTCTCAAATTTCATAAGTAACAACATTGGTCAGATATCGGCATTCGTTACCTCCTCATACTAGCATCGGTTCACTAACCAGCATCGGTTCCTTATTGTTTTGGTTATTTTTCCCAAAATAGTATTCAATTCATATCCATTCATTTTTTGTGACTTGTTTCTATCATTTTACACATTTTTGAGTCTTTGTTACCATCAACAGAGTTCAGGTTCATCCGATTTACACTCTTCATCTCCATATTTCTAAATCTATCATTTATTCTCGTAAGAATCGGCATCGATCAGTGACCGGAATTAGTTACCCCATCCTATCGGCATTGGTTACCCTATCGACAATGTCTTTGTGTTTTGATTTTTTTGTCAAAACAACGACCAATTTTCATTTTCCAATTTTTCTATCTTTTTTCTATGTTTTGCACCATTTTGAGCTCGGACTACTGTTCTTTCATTATTCACATGGTTTTGACTCGCAGACAAGTAAACGCCCTTGTGTTCCATGCTAGCCATCAACCACTACCTCTAGTCCTTCACCACCATCTATTTCTTCACCCATGGACCCCGCTTTTCTATCACTATAGCCGTAGGTGATGAGGAATAGAAAAACTCCTTGATCACAATACTGCATAGCCTTGCAGTATTACCTTTCCCATTCTTCCACCCATGACTCATCAGGACAACCCTTATATGGGATGATGCCTATATTCATTCCTCTGCTCTCACCCCCACTTCCATATCACCACCACTAGTGTAGTGTTACTTGCTTCCACCTTACCACCCGTCATTTCTCAGATCACCCCTACATATTCGATATCTATCACACCTACAACATCTATCACACCTTTGATGTCCACCTCACCATCATCTATGACTCTTAGTGTAGGTATTCCCACATCATAGTTGTTATTACCTTGCAACCTCCAATTACGTCGACCCCTTTTCAGAGTTTGGTCATGTCTATACTGCTACTCTACCACCTATCGCTATGAGGGTCTCTACACAGGTCCCTCCCACCTATACCTTATCTCAACCACCACCCCTCACCTACACTTCCCATTTAGGGTATATTCCATCATCATCTACATTACTTATATCCCCCTTCTCAGTTTGCTTACTTGGACACCTCCATATACTTGGTGTACCTTCTACATCCTACTCATCATATCCACCTCCTTATACCATAGGAGGTGCTCAATCTAATCGACCATGGATTTGATCAAGATGATGATGGATAAGATGCAGACCCTAGAAGCATATGTTTCGGCTCTCATAATGCTTTGACTTATGATGAAATTTGTAATGAGCCTATTCATCCATCCATACCCATTCATCCTTATCCCCACATTGGGAGATGCCTAAATTTAACCAATTTAATAGCAAGGAAGATCCACAACAACATTTTTGATCATTTAAACATGTATGTTATCTCATCACCCACAATGATGCCTTGCTCCTTAGGAATTTTCCCATGTCCTTGATAGGACCTGCTTTAGATTGGTATAGTGCTTTACCTAGGCACTCAATATTTTCTTTCAATCAATTGGCCCAAGCCTTCCTCAACCATTTCTCCATCAATATTGTCAAGAAGGTTACCATGACCGACTTGTATTCGATACACCAATATGAGGATGAGTCTATCACATATTTTGTCACACATTGGTGGGGCCTTATTAATCACTCACCTTTCAACTTCCACAAACCGAGCTGATAGAGTTGTTCACTAGGGCTTGTTCCAGAGCACATCTCTCCAACTCTTCAGGTTCAAACATTCGAATGTTTGATGAGGCATTCACCATGGCTCAAAAGCTAGAAATTCATGCTGTGTTATCGAAGAGAAGAAGCTATAATTGCACAACAAGAGCACTCCATTCAAATCAAATGACTCTTCTTCTTCTTCCAAACCACAAACCAATCATTCAAAACCCAAAGGATCTACCAATGTGGTGGTCCTGAAATCTGGTCCATCTCATCCATCCAACCAACCAAAACCACCTTCCACTCTTTCTCTGTTCAGAATTTTCAATACAAGCATGAACAACGATGATATACTCCCATAGGAGAACCTTACTCCTTGGTTTTGGAAAAGCTTCTAAACGCAGGAGCCATAACTCTTCCACCGTCAAACCACATACTAGTTTTGACCCTTCCATCTTGTGCCTGCATGGTATAAGGAGAATGATTATTGTAACTATCACCACGTCAGAGGTCATAGTGATGGTAATTGTAAAACTTTCAAAAACATTGTCTAGGAAATGTTGGATAATGGAGATCTTGTCTTGGATAACCCCAATGCACCGACTAACCAAAACCTCCACATCTTTAAGAATTTGTTTCCAAATCACACTCCATCATCCAACCAAGCGGTGGAAAAACCTTAACCAATGATACCAACGTTCGTGAGGTTCATGCCATCTTCGATATATACAATACCCCCCTTCTTCTCAGTTTCCTCCCATCCCATCTATTGAGGAAATTTTTCATGAGATCCTCCACCCATGGAGGAGCCTCATTTCATCCACTCCTCTACCTATGGAGGATTCTACATCATTCCCTTCTCTACCCATGGAGGATTCGACCTTACCCCCTATTTCACCTACCGAGAATCTTACCTCATCTATTTCTTCATCCATAATGACGCTTACCCCACTTATTCCTCCACCTATCAAAAGAGCCCACAATACCCATTCTTCTACCTATGGAAGATCTACCTTATCCTCTCCTCTACCTAAGGAAGAGTTTATACCACCTACCTTGTCCCTCCTCAACCCATAGAGGAGTCACTCGCGTCTTCACTGCCCATTGGAAATAATTCTCCAATAGCCTTCAAAGGTCCCATCAACCTTCTTACATCCCTCCTCCCTACCAAGTCAGAAGCCAAAAATTTCCTATCTCACAGACATCATGAATTCTTCGGGATTACTACCAAATCATCATCATCCCCCTCCACTACTATGCCATTCTCCCATTTGGCTGATCACTTGGAGTATGTCAACTACTCCATGCTTTGGGGATGCCTTCGACTTCCTGTATCGACTCAAATGTAAATGTTGTGCAGACACTTCAACGATTTATCCTAAAGTGTTCAAGACAACTAAATCCATCACACTTGAGCCAGTTATAGTAGCCTCTTTTACATCATCCTCACCTACACCCAAACCTTATAGTTATTTACCCCAACAACCACCTGCACCCAAACCTCTACCTACACCCATACCTTCACTGTGCCCAAACCTATCACTACATTGGGGGTTGTGCCAACACCGAGTCTAGTCCATCCTCTCGTGAAGATCGATTTAGCCACCTCTTCCCAAACTATCACTAGGCCTATCCCCCACCTAAGAGGAAGACCCAACCTCTTAGGCCTCGTACCCTAGTTTCTCCCACTCCTCCTCTTTCACCTTCACCACTTCCATCCATCTTAGGTCCCCATCCATCAACCTTGGTCAAAGACAACCTCCTACCCAAGGTAAAACTAAAAATGAAGCAACCTACATCCTTATCACAACCTCCCATTCCACCCAAGCCTTCTACATTACCTACGCCTGCTCCACTACCCATGCCTTTACCTTCCCTTCAACCTACACTTTTGTATTGCCTCCTACTACTATCTTCACCGCACCTCCACTCTCACCTTGGTTGACCTGTCCACTTCCATCTTCTGCATTCCCTTCTACTTCACATGCACTACCCCAACACCTTTACCCAAGAAGGTGTAACCCAAGCCCAAAACCACACTACCTACCAAAAAGGTAGTTAAACCTACTCAACCTCCAACTCCACCTCCAATAGCGCCTCTTCCACAAAATCCACCCACACCTCCATCCAAACCAACTCCACCTCCAGAACACCTCTTCCATATAAGTCACCCAAACCTCCATCCAAACCTACTCTCACTTCTCATTGTGATCCCTTGGCAAGGTCTTATGCTAACATCCTCGCTTGGTTGTTAGAAACTTCCACCATTACATTTCCACCTCTCAAGCCTTATGACCCACTCAAACCTAAACTAGAAGGGTTTGACGATACCAAGATTTGTGCCTATCATCGTGTGTGTAGGGCATGATGTTGAAAATTATAAGGCCCTTAAAAATATTCTTCTTCAACTGTGTTCTCTGAAGATATCTTTGATGAAGATGACCTTTTGGATGAAGATCCCATTCCACCTTCACCTATCACCACACAACCTCACCCCATATCTATTCAAGTGGCCTTCACCTCCACCTCCACACCCTCTTTTCCTCCTCTCGAACTTTGAGATCAATATGGTTTGGATTAGGAGCTAGCCCAACCCCCTCCGAAATTCCAATGCGCCATACTCATTTCACAAGGCTCTTATCCCACACTAGGTTTTTGTCCCTCCTATCATTATACCTTTCATGACACATCTCCCTCTTTTCCTCTAGATCAATATGGTTGAGTTGCCACTAGAGCACAGAAAGACAAAGGAAAAGAGAAGAAGACATGCAACCCATCCACTACACCTTTACCCAACATTCCATCTACTGCACCCAAGGTAACCATTCATGGGCCGACATATCCCATTTCTGATGGAGTCTCACATCGTACCATGATCAAACAACTTCACAATCCCCCTCAAAATGTCTTTGTATGACCTCATCCAAACCTTTGAGTCTCATCATCAAGCCCTCATCAAGGTCCTGTAATCTATTGAGGTTCCACCTAATGACCCCACACCATTTTTGCCATCATTACCCCACATCATGTGGCTTCCCTCACTACTCTGCCTCCATCTTCTCTCTGTTACCTTTCATCAAGTCTCTTTGTTGTTAGTTTCTCTATGATGAAGAGATTGTCCCTCTCCAATTAGATGATCCTGACCCCACCCTATTCATTTCTTCCTACATTGATAACACACATGTTCGATGTATTATGATTGATGGAGGTGCAGTATCAACATCATTTCTTCCCATGTGTATAAGAAAATGTGCATCCCTTCCAATTACATGCATAATAACCCAGTTATGTTGTGTTCATTTAACGATGCCATGACTTCCACCCTCGGCACCATCATCCTCCACATTCACGTGGGCCCTCGTACCATTCTGAATTATTATATGTCCTAGAGGGGAATTCCAATACAACATGCTACTTAGCTGACCCTGGATTCATGCCATGGGTTGTGTACCTTCAACCTTACACCGTTGTTTAAAATTTGAACATGAAGGGCACAACTACACCATTCTGACAGATCCTTCACCATTCAAAACCTACAATATGCTCTATCGACCTAATGATGTCCTTATACCAGTTAAGGCATCTACCACCACTACTACACTTCTTTAGTTTTATCCCCATACCACCATATCACTTCTTCTTCACCACTGCCTCATCCACCACTTTCTGTATACTACCTTCCACAACCAACTCCTCTATTCCCATTACTATCGTAAGCTTCCATAGTTGGCCCATCAACCAACCCATCTACTTCACAAACACTTGATGCTTCCCCTTCTTAGGCTTTGGTGATTCTTCCATTCCACTAACCAAATACCAACTTTTGATCCTTGGTAGGTGTTTTTCAATGCCTTACCTTAGGGGAGTATCACCTCTACAACATCAACACCTTTCTTACTCCTCAAGAGTATGGAAGCCTCCATCAACACCCACATTACAACCATCATGTAGGTGAGGTATTTCCATACAGTCCACCCACCTTCACACCAACTTGACATATGGGGACTTGATGCTTCTTCGTATACTCCAGAACCACCCACTCAAACCCATCCATTCTCATTTGATTTCCAATATCTTACCAATCGCCACTTTGCCCACACTTTTCTTCATCGATGTGCTTGGAAAGGCTTTGGCTTTGGTCTTTGAACAAGTTTGTCACACAGTCATACCTTGCACCACTTGAAAACACAAAGACCACAACGGTCTTGGATTTTTGAGGAACCTTCTTCTAAGAAAGCCTATATTGACCTCGTAGAGGAAGATACACCTTCCCCACCTCACTCACCTACTACACCACCTTCCCCATGGAGTCCATGGATCTAGAATCCATCCCTCCTAACTTTTTTTTTTGAACATCACTTTTTTTTTCATGAACACCATTTCCTTGGGACCTCTGACCTATCAACACAATGGTGAGGCTCTTCTTCCCTTCCCTTCCTATATATGACATGATTGATGATGACACACCTTATAAACATTATTCAATGTCAGGACGATGATTCTATTCTCACTTATCTAGGTGCGGAAGATTCTTACATTCACTGGTCATTACCTTCTAAGACACAAACCATGTTGAATGAATTGACCATAGAGATCAACATTCACACTCAGGATGACCCTCAAATTCTAAAGATAGGTCAATCTTTAGATTCCACTAAACAAGAAGCCTTCACCTCTTTCCTTGAGATCATAACAACACTTTTTCTTGGTCTTATGCTGATATGCCCAGTATTGACCCTAATATCATGGTCCACAATATCGTAACTATTCTCGATCTAAACATGTGAAACAAAAGCTGTGAAAAATGCATCCCGCATTACCCTTCTTGTGAAAGAAGAACTCTAATGCCTTATTTCTATTTCTTTTATTCTACCCATTGATTATCCCAATGGATTTCTAACATTATTCCTATCACCAAAGTGATAGGGGGACTCCGCATTTGCATGGATTTTTGCAACCTTAACCTCACTTTCCCTAAGGATGATTTTCCTTTTCCTAGTATCGACCAACTTGTTGATCTTACAACCAGCCATGAGATGTTATCTCTCATGGACGGGTTTTGGGTTATAATCAAATATTACTTGCTTGGAAGATCAACACAAAACCACCTTCATCACCCCTTGGGGGACCTTCTATTATCACGTAATGCCCTTTGGCCTTAAAAATTTTGGTGCCACTATATCAACGTGTTATGACCTATATCTTCCATGACATCATGCATGACATATTAGAAGATTATGTCGATGACCTTCTTGGTAAGTCCAAAATTCATGCCGAACACCTCCTCATTCTCAAAATCATCTTTGACCATCTCATCAAATACTGCATTCTCCTTCAACCAAAGAAATGTGTCTTTGCCATTCTCTTTGGAAAACTCCTTGGTTTATCATCTCTTTTGCATGGTATCGAAGTTGATCCTACTAAAATCAAGGCTATTCTTGAGATGCCTCCACCTACTAACCTTCGACAACTTTGTAGTTTGTAAGGAAAGTTACAATCTATTTGACATTTTATTTCCCAACTTTTTGATTGATGTCACCCTTTTCATCATCTTCTTAAAAAGGATGTTTCCTTCAATTGGGATGATGAGTTCCACATAAATATTTTGAAGTGTTAAAGGAATACCTTCTTCACCACATGTGCTTATCCCACCAAAGGATGACAAACCCTTTTACCTCTACATTTCTGCCACTGATCATTCCTTGGGTGCCATGCTCGCTCATCGTGATGAGAAACATAGGGAGAAAGTGGTTTATTATATAAGTCATACTCTTTTAGACTATGAGACTAGATATACTCACATCTTTCGAAAAGTTTTTGCTTAGCCCTAGTCTTTTTTGCCACCAAACTTCGCCATTACCTACTCAACCACAAAACCTTCATCGTCACCAACATTGACCCTTGCATTACATGTATGCTAAACCTTACCAACACCAACACACCTCATGTTGGCTAATGCTCCTTGTAAACCTAGATCTTGAATTCATCCATCAAAATTTTTGTCAAAGGACAAACCATTGCATATAGCTCATAGACACCTCTTTTCGGAAATCAATCTTCTAACTTTGATTTTTTCGATGAATCTATCTACACTCTTTCTCTGGATGACACCATTTATCAGATGAATTTATTCTTCGATGGTTCTAAATGTCAATGTGGGGGGTGCAAAAACTATCCTCATTCCTCTTGATGGCGAGCCTATGCCTTTATCTTTCAAACTTGATTTCGACTGTACCAATAATGTGGTTGAATATGAAGCACTCGTGTTAGGTCTCCAAACTACCATTACCCTAGATGTTAAGACCATTAATATCTTTGGTGATTCTCAATTGGTTGTCAACCAAGTCAATGGTTTATACCAATGTCATAATGAAATAATTCAAAAGTATAAGCATCACGTTGACATGCTTTTGACTACCTTTGATAATTATGACATTCAAACTATTCCATGATCCACTAACAAATTCATGGATACCATGGCTTGTCTTGCCTCACAAATACCTGCCTCACCTTAGACTCAAAAATATTTATCACAATACAATGATTGCAGTCACCCTCTTATCTCATCCATGACATAAATTTGTGGGAAGAATTGAAACCGACCCACGTGACATATGGTATAAACAATTTGTTGATTACCTTTCCCTTTCAATTCTACCTCCAGATCTCACTCATAATGGACAATGAGCCTTCCTCAAAAAGGTCTCTCATTATGTCATCATGGGGGTCTTCTCTACAAACATGGTGACTTTGATGGTATCCTCTCTGATGTGCCTCACTAGTTGAAATTCCATACACCATTAAAGAAATCCATGATGGGATTTGTGGTGGACATTTTTAGTGGTCACGTTATTGCCAAATGCATATTCTTCACCTCGACTATTATTATACAACCCTTAACCAATATTTTTGTGACTATGTCAAATGTTGTGTGAAGTGTTAGCACATGCTAACCTTCACCACACCCCAAGTCATGCCTTACAAGTCACCAGAGACTTTTGGCCTTTCTCAATGGGGTTTGGATCTCTCAAGGAGAGATTAACCCTCATTCTTCTCAATGTCATCAATGGATCATCACAACAACCGAATATTACACTAAATGGGTAGAATTTGTCCCTCTCATTTCTACAAAAGCCGAGAAAATATGTGAATTCATTAACCATCACATCATTTTTATTTTGGTGTTCCTCATCGCCTCATCACTGATAATGGTAAACAATTCAAAAATAAGACCCTACACAAACTTTGTGATAACTTTGGTATTTAACTCAGTTTCTCTTCACCATATTATCCTCAAAAAATGGTCAAGTTGAATCAACTAACAAAACCCTCAACAAAATTCTCATGAAATTCATTGATGATACTGGTAAGGATTGGCATACACACATTCCTTTTGCCTTATGGGCTTATCACACCAACATTCACACCTCAAATGCCACCACACCTTTCTCTTTGGTCTATGGTATAGAGGTCATCCTGCCTCTCGAAGTCCAAATTCCATCTCTTCGTATCTCACTTAAAGATATGCTCAATGATGAAATTTTGCCAAGACCATTTGCACAACTTGAGTTATTAGATGAACATCATTTAAATGCTCTCGACCACCTTCAAATCTACCAAAAACTGTATCAAACGTGCCTATGAAAACGTGTTCATGAATAAAATTTCAAGGTGGTGATCTTGTCCTAAAATAAAATCAACATGTAACTAAAGATGAGAAAAGTAAACGAGGAAGTTTGATCCTAATTAGCTTGGACCCTACATTGTCACCCATACCTATGGATCAAGTGCTTATCGTTTATCTTCTCTTGAAGGTAAACCGAACCTCAAGCCCCTTAATGCCTTACATCTTCGACCGTTCTATTGTTGAATAAAGTACAACATCACTTTATGTAACTTACATGCTCATCCCTTGAGTGAACCTCTCCTTCCATCTACCTATTTCAAGGACCAACAACTCAAATAGAATCATGTGATTATCCATCACCATTCAACCTTATCTTCAATATGAGTAGTCTTGTCCATGACTTCAAGTTCAAAAATAAAAAGAAAAAATATACATGGGATAACCAAAAACTCTACTCCTTGAGTAAAATATATCACAAAAAGATAATTCCCTCAAAAGGACATATACCTCTCTTTCTTGTTGCTTTATAAGTAGACTAATCCCTTGAAGGAAAACTATAAAAAGCTTGCCATTTATTGTAATTAGTATATCCAAAAAGAAGATTAATTTGTATCTCTCAAATCAAAATTATCCTAAGGCTTCTTGCATCCATCAACTTCACGAGAGACCTCTAGGATACATTCTATTTATCCCACATAGACTTCTCACATCGATTAGTCTATGAAAGCACAAAGAAAAGAAAAATCAAGAAAAAAAAAAAGGTCACGGACTTACCTATTTTGGTTTTGGGTATCTTGTAGAAGGAGCATTCTATCCCACAACAAGGTTATGAAAAACAAGCCCCTCCACCTTACCTTCCTTTTTTTTTTCAAGCCTACTCAAGGGACGTGCCGCACATGTGACACTTTGTGATCATGTAACTTATTTCACCCTTAGAACTATTAATCGTGAAATATGTCTAGGGTTTTATGGTCATAATCATGTCTTTTAGTATGCTGTTATTGTCCTTTCCACTTAGGGGGCATTTAGTCTCTCTTTCATTTCTCACCTTTACCTACTTATTGATTCTCTAATAAAGGACAAAGCCTTTGATGTCT